>CM037780.1:69743455-69793455 GCA_021229015.1 Solen grandis | reverse complement strand
ATGGTGTTTAAAAAGCGCGGAACTCTAAAGCATATTAATCATGGATATATAATGATAGTATTTTAGAAACAGTAAACGACTTTAATCATTTAGGTACTGTTTTTATTATTCAGGATCGTCTGTTCTTAATCAGCAAGCACTTAGAGGTAAAAGCCTGAAATCATTGAACGCGTTATTATATAAAACTAGTAAGTATAGTATATCCCCTAAGGTATTGTGTCAACGGTGTGATGCTTTTGTAGGATCTATTCTTAGTTATTCAAGTGAGATATGGGGGCTTGGGAAAGCAAAACCAATTAAACAGGTACATTTGAAATTTTGTAAACCTTTATTGAACGTTAGAAAATATACTAAGAGCGTCGGTGCGTATGGAGAGCTTGGTAGATATCCTTTGTATGTTTTAAAATGTGTCCGTATTGTTAAATATCGGTGCAAAGTGGTGTCTTAAGACAATATTTTAATAAAACATTTTAGAAGCTTTTATTAGACTATTGTCGTGCTGGTTAAGTTAATTGGGCTAGTAATGTGAAACAGCTGTTTGACAATTATCTTATTTATGGATGAGTCCCTATTCTGTTAACTTAACCACATTCCATATATATTTTAAAGAGGAGGTCTCGATGTTTTTAAACAACAATGGAAAAAGTGATCTTGAAAATAGTAATACATATACTTTGTACATATTTTTTGGATTAACTTTAATTTAATAAATTAATGAAGATTTGTATTTTGCCTAAGAATTTTAGGTCTGCTTAATTTAGATTTAGACTTTCAGGACATAGTTTGCGTATAGTAACGGTAGATATGCCCAAAACCGTGTATGTAATCTTTGTCACGATACAGATATACACATGTAGAAGAAGAGTTCCACTTTTTGCTTGTCTGTCCAATGTATAAAATATTCCCCCCAAACAAAAAAGTATATAAATTCTTATTACTAAAGACGTGTTTTCAAGTGAGTTGACTTCTTCCAGTGTTCTAATATATCAGTAATCAACGATTGCCAAAATATGTTTATGAGGCTGTCATAATTCGCAATGAAATGATCCAAAATAATATATAGTAAATGTGAGTTTTAGTTCAACTCATTTGTACCAAATTTCACTTTGATTGTCGTAAGGAAAGGATAGCGTCAGATTTCGATTTTTTTTTTGTATGAAATTTTATGTTTATAGCTGCTTGTTCGTTGTATGATTCACATGGAACTTTATGCATGTTTATATTAATATTAGAAACTGTATAGTTTATGTCGAAATAAAGTTTCTGTTCTGAGGCCTTTATTGGTTCTATTTTAAGTTACAATGCTCAGATATGGGGTTATAGTAAATCTAAAGCAATAGAACGTATTCATTTACAGTTTTGTAAGACTATTTTAAATGTAAGACAATCTACTTCAAATGTTGCTATATATGGTGAATTGGGGCGTTATCCTCTTCATATTACTCGTTATGTAAAATTTTTAAAATACCTGTTTAATGTAATAAACACAGATAATATAATTATGAAAGAAGTTTATGAAATGCCATACACTGATTTATAAATGGGAAAAGAAACTGGATTAGTAATGTTAAAGAAATTTTGGATATAAATGGTTTTAGTTTTGTATTTGAAAATCCATTCAGTTCTGATATGAAATCAGTGGTTTTGTCTTTTAAAAACAGACTTATTGATAATTTTAAACAGGGTTGCGCACTTGACAAGGTAATAAGTGGTGTTTTGAATCTGTATAATGCTATAAAATTAAATGTACAGTATGATGAATATTAAGATGTACTTCAATATAACCGACGATTTTATATATCAAGAATTTCAGCTCATTCAATTAAAATACATACTGAGAGATATGGAGCAAATTCTTTACCAAGAAATGAAAGGCGTTGTGTTTTTTGTAACTCAAATGATTTGGAAGATGAATATCATTTTGTTCTAATATGTCCTTGTTATAGTAAGATAAGAAAAAAAGTATATAAAATTATATTATTATTAAAATTAACTAAGCATGTTCAAATTTACTCAACTTTTGCAAAAGAAAAAAAGTAAAAGTATTGTATAATTTAGCAAAATATCTTAGAGAATCTTTGATTT
Source organism: Solen grandis (assembly GCA_021229015.1). Lineage (NCBI taxonomy): Eukaryota > Metazoa > Mollusca > Bivalvia > Adapedonta > Solenidae > Solen > Solen grandis. The sequence goes on along the minus strand of CM037780.1, from coordinate 69,791,370 downwards.
ATAAGAATTCATTGATTGTTGATTAGGAAATGTTCATTATAGCACATCCTTTTTTTTAGTATTTTATTATTTTTTCTTAATTTATTTGTATGGTGTGTGTACGTGACTTGATCTTCAATTTATATATACAATTTATATGCATGATGTTTCACATAACCCAACCTAAGAATTATAGACATTTCCGTAATTAGACCGGCTTACGCGGCCGAGAGGTGCGGGCGCTTGGTTATTATGCCGATGTGAAGGTTGTTAGTTCACTGAGTACTGGCTAGCCTTTACTTAATGTCCCACGAAAGAGTTGTTAATTAATTTACTAGCTGGATGTCATTTGTTTGCATAACTGACGTTAAACAAATTAAATGAAATTAAAAAATAAGTGTTGTCCAATTTGATACACAAAAAATGGTGAAAATGTAGGAAACAATGTTGCCCAATATGTTGAAAGTAACGGTTTCTTTTTTAATTTAATTTCAAAAAAGAAAATAATTGTTGCGGCAATGAAAATAATGCAGAATGGAAAATAAATGAAATTTTTCAATGGCGGCCGCGAACAATGATAGTTTTATCGCAACCTGCATAAGGAAATAAAACAAAATCTACAGGGATGAAAAACGAATAGAAAAAGAAATCAGATCACATATGAAACTTTTCTGTCAAATAACAAAACTGCGTAGATTAAACTTGGACCGTAGAAATCCGCTGCCGGTTTTTCTCTTGAACGAACTGATGGTAGTAAAATTATTTTTTCTCCTTTTGGGTTTTTTGATCCATTTTTTTTAATTTAATTTTTCTACAATTAATTTAATTATTTTAATTCCATCTCCTATATTCTAGATTTGACTATAGATAAAGGTATATGACTACATGTACGCTAATCTTAAAATATCGGAAATATAAACTGGTTTATGTTATGATAGTTCAGCTTTATTACATTTGGTTGAAGTTGTGATTTAAACGAATAAATCCGATTTTTCTAATTCATTTTTTATACTTTCGAAATCGAGGCTGACTGCCTCAAGACAAGAAAATGTCGTTTGAAGAAATACATTACTAAGTGAAAAATCGTCCTGACCCTGTATCCCTTTTAATTAGTTAAATGTTTTACTTCTATAATAAGGTATATAGGATCCAAGGGGAAAAACAAGATGTGCGCACTCGGATATTTTTTACTTTCTTAGTCTAAAGTTGGCTGCGATACTAGTCGGGGAGAATACGTAGAGCCTCATCATACGGTGTTCCCAAGAAATGTTACTTTTTTTAGATTTATCAAATTTCGATGGATTTACCATTACTTCTCGCAAGCTGTTCAATTTTATTTATTAATTTATTTATAAACACAAATATGGCAACTACTGACTGGTTACTTTCTTTATACACAGTGTTGTTTTGTACGGTGTTAAATCAGACAGACACACACAAAAATAGCTCGTTGTTTAAGTAAGCTAGACATGATTATTATTTGTTTTACAGACGTTGATATGTTTAAGTCACATATTTACAATGATTTTTACCATAACCAATCATGGAGTCCGTAAAATCGCTGTTAAAAACATATGCTCTATCTAAATAAAGAATCAAAGCGCTGAAGGCATTGAAGTTGTGTGTGTCTCAAATGATTGAGGGTTTGAATCTGCAGCTTATTGAAACTCTTCAAATAATCTATGCTTGTACTCATTCCTGAGTATGATTTATCATTTATACTTGGGTTCAATTTCTAAAGGAAAATTCAAAGAAGCTCTGAACAAGTATCTCAAAAAACCAGAACAATCACAAAAAGTGATGGAATACCCCATCATGTTGCATTGTCAGAGAAAAGAAGCATATTTACCATATTATCAAAGAGTCATTGCATGCAAAGACATTTAAATAAATAAAGGGAGATAATAAAAATATCATATCCTAAAACTGCCACAGGAAAAAAACTCCAAAATGTGTAATAAGTAACTTGAATTTTCTAAACGTTTTACAATTATAAGCTTTTTATACTTGCAACTTAGTGTGACAAAAATGCGAAAAAATATCTGCTGGGATTTGTACCTGCACCCCAAACTAAAGAGCTGTGATGGCCTAAGATCTCTGACCAGAGTACATAAGTTTATTCAAAGCCATTCAAATCACTTCATATTACTACTTCCAGCAGCAACCAGATTTAAGTTTCAGAAACAAAGAATTTTTAAATTAGACAATCATCTTGGGGCCTCATTTCTCATGGGATCAACTTTATCTCAGGAATAATAGTAGGCAGCCGTGAGGTGGCCATTTGTGTGAAAAGGAATCAAATTCTGCCCATATGCTTCATAGGAGAAGAATTTTTATTTTTTTTCTGTATAAAGCTTTATTAGGAAACTACCCATCTGCTTGGGGCCTCATTTTTCATGAGATCAACTTTATTTTAGCATTTATTGCAGACAGCCATGAGTTGACTATACATGTCAAAAAAGAAATTATATTCCAACCATTGGTTTCATATAAAAAGATGTTTGCAATCTTCTATATTGAGTATTTATGACTGTCTAACATAATGGTTGAAATAAAGTTGATCCCTTGGAAAATGGGGCCCTAGGGATCGGGTAGTTTCCTTTCTATACTCTTTATGAAAAAATCAAATTCTTCTTCTGTAAACCATAATTGCAAAATAAATTAATCGTTTGAAAAAAATAACCCTCAGGGTTCTGGTAGTTTCCTTATATAGCTTTCTATAGAAAACTTCAAAATTATTCTTCAATGAAGCCAATGTCTAGAATTAAATTTCATTAGAAACAAATGGTCAGATCATGGCCATATACCATAATTTCTAAGATAAAGTTGATTCCATGAAAATGAGCCCACAGGGATTGGCTTGTTTCCTTAAGATGACCATTTGTACAAAAAGAAAAAAAATCTAATTGACTTCATGGAAGAATAATTTTGAAATTTTCTATTTAGAGGATATAAGGAAATTAACCGATCCCCTCGGGGCCCCATTTCTTAAGGGATCAGCTTTATTCAAACCATTATTGTAGGCAGCCATAAGATGACCATTTGATCAAAAATAAAATAAAATTGTTTAATTTTTTCTTTGAGTTTAAGTTCAAATTATATTAAGTATCACTTTATGAGTCTTCTTTCTAATAACCATATTAATGAATAAGTTATGGCAGTTGTCCAGATACTTTTGGAACACCCCTTGTAAATTATGAAAAAGAGTTATGAGGTGAGTATTGATGCCAAAGGAAATTAAAATTTGACCATCAATTTGAGAGGAGGATATTTCTGAAGTTTTAAGGTAAAATTCTGTTGGCTACCATGGCAACCAGTGTTCTTTATGGATCAACGGACATAGGGTGATCCTAAATAAATGAAGGGCCATAACACTGTTGATAATTCATCAAAATTAAACATACTGATATGACATGGAACTGATCAATCCAGTAAAGTTTTGTTCAATTCAAGATAGGGTTTTGAAGATGTGTAGACAAGAATCTGTAGGTACTCTATGTTGCTATGAAAGGTCATATCTCTGTGATAATATATTCCATTGAAACATGACTTGGTTTTGATCAATCTTGAAAAGTGTCATCAAATCCAAGTGAGGGGTTTTGAGATAAAATGCAGACAAGAATCTGATCGTATGCACATTATATAGACATATTGCTTAAAATACAAAGAAGAATAACTCTATAATAATCATCCCTACAAAAATGCTGATAATATGAACATCTAAACTGGATACTGATCAAATCCAGTGAATTTTCATCTTATTCTGGCTGGGATGTTTAGAAATGAATTGCGGACAAGATTACATAAAAATACAAAGGGTCATAACTCTGTGATAATTCATCCAACCCAACATTGCTGACAATATGCTGACTTCATTTAATACTGATTAATTCTGTAAAGTTTCATCCGATACAAGCAAGAAGTTTTTGAGAATAATTTTAAACTTTTTAATCCCCCGCCGCGAAGCGGGAGGAGGGTAATAGGAATGGCCTTCGTCTGTCTGTCTGTCTGTCTGTCTGTCTGTCCGTCCGTAACGTTTTCGTGTCCGCTCCATATCTCCTATACCGCTTGAAGGATTTTCGTGAAACTTGTCTCAAATGTAACCCTAGTTGAGACGACGTGCAAAACACAGGTGGCAGCCATGTAGGCTAAAGGTCACGGTAACACTAGAAGGTTATGTGTTTGAACCTTCAATTTCCACTTCAATGTCGTGTCCGCTCCATATTTCCTATTACCCTTTTAGTTTTTTCATGAATCTTGCCTTAAATATATATCTAATTGAGACGATGTGCAGAACATAGGTTGCAGTCATGTCGGCTCTAGGTCAAGGTCACGCTTGAGGGTCATGTGTTTGAACCTTCTATTTCCTTACAATTTCATGTCCGCTCCATATCTCCTATATCCCTTGAAGGATTTTAATGAATCTTGCATCAAAAAAAATATAATTCAGATAATGTGCAGAACATAGGTTGCAGCCCTGTCGGCTCAAGATCAAGGTCACACTTGAAGGTCAAGTGTTTGAACCTTCAATTTCAATTTTCAATTTTGTGTCCGCTCCATAACTTTGATGCCAAGTCTGGAGTGTTCCCCCTGCCTTACACAGACCATTTCTTGACCTGGATTGTGCTACCACAGTGATATCATTGCTGGTAAAGGTTAAGTGAAGTATTATTACACAATGTAAAACTAAATACTATCTTGTCTTGTGTTGTCTTTATTACACAATATGCAGTTTTAAACCCCACTACAACAGTAGTGCTGAAAAGGTTTGTATTAAGGCAGCGGCGGGGGATATAGCTGTCCTTTGGACTGCCTTGTTTATAAGGAAACAAGCATACCCCTCTGGGGGTCTAGTGTTCCAGAGATCAACAATATTTTAGCAATTATAATAGATAGCTATGCTGTGACCATTAGTGCAAAAGGAAATTATACTCTAACCATTGGTTTCACAAAGAATAATCTTGAACATTTCTAAACAGAGTATTGTAGGAGACTAGCCTCCTATGGCCTCATTTTTCAAGGATTCAACTTAGTTTTAGCAGTTATGCTACAGGACTATAAGATGATGACTGTTGTGCTAAATGAAAATAAATTCTGATCATTGGTTTCAAAGGAGAAGATTTTGAACTTTTCTGTAAGAAGTATATAAGAAAACTATCTGAACCCAAAGGGGTCTCATTTTCCAAGGGATCAACTTGATTTCAGCAATTATGGTAGAGTGCAGGGAGTTGACCATTTGTGCTAAATGAAATGGATTTTTGACTATTGGTGTCAGAGGTGAAGATTTATAAGAGTTTTTTTATATATATATATAAAATTTTGTTGGTTGCAAAGGCAACCAGACATCTGCATGGAACAAGTTTGTTTAAGCAGCTTTTGTGGATAGCTACCCAGGTTATTCATGTTTCATCAGTCTCTACAAAGAGGTTTCAGAAGAGTTATAAGTTTGAGACACTGCAGTTGCCACTTATTCCTTTTTATCATTGGGTACAATAATAACAAAAAAACCTTTACAGTTTAGGGATAGGACCTGTGCAAGCAACAGTACCAAGGGGAGATATAACAAAGTAACTGGTCTAATATTATAATTAATATTATAATATTCTGGATCTGTTCATCTGCACTTTCTGTCAATGTCCTCCATCATTTCATGAAGTTCAAAACAAATTTCGAGTTTTGCACTAACCAGATATATAGACAGAGGAACAGATAGAAAAATCACTATTATTCCCCCCCCCCCCCTTTTTTTTTTCTTCGGGGAGCACAAATATAGATCCTGACAAACTAATGAGTGCAAAATTATTGAGAAAATGCATCAAAGACTTGTATATCTCATACAATTCTTGTCCTAACATAATAAAAAAAAATATTTGGAAATAGTAATGATGATTTGAAAACAAGTTAAGTTACTCTGGTGCAACACTATTCTATTTGTGAAGTTTGTTTTTTTGCAAAAATATTATTGTGCACAAGTCAAAGTATGCACAATATCACTTCAATTCTACACTTAAGACTTGGCTATTTGAGTTTACCGTCGTGTCGACAGTATTTCAGTTATATAGCGACGTCCAGTCAATTACAGGATGCACGGAGGCATCCGGGTAGAACCACCGACCTACCGCAAACCAGCTGGAAGGCTTCCTCACATGAAAATACGAATGACCCTGCCGTCTACACTTTAGAGATTGATCAACACTTTAGTTTCAGTATTGTTGATGATGAAAATGCATCGCTTAGAGATACTTTTTTATTTGGCAGAGATGATAATTCCTTGTATATGATCTGTTTTGCTTCAAAACTAGCACTAGCCCATAAGATATCAAAGTATCTCTCACACAGTGATTAATATAGCTCTTTGACAAGGCAGCAGTCACTGAAATATCATTCATCATTTCATTCAATAAGTAACTTCCTTGGGACTTTTATAATACCAAATGTCATCTGTTGAGCAGAAGATGTCAAGAAGATTCTGCCACAAATCATTAAAACCTTGGTGGGGTTAACTGGAGTTTCACGGGGCACATGAAGTTAGGCATTTATTCTTCATTCACCTGTGGTATCATCCAGTAGAAATCCCACTGAAATATATAATATATAAAAAGAACAATGAATTTGAAGAAAATGCATCAAGTCTATTTTGCATTATCTGTAACAGCCTATAAGTAACCTTTCAGTAAGAGATTTATGTAAGTGATCAGGTAGCTAAGACTGTAGAGCACTTGCCATGTCAGCAAGGTAGGGTCCTGGGTTTGAGTCCCAATCTGACTGCTCATTTTCCTCATCTGGTTACACATAACACTTGCAATGACATTATATAATAGGAGCAGAGAAAATCTCATCTGGTTACATTTGGCACCCAATGTGGGATCATGACAGTATAGTTCTCTAGTATGTACTGCCTTTCAGGTACATGTAAGAACTACAGGACATTTGGTCCTGTAATTTCACAAGATTCTCAGGACCAAAATTAAGTTCAAAGGACCGAACTCAAACAACTAGATTTCATTATTGTTTTTCTTTCATTTCATCAAATTTATTAAGTTTAAACACTTTATTACTATGATATCTGAAGAGAGATTTGATTTAATGAAATGAATTTTCAACAATATGTCGAGTAGATAAACAATGCTGTTAGAAATTTTACTGGACATTCAGAGAGAATATATTAAAATATTCAAAGGACTAAAATAGAAATTACCAATCAGGCCAGACAGGCAGACACTTTTTGGAATGTCTGGCCTTTGGGTTGTTCAGGAACACAGAAACTTGTTTTCTGTATTATAAAACCAAGATGAATTCAGAATTGGCAGGATAGTATGCTACAGGCTATAAGTAACCCATTTCAGTGAGAAATTTTGAGTAAGTGATCTGGTAGCTCCGCATTTCTTCTATGAGTGAGATGTCCAGGGTTCGAGTCCATTTTTTTCAACTGCACATTCTCCTTTCTCATCACATGCAATATCATGAAATGATGGGGACACAAGAAAATCTTGGCACGTGCCAATCACGTAACAGAAATACTTGTCTACATAACATTTAAAACAAAATGACTGACATTTCATAATCACAAAACCTCACCTTGAGCCCAAAATTCATAAAAAGTTTACTGATGAATTAGACTTATCCAAATTATGTTCATGCTTATTAAAAATGACACTGATTTTTTTCATTGAACATATCATCCCAAAATTTGCTCACCCTACATTCCAAGCAGTCAGATTTAGATGCTTAATTGTAAACTGTCTGCAATGGAAGACTGTGACCAGACCTGATGACTTTTGGCATGTTTTTACATGTTTGATGAGAATAATGTTCCACTGATATTATTTAAGTCATTTGGAGACGTCATGTCTACTTGAGACAGTTATAGTGCTGCCATACTGCAGTATCAAGCCGTATACATGTGGCATGATACCACACCCAGTTTCATTGAATATCATGACACTGGGCCGACCAGTCTTAAATCTACTCTAATATGCTGAGCTATACCAGAGAGCTATATCAGTACTATTTTTTATGAATTTGGTATGTCACTGCCAGGGATCGAACCCACAACCTCCTGCTCATGAGGCAGAGACTCTAACCACCGAGGAGAGTTTTACATATTTTATATCATAAGAATAAACAATACTGAACACCATTACTTGCCTTATGAATAGCCCGTTGTACAAATTCACACCAAGGATATCACCTGTCGCAGGTTTTCCCAGCGCCGTCAGCACAGGGTGAATATGCCAAACTACCTCTGAGGAGATAAATAAAAAATCTTCAATAATTGACATATTTTGTACAAAAGTATATCATTTTCACTTTCTTCAATTTTTAAAAGGCTGATAAAGTGAGCAGTTAGTTTATATACGTGTTCATGTTTACTAGGTCTTGTTTAAATAGAACATCCATCTGATTGATTGATCTGCATGTTAAAAAAAATCAATGTAAACAAATAAAAGTAAATAAACAGTCAATTTCATCAAAGAAAAATAAATTTATGCATACATGAATATGAAGAGATAGGTCTACCTTACTTTGTAATCCACAATTTTTAAACATTTTTGCTCTATCTTAGCATAAATATTTGGTAGAGTTACATACAATCGTTCAATCATATTAATCAAACTGAGGAGTTATTCGGTTTTAAGTGTAGAAAACGGGGTTCCAGAAATGTAGGTACTATAGTTGGTGTGACTAACGTCACACACAACTAAAAACAAAGCAGGGTTGTCTACTGGTGGGTTAAAAGAATTTGTTTTTCCCGCTATAGGCATTCTTGGCTGAAGTTGTATGCCGTACCTTATAGCCATAAGACAAACAGAGCTGTGTCGCCCCGAAAGTAATTTGATTTATCGCTTTTGCACGTTCTAATGAATGGAATACTTATGACCCACCTGTTCAAATATAATACACATTTCAAATATTCAAGAAGGCATCATTTGTCGCATACAAGCAAATTTCTATAGCACCGTAAATTATTTTATTCTATATCCGTTTGGATCATGTCTTTTGTCTCTGTACATGTAGTCGATCATTGTTCAGTGTGGCTATACCACGTGGTATAGGTTTACAGTCAAAACGTCCCCTAGTCAAAACGTCCTTCAGTCAAATCGGTCAAATTGTCCCCCAAGCCACCAGAAAAAGTCAAAACGCCCTCCTGTTCAATTGATAAAATCCACACTTATATAATTGTGAGTTATGTTATTATTTTTATTAAATGAAGTTTATTTATTAAGTAGAACCTAAGTTAGTATTGAAATAAATTGCATATTATTAAAATCACGTTATTTCATAACATCTTGCTTCTCGCTTGTTTGTATTTAAGATGTTTCAAATAATTTTTGTTTAATAAAATAATAATAATAATTTGTGGTAGTTGTTGTTTATTAAATTCCTTTTGAGTTGATAATTGAAAAGCGTATTAGACAGTTAGCAAATGTTAATACAAGGAGATGATCAGTCAAAAAAAGAATGAAAATAGAAGCAGTTAAAGTGATAAAACTTATGTTCACAGTTCGATTAAAGAGTCTTGTATATATTTTCAATTACCGTCATGATGAAAGAGAAAAGCAAATTGACGGATGGGAGTGTTGAAACAGTGTCTTTGTTAACATTGTTGTAATGTGTAAGTTAAGAATACCAAAATTTTTCAATGATTTATCAAAGAAAACATTACATACAGGCTTCCTTTAATCTTAAAAAGAACATTTATGATTGTGTTAAAAACTCCAAGAATACGGTCTATAAAGTGGGTGATTTTTTTTCACAATTCGTAGATATCCATTTAAGTCAAATAATTGATATTTTCATTTGTTCTTAATCCTTTCATTTCCTGTTGACAGTTACCGAGACGGTTCACTGTCTACAACTGGTCTGCTGAATAAGGTATCGGTCATCTACCGCCATCGCACAGTTGTTGACACCGACCAGTGAAGCGGTCATTTGGTCAATTTTTGTTCATTGGATTGTTGTAAAATATAATTTACAATAGAGATAGACGGTTAATTGGCCAATGAAGTCACTTTTTTATGATTTTAGTAATAATACTATATTTTGATAAACTTTTTCAAATCGCTGACTGTTATTTTGCAGAAGATATTTGCACATTATGTACCATTTGAGTGTGTCTTCAATATGTCAGTGTTATTTGATAAAAACTGAATCGTTATGAAACATAATGTGCCTTTAAATAATAAATATATATTTATCATTTTGTGTTTGTGTGTTGCTCTCTTTAATTTTCAGCTGAAATATTAACACAAAACGATGTGAAGGAAGGAAAGAGAGAGAGAGCGAGATGAGTTTTCATGTCTTACATTACCATCTACATTATTTTTATTCATCATCAACATCTTAAACAATATCAAAATGACTTAAATTTTAATATTTAAAGTTAGTCAGACAATTTACACACTTTGTCAAATCCTTTTAAATGACCGAAATTAAGAACTTCAAATGCAAATCATTAATATAAACACTTAAAAACAAACACATATATGCATTTGGAAGGGGGACGTTTCAGGGGGACGTTTTGACCATTATTTATGTCGCGTGTGGGACGTTTTGCCCAAACCAGGGACGATTTTACTGAGGGACGTTTTGACCGTATATCCGTGATATACGACGTCATTTTAAGTTAACGTGTAAAGCATATTTTGCATCGATTCAGAAGGAAAAACTGTTGTAAATATTTTATTTCTTTATCAGTTAAATGGTATACATCTCATGCGAAGCGGACAATTGTGCCCTAAACAGAGGTTCCAATGATTTTTTTGTCAGTCAGATGCACAGATTTTCCTAACATTCGGGAAAACCTTCCGAGTTGAACTTCTTAAAATTGTGTTTGCTAACACGTTAAGTACATCGCTAATAATGTTTTCCCGAATGTTTGAAAATACTAAACATCTGACAAAAGAATCATTAGGTCCCTTATGTAGTGCACAATTTTATGCTTCGCATGCGCTGTATCCCATTAAAATTGGTGGAGGAATAAAATACTTACAGCAATCTACTTTTCCGAATCGATGCAAAATATTCTTTACGCGTTAACTTAAAATGACGTCTTATTCCAGGTGGTATGGCCATTCTGTTGTTGCTATTTAACAAATCGTGTTTCCTGAAGTGTTGATATAAATGGTGACTTAAAGACAGAAATGTACTTATTTTCTAAATATTAGCAAATAAAACTTTTCCGATCTTACCCAATTAGGGAGTTTCCCGTTTATTAATAGAACTTGGATTTCGTCATTCGGGCACTTCACATAGATCACGTGATCGATAATGCAATGTAAACAAAATGTCGGAGTCCTCAGCGTTAACTATCGAAGAGGTAAGTAGATATACTATTTCAACGTTATAATACTGTAGAAGGTGGTGAAAAAAATCATGGCACGACTGGAACTCTAACCCAGTGCCTAAGGAATACCGGAATGCGCTCTACCAACTGAGCTATCAAGGCACATGTCTTCGCAAGTCAAAATATTTCAGATCTATTTTTCAAAACTTTTATGCGTTTGTAACACATTTTAATTTGCGTTGAAAAAAAATAATGCGAAAACGGCAATAGCTCGGGATTTCTTAAGCAATGTAAGCTATCAGTGATCAAATATCAATGCCTCGCATACAATTAGAACATTGATTTTCTTGAAATTAGAAGTTTGTTTGTTGTTGTTGTTGTTTTTTTGGTGACATTTTAGAATCTGGTTAGCAGTTCCTTTAAGGAAAAACAGCAATTAGATGTGTCTTATGATTTTCTTTCGGTTTCATGCTCTTATTTTGTATTAAAATTGCAACATCAGGGTGCCTTCATTTCAAGTTTTATATAATTTGAAATTTGCCTCTGCATCTATATGCAATTATATCTTTATTTTACGATAAAAAATGAAACTGCGTCAGAATGTTATTTTCATTAAACCATGTGCATAGTTTATTAATTACTCGACAAAATATCCTTTGGTTATGTTTTTTTGACCTCCATAAACTATCATACTTTAAATTTCATGAGCAAAACTATGCAATAAACACCATAAATAACAATACATAATTTAAATTTCTTATGCGTCTCTTTGCACGGTGCTCTTGTTTTGATATATTGTTAGCCATTTCAATATACAATGTATGTTTACAATGTATGTTTACATCTGCCTTCTAAATATAATGTTTCCCGATTCACATTATTATCAAATTATATCATAACATATCACGCGATACCTTCACTCGAGCCTGCATGTCTGACACTATCCCACGTACGTTAATCAAATATCCTGCAAGCAAAAGGTGGACTGGGAAAAAATGGCCCAATGCTATAAATTCCTTTATGCTACCATATCACAAATACCACATCTCCCACTAGAACTCCCGAATATGGAAGGGGGTATCCGCCAGTTCATTTCTATTTTTCATTGAGGTCATCACAAAAATACTTATTACACTTTTAAAAGTCTAATTACAGTTACAAATTCTTATTACAATTATAAAATGTTTGATACAATTGTAACTCTAAAAATACACTTTTAACGATCGAGTTTCCACTTTAAAAGTTTGTGTTCGTATGTTACAAATTCATAATTGTAGTTTTCATGGGCGTATTTTTACTTGTGATTTTCATTTAAGATTAAAAGCGTTCGTTTTAATCGGAAAGTATTAACTACATTCGAAAATTAAACACAGGAAACAATTCTACAAACCATCAACGAAAGATAAAAAAAAAATGTCATAATGCAAACAAGATATTCCACACATCATATTTATCGATAGAGGGCGCTACTACAGAACAGGTGTCAGGTCTATTTTTAAACAACTTAGCTGATGTGTCAGGACTGTGCTGAAGTTTCCAAGAGCCTCATTGCGCATTTGCAATATTCAAAAGACCGTCTATAAGTGGTCTGAGTGTTCGATCCGTGTTCAGATGTCTAACATGTTGTATATTCATTATATCACAGGTACATGGATAGGTACCGGTGGCCGTCCGTCCCGAATCGTGAGGTCGTGGGTTCGATCATCGTGAAAACCAAAAGGAAAAAGTAAGTCCGTGAAAATTACTTTATAGAATCTACAGTTCAGAATTTGTAACATACCAAAGATAAGTCCAAACTTAAACTTTTTTAGTGTAAATATGGCAAACAAACTCGATCGTTATAGCTGTAATTTTCAAGTAACGATTCCAAAATTGTAATTCGCATTTTGAGAATATTATTTAAAACATTGTAAAATGTAATAAGCATTGTGGAACCTCAATTAAAAACAGAAATGAACTGGCGAATATCCCCTCCCATACATGAATTGATAGTTTAAAATTTGAAGATTCGTGAAATTTAGCAACGATCTGCGATCTTTTGCGATACAGTTACGATAGTGTTATGAATATTTGTGAAATGGCTGGATACGGTTGAAATGCACAAATTTAGTCATGAATTCACTAGATTTGCAAAAAACATATCACAAATACTGCACAAGCGTTAGAAATCTGTTCACGTGAGACTAGCCCGTAATGAAGCTTCAAACGACACCTTTGAATCACATGAGATCAGCCGTAGATGTCCGAAACGAAGCGATTATGAATCAATGAGATTCCTAAGAATGCACTTCGTTTTAAAGACAATCGCTACAGTTTCATCATTTTTTTTTCTTCAAAAATCCAGAGTTTTCTGATTATATGCAAATTGATAGTATGTATATTATCTGATCTATTAAAATATGAAATAAAAACAAGGGCCACCAGCCTCAGAAATTAATGAGTATTTTTATAAATATAACTTAATATATAGCCGCAGTCTAGGATGAAAGTTCACATATGAAAAATGTCCCTCCTTTTTTCGGGAAATGAATTACAATTATCAGTAAATCAAATGTCATTTGGAAAAAAAAAAAAAATTTAATTTCATAATATCCATCTATTATTAAATACCCTTACATATAGGTAAAACAAAAAAAAAAAAAATTTTTTAATTTATTTTTTTATGTTCACTATTCAGATTTTTAATTAAAAGAAGTAGTAAATAGACCAAGCTGAAATTAAGACAAATAAGATTGATGGTAATATCGAAAAGAACTACAGCTATCCAGAGCAAAACTTAAAAGGTTGTTACACAAAAAGAATCCCTTTCTATTCAAATTCTAAAAGCTTAGCAACTGTAATTTTGAGCAACAAGAAAAACCGCAACTATTTCCGTCCCACAAGGTAACTAGGCTCCTGAATTGGTCTAGACCTTGAACTTCCCTTTAATGTTGGGTTGATGACTTCCAGAGGCTGGAAGCCGCGGATCGCAGAGTTGAAAGAGTATTTTGTGCTTCTTACCTCTTGAACTTCGGATGTGAATCTAAGAAAGTAAAAGCTTTTCCTTATTTTAATAAAGTCATATAATTAGGCCAGCGATTATTTTACTTTTAATTTTGTAAGTTTCTACTGCCATATTGTTTAAGTCTCCTTATTTTCAAATTTGGTAACTTAGATTTATTTAATAGCCATACAAATGGAACTATAGAAGTTTTCGTAGTAAATAAATGTCCCAATGGCCGAGAGGGTAAAGTCGCTGCTTGAACACTCACTCAGCCCCTCACCGCATAGTTCGAATCCCGACAGGGTCATTCGGATTTTCATGTGAGGAAGCCTTCCAGCTGGCTTGCGGTAGGTCGGTGGTTCTACCTGGATGTCTCCGTGCATTCGGGGTCTTCCTCCACCTGTAATTAGCTGGACGTCGCTATATAACTGAAATACTGTCGAGGCGACGGTAAACTGAAATAGTCAAGTCAAGTAAAAATTTTGAACAGCTCCAAACTTTAACCACGAATTCCCGAATTCTCAAAAATTGCAAGAACTGACTACCAATATATACGAATCAGTTACGAACTTCACGAACTGATAACGATTCGACTACGAAAATATCAGTTCGTTGGGCTTTCGTGGTCTGTGTTAAATAGTAGCACAAGATTGTTTTTGAGTGAAGCCTACGTTATGTGGAAAGAAATAGTTCGAAGTTTTAACATCCAACCTTAGTTTGTCATCGAAGTTTTGTCATAGAATGTTCAGTTTTCTTTTATTTCTTAAATAAAGTTATAAACATATCTACAGGTATTATACATATTTTTATGACTTGCGCGCCTGTTTAATTGTCTTTTATTCACTGGAATGAATTGTTTTATAAAAATAATCAATACTGAATTTGATATATACCATTGTGTTATTCATAACCAAAATAAGGAAAATTCGCGGACGCATGTTAAACTAGTGTGCTATGTTCAGCATACAAGCGCGCAATAAATGCATTGTTTCGTTTAAAACATTTAGCATAGCCAATTTGTATCTATATTTTAACAAGTTTACTATGTTACACTAGGCTCATGGGGTCACTAAAGGTACAATGCCGAATTCTACTGTTATTATTTTTGAAAGTTGAAAAGTTTATTTTGATAAATACGTTCTACTATGAGTACCCGGGCAGGGTGGTCTAAACATCTGCACAGTATATATATATTTTTGTTCTTCTCCAGGTGTATTTGTATTTAATTAACTTCTAGTGATTCAGAATATTTAATAGAGAAACATGAATTAAGATTCTTAAACTTTCTCCAGCCCACATTTATAAATTCGGGTTTCTTGTTAATGAGAAAATGATGTGTTTTCATGTTTGAAATTGTTTTGTTAATGCGTTCAGATTACTTTGTCAAAAAGTTTCGAAGTATTCGTTTGATTGTAAAACATTACGGATTAAAAATAATACCAAGTAATCTTTTATATGGAAACCGACATTAACATCAAATGTGTGCCCATTAGCAGATGCAGGATCATTAGAAATATGAAAATAAATTATAAACGTGTTATTTTGCTGTTGCTGTTGTTTGCGAAGACGATAATAAATGTTCATAATTCTGAAGTGTTTATTTTTAATAAGGGAAATAAATAATCCGTACCTAAGAAACAGTTTGTTTATTTGTTGGGTTTAACGTCCCAGCGACAGTAATTCAGTCATTTGGAGACGATGTCTACTTGAGACAGATATAGTGCTGCCACGCTGCAGTATCACGCCGTAGACATGTGGCATGATACCACACCCAGTCACATTATCCTTACACCGGGCAAACCAGTCTGCAACTACCCTCATATGCTGACCTAAGAAACAGGTACGGTGGTGTATTTAGTGCATAACGCTACAATATGACGTTTTCATGATGAACTGAGTGGTATATAGTGCATGACGCTTCCATAGTGCCTCTTCATAGTGAACTGAGTGTTATGCAGTGCATGACGCTTCCATAGTGCCTCTTCATAGGTGAACTGAGTGTTATGCAGTGCATGCGCACAAATGACGTCTTTGGTGAACTTAGTGCATGACGCTACAATATGACGTCTTTATGATGAACTGAGTGGTATACAGTGCATGACGCTACAATATGACGTCTTCATGATGAACTGAGTGGTATACAGTGCATGCGCTACAATATGACGTCTTTATGATGAACTGAGTGGTATACAGTTCATGACGCTACAATATGACGTGTTCATAATGAACTTAGCGGTATACTTGTCTTTATGATATTCATGTATTTCATTTAGTTAAGATTTTTTTCATAAACAGTTGTGTAACAGTTTAAACTTATTTGCTTTACGCCGACTGGGAAACAATCTCTTGCAACTTAAAATTATCCTTGGCGGTTCCTTAGTTGCAACATTACTGTTGTGTCTGGGAAGCCAAAGAAATACGTTCCCATTTGGGGGTTCTTACTAGCACCCCTCGGTTCCCGATGTACGTTTATACCAGTCTACGGCGTGCTTGAATACGATACGAGAGCAAAAGTAACCTTTACTTAAATGTGTTCGACAGTTTAAACAGGCACGGGAAATCGGTCCTATAATCATATATTATAGTAGTCCGACGACCTCAGATCTTTCTTCAGCATTTCACTACCGAAAGGTTGTATCAGTGTATTCTGTCGGAGTCCACAGCTCCGATTGAATTGTTAACGGTTCAATTCACACCAAATTGTCGATTCAGTCTCTAGAAGTAAGCAGGTGGCTGTCTGCGAAAGGCAAATACAAACTGCTCTCGTGTGACTTGCTGTTTTCCGCCTACACGAGACCAATGACAAAGACCACCCTGGATTTGAGTTATGTTTACTGAAATTGAATAACTCTACTTAATCACATTATACGAATCGTCCCAAAGTTCAAGACTTAAACAGATGATAATGTGCATCTTCTGACGCAATTACCTGAAATAGTTGCTAGTCGATACGCAGCTGTACATATAATCTTAACGAAGGTTTATGAATCATTTATTAATTATATCGCTTAACGCAGGTAAAATATTTTATATGTCACAAATGGAATTCGATCAATGTTATTAAAAGTAGTACTTATTTTTCATTTTATGGATAAGATTGATTAAATTGTAAAGTCATTTGAAATGCTGCCAATATCCTTGCCTGAAATTCCCATAAAGATTTCCCTCAATTGTGTGTGTGTGTGTGTGTGTGTGTGTGTGTGTGTTTTCGCAGTCTACTTCACTCTCTATCTCTCAAAAAACGGAATATCAGTTTATTGGGTTATTTTTGGAAATAGGTAAATCGGATTTTAATTTGCTAAAAAAGGAAATAGATACATATACCGGTACATGTCCTTAAAGTTCATTCCAAAACTAAATAAACATTCACAGGACATCCTTTGGAAGTGGTCCGCTCCATGAAGAGATAAATGAGATGAAGGCCTTTAGTGGGCTAAATGCATCATAACAAACAAAATCTGGGTATGACAAGTCCATAGCATATGGTTGTGAAGACGATCATCACATAGCCAAAATGTGTATAAATATATAAATATAAATAAAAGATCGCATATAATCAGTTTAAAAATTAACATGTCAGTATATGAAATATTAAATATATTTAGTTTGGGCCTGAATCACGCTGATGATTACATTACACAGTTTAATAATGTAATTACACATCGGATTGTGTTTCTAATATTAAGAACAAGTAATTTACACCATTAATGTTACAAAAGGTGAAGATAAACACATAAAAGAAAAAATAAAGATGGTTACCTCAAGGCAAACAAAGTATTACCCTTAGAACGGATCAAGTTTTTTGTTTGTGTAATTTTGAATTTGTCCAGTCCGTCGGTCAATGATTGGTCAGTCAAATCGAGTCCGAAATCAAAGTATGACGTATATAGAACTTCAGCTACTGAATACATCTTCACTTATTCGCAACCTACGCATGCCCTCGTTATAGAATTTTTTTTAATAACTGCTTTAACGAAAGAAAAAAATAACAATGATGCAAATTGTCTTTTAGTGAAGGAAAAACAATCCTACTGTACGTTATAAAACGCTTTATTTGCCACACACAATAAAAATTTTCATAAGTTAGCAACAATTAACTGAATAATATGAGAAAAAAACAACACAAGATTATCATTTCAGTACTTTAAATTTGTAAGCATATTTATTTTATCCAAAAAACTGCGGTGCTTGGTAATGCGTATCAAGAAGACTTAGTATTGTGTCGAATTGACGTTATATGTGCTTTCAATTACTTCACCTTTATTGCGCTATTTTCCTGGAAATAACTATACATCGAAATAACAGAATAAGTGAATTAGTTTGAGGTCGGTTTTCGGTGATTAACATTTTAATTTTTCTTTTAAAAAAAAAAATTCGGCGTTTTCGATTCTCTGTATCCTTTTTCATCTTGAAGAGTTTTTTTTCTGTTTCTAAAGAGCTTTTCAAGTCTAACTTGGAAAACAAGACTGATAAACTGACTGTGTTCATATATATATTTGACTTGAGTTTAATGTGATGATGTTTGTTTATAAGTTAATTTGGTTTAAATGTTTCACCTGCAGAAGGAGATATGCATTGTGACAGATAAAGTGAAACTCTGTTTTCATTTTAAACTATAATAATGTTATTAAATATTAATTTTGTCAACATTACTCATGGTTTTTTAACTCTATGGAAAGCAGATATGGGTGCGAAAGTCAGGTCCCTGTTCGACATGTCTGGATAATTCTTTTGACCTGTATGCATACCACATGTATATGGAGGACAAATATTGCAGCTTTGATAAGTCATTCAAAAAGTCCATTATCTTAAAAACTAAAATGAGGTTTGAGAGGGGAGTAAAATTTAGTCATTTCTTTAAGCTCAACAGTTGTAACAGTCCGACGCTGCTTTATATATACAGCCAACAGTTAGTATTGAATATCAAAGCGCTGCTAGCGTTGAGAGAATAATGATGCATGATGCCGCATTTCATGTTTATTGAAAAAGTAAATTTAATAAACGAGGATCAAATGTTCAAGCAATGCACATAAACCCACTTTAACCTTGCTTTCAGTGTTCCCTATTTAATCGTCCATTGAAATGCTTGTATTTCTCTCAAAGTTAAAAGGAAATGGTATAAAATGAACCGTGATATCTAGATATCGAGAAGATATGGTGTCTACGTAACCAAGGATCGTTATTGACGGAGCTTGTTTCGGCGGCCTATGATTACGAGGAATGTTCGGAAATTATTGAGACAGCTTGAAATATTAAATGAACTAGAAGGAATATAAATGAAAGAGTTACAAAAACAGCCTCACTTTATTACTATCTATATGTAAAATATGTATTTTCTTATTGACGACTACATAGTATTAGCACTCGTTTGATCTGGCCTCATCTGGAGCCCGACGACGTCATGGACAAATACAAGCTTGGTTGAAGTCCACTCTCTTTTTTCCAAGTAAACTTTGTCAAATCAGAAACACACTTACTGTATGAAAGTTCACAAAACTTACTGCAGTAAAGGTTGCACACTTAAGGTAGCAAAGTTCCATATTTTCAGCCACTAAAATTAGAAAAAC
Organism: Solen grandis; assembly: GCA_021229015.1. NCBI lineage: Eukaryota > Metazoa > Mollusca > Bivalvia > Adapedonta > Solenidae > Solen > Solen grandis. The sequence goes on along the minus strand of CM037780.1, from coordinate 69,771,554 downwards.
TTGTTTAATTATTCATCTCCTGTCTCCTTTAAAGCTTTATTAAAGGGCGAGATCTTCGAAAATCGCCCGTGCAACAAATATGCTAGAGCCTAAAAACACATATACTTCCATTCTGTGTCATTTCCAATTGCGTCTTTCTTCTAACCAATGACTTTCCCCATTCAATAGAGGCTTTTATGATAGCAGCTGTCAATGCGATTTCGTTTACACCCACTCCTGGTAAGTTGTAACAGTATATAAATATTAATTATATTTTCACTGTTTGTATTCTGTCTGTCTGAATAATGGTCCCACTTATATGACTCTTCAGAGATTGATTTATAGTTATCGAAAGTTTGAACGCAGATTGTTGTTTTTTTTTATGACAAGTCAGCCATGTCACAATATTTTCCGAGCAATGCGCGAATGTCTTGTTTAGTTGGCTAAAATTATAGATGTACTCAGCACCACTGACTCTGAACCACGTGCACTGTCAATCTTGGGGGGGTGGGGGGGGTCCAGTATAGCGTACGTGACAAATTTTAAATATGTTACAGTTTTAATTTTAGATTTTATGGATTTATCGCAAGCGACGCGAATTAATACTAACAGATTGCCCTAATCTTTCCGTGAGATCTTGTATTGCGTTCAAATTTTGAAAACTATATTGCATAAAATCACGACAGGAAATCACGTGACTTTTGTGGTAACGCGTACAGAAAATATGGCGGCTTGAAACCTTCGATTCAGAACCTTTTTAAGGTAATTTTATATTACATCATTCAAACTTTCTTATAAGACCTGCCGCAGCCTACGCGGAATGGAATATTGTTAACGGTTTTTTTATCTTTATACTAACCGTTGCTCAAACACTCAAAAATTCGACAAACTTTTTTTTTTTTTTTTTTTTTTTTTTTTTTTAATGAAATGGTTATATAAGAGCTAGATATACAGAACAAGATGAGTTCGAAAAACACAATGCCACTGTCCGATCAGGTCAGTTGTCAAATAATTGATGACAACTGAAAGCCATCCATGATTGGATTAAGTATGTTAAATATATAGACTTTACTCCATATAGTAATGGAGTAATGCTCAAGACAAAAAAAAATCACTTAAAAATAAGGGAGATAATTTTGAAAAATAGAACTCGACAGAGTTCTGTGTCATTATCATTACACTTCTGCTACTCACTATCTATTTATATTTGAAGTTTCAAATCAATACCTCGAATTGTTTTGACTAAAATTTATATATAACATAAAGGGAGATAATCAGGAAATTAAACCATGTAGAGTTATGGTTCTTGGTTACTTAAATTCTCCTACCTGCTATCATATTATGTTTTAAGTCCTGACGGTTTTTGCGCCCCCTCACACACATACTTATAAAAATAAAGGGAAATAATCAAAACCCAGACTTGGTAGAGCTATGTTACTTAGTCACTGCACTATTCCTAGTTGTCATCTACTTATATTTGAAGTTTCAAGTTTATATCTTGTATAGTTTTCAAGTATATAGTAAATAAATTATTCTATGAACAGACATTTATTGTAAAATTAAATAAAGGGAGATAATACAATAACTCAAAATGGTTCAAGTAGAGTTACGGTTTTTGGTTACTGAGCTTTCCAATCTCACCATCTATTTATATTTTGAGTTTCAAGTCAATACCTTGTATAGTTTATGAGTTATGATCCCGAAAAAGATTAAAAATAAAAATGAAAAAGGGGATGATAATTCCAAATTTGGGCCACATAGAGTTGTGGTTCTTAGTCAATGCACTTCTTCTAGTCACATTCTAATCATATATGAAGTTTCAAGTCCATACCTTGTATAGTTTTCAAGTAATGGCAAATGTTAAAAGTTGCTGACAAACCAACAAACAAACAGGGCTAAAACAATATGCCACCGATCACAGATAATCGACATAAAAAGGGTCATTATTAAATTACTTTATTTGAAAAGGTAATTTTTCTGCTTGTTGAATTTAACTACCTACTTTCTTTTATGAAATAAAAATGGAATATGATTTGGGAAACGCCAACGGCATCCGTGGGCGTTTCCCAACTCATTTTACATTTCTGTTACGGAAAACAAAATGGCCAGTCAAAATTCAACATGCAGAAAGGTTACATTTTTACATAAAAAAATAATATAACTTTTTTTTCTTGGCCTATTGAACTTTTTCATAACAAAATACAAATTTTGCGTGGATGTTACCTGAAAAAAAATTGTCAAAACTGAAAGTGCCGTTCGATTTTTGTGTGTTTGAATAAGGTACAACCGTTAACAATATTCCTTTCCGCGTAGGCTGCGGCAGGTCTTATGAATGATTTAATAAAATGGGTTTGAATCGAAAGTTTTAGTCTGCCCTATTGTCTGTACTCTGAGGTCAAAGGCAAAAGTGTAATGCATATCCTGACAAACTGTAAATATGTTGTCGTTTATATTTTAATTTTATGACTTTATCGCAGCGCCCCGCTTGCAAAAAGAATCTATTTATTTAGAATATAAACGATAACTAATACGTAAATACGGGTGTAACAAGAAAGGCTGAACACACCATTGGTTGTTTCAATGGACTGCTAAAAATAAGCATATCGCCACTCTTACTCTCCCTATTTTTCTTTCTTACGGTTTCTAAGATTTATATCATTATTCTTATTTAAATCAAAAGGAAGCAAATATAAAACAACATATTTATAGATGGTATATTTTTCCACTTTATTTTATTAACTTAATACAGGTTAAGGAAATTTCAACCATTTCTGCATTTCCTTTCTTACCGAAGCTTATGAAACACGTTATTCCCAGCATCGATTATTATCACAGTGTAATTCAGTATCACCTTCCATAATCACCACTCAGTGATAAAATAGAAAATAAATTTTAAAACTTTATCTCCGCGTAGTAAAGTGGAAGGAAATTTAGTCTATTAAAATATAGCCGCGAAATAGTGTCCGATGAAGAAATATGTGTCACAACAGAACAAGCAAACCGTTTAAATAAGCGTTGATAATATGGCATTGTTATATGATAAAAGCAATAAAAACTGTATTGTGTTATGGTGACATTTATTCAATAAATAAGCAGGCTAGGTGACTGGAAGCACACCCTTTATGAGACAAGTTATTACTTTTGGATATATTTGTGTCTTCCCCTGCAGATTATGACGGACAGATGGCACTGGAAACACGCTGCTGTTGTTTACATCGCTTGGAAAGAAAAATCAACATCTTCAAGACTGTTCCAAATTTTCCAATTTGTCTGTCGGTCCAGACAGTCACAGGAATAATCAGCGTATATAATACAATAAACTTCCTGAATTGTATGGATTCATTGTCATTTAACAATGTCATTCTTATCGGGGATCATTTAATAACGTGATTTTTATTTACATAAAATGAGAGTATGGTGTTGTGTTAGACAAGGCTGATTAGCACTTAAATATTATTGTGTTTATTCATTTCTTGAAATGCACTTTCACTTAGTATGAACTGATGTGAAGAAATAATTGATGTTTTAGAAACTTTGGATATTGCGGATTATCTAACATCTATTAATCTGTTTCCAGTTTATTTTCACACCCAGCTTTGACATTGCTATATACAATCAAAGCACTAGCAAAGCTACAACTTTTTCAGTTATGGCTTCAGTTGTAATGGCAATATAGGATATCTCTGGTGGACGAACACGTTAATAATCAATATCGCATTGTGCTTTTTCTTATCATTCGGAAAAAAGATACGATGTAGACCTGGACAAGAAGCGCCTGAAAGATCAATCGTAATAATATAATAAACAATGTTATACGTAAAGAATTAACTCTTTTTAAATTGAAGAAAATCTTCTATTTCAATTAAAAGTGTAAAAACAAAATTCGGGACGAGGATGACAATGAAGTAGACATGTCATGCAAGAAACCCTGAAGCTATTGAGTCTGGTTTACTGAATCGACAATCATATCCAACATTAAGATGCCATTCCTTTTTGTTTCAAAAAGTATGATTTTCAACATTAAAATCACATCTATGGTGGACATCATATTTACCAAATATTTAACTGTTTTTTCTCCTTTTCGTGATAATTTTAATATCTTCTGTATTAAGATGTTTCATTCTGTATGAATTGTTGTTCTATATTTGTCAACATATCCTAAATGATACGCAAAATAAAAGAGAGAGAGAAAAAAGAAAAGAGACCATTTCAGCTTAATATGATTTAAGTGAATACTTTCGTGATCTTTACAAAATGGCTAGACTTAAGGTAACTATAGACTGCTCTGCCAAGCTTGATATAAGAGCAATGACTTATGGTATTTTTAAATCTGGAGAGTGACCTCCAGTCATACAACATGCATTGAATGCTGAAATAAAAATTCAAGAAAAGCTGAAACAAGAAGGTCAGCGCTCATCTGAGTAACATTGCTCGTAATGATAATATACAGAATTACTCATTTTCGCAATTTTACTATGTTACGTAGAGTTGAAGTGAAAACAAATTTAAAAGCTCCCGCCCTATGGAAAATGACTTTCCATAGCGAGCATGTCTGAAAATTGAACATCGGAGTTAGGAGTTCTAGGAGATACATCAACTGTCATGAAATGAAAGAGACTGTCAATCTGTTACAAACCTTAGAGGCGTTGGAATATTTATCGTTCCTGCTTGTGTTTTTGGCATCTCTGCATTGTAATCTTCAATTCTTCAAGTTGTGTTTTACATATCAAATGCTAGACCCCTTGATCACAACAAAAAGCAGGTCAGTGATTATAATTTCACTCCTTGGATACTAAACACAGTATTTTTATATTATATCAGCGGATACACTGTATTTATATACGGATGTATTTGTTTAACAATAGTGTATGCGTATTACAGTCAAGAATGAAATAAAGGGTAAAGAAATAATTGGAATCAAATATAGCTGGAACCTTAAGTCGTAGATAACATTCAACTTACAGATGATCTTATGTCTCTAATGGATAACATATATTAGTCTGATCAGGAGATGTCACCAAAGATACTAAACAATGAAAACCCATCCGAATATTTTAAGATATTGCTGCAATACCTTTATGCAAAGCTAGCAAATGATTACCTTATGGTAAATACATTTTACTCCAATTCAATCGTTTTCCATCAAAATTTATCAAAATAACATCTGGGGTTAACATAGCACGTCACACAATTCATTCAACTGAAAGTCTCGGTTTTCTCAGTGCGTGTATAAGTTTGTGACTGTATATAACTTGATATTTGTGGATTACGATAATTGCAATAACACTGAGTCTCTGTATGGTGAATTATTGGCAATGATATCATGGTGATACACCTATAGTGAATGTATGTTAATTTTACAATGTGTCCTGAAATTAGGTCACGGTATTACATCGATTGCTTTTCACATCGATTTCATATTATAACATTTTTAAGTTATGTCAAAATAATACACCTACTTTCTGTATCTGTAGTAGGATTTAGATATAAGTGTTTTAATTAGTTTATTTAATTTATAGATAGAAAACACTATAGCATTGGAATGTTTTATCTTGAAACTTCTGCCATATTCAGTTAACAAAATCAATATACCCTGACAGTTTGATATGAAATGCAAGCCACATTGTGATGGCAAATATCTCAAAATTTATAGAGACTTAAAAAAAAATCGAACATATATTGTGAAGGAAAATTTATTGATTATATAATCCATTACTTTGAATAACTAATCATTGTCATCTATTTAAAATGAAGTACATTTGATAGCATAATTTCCATCACAGTTGTTGGGGGAGATTTGGAAAAGGAAATATTTAAGTATTCATGAAGGCATTGTCTCAGAATTATTATCACATAAAATGGCTTTTATTCAGCAATGAACCCGCAGCCTTACATTACCTTACAGACGATAAAACACTAACGTAAAGAAGAATTATCTTGTCTCACCGAGATACCCAATCTGAAATTAGTAAACTTCAGGGGCATGTCAAACATGATAATATACCAATCTTTTAGGAGCTGATGAAAATGACTAGGGGCACTGACAACATAATTATCACGTGTTTTCCCCACGGGATACTGTGGAAATCCTATTTGAATCAAAAGTTGCAAGTTATATTCGTCATCGTGTCGAATTACTCACCTCACTAACACGCGGTATATTGTAGTGAGGTAAGACGGCGTTCTAACATCTAAAGAATGTTGCTGTTAAGGTTTGGGGAAGCATTTGCCTCGTCCTATTTCAAGTGACAATACACATTCTTACCTTCAGAATGATATCATGGCACTTCCAGTACTTTTTCGAAGCCAGGCCTATGTGGGGAAACTGTATCTGACACCGTTTGTTAATGCTCAGTAAATTTGAAACGCGATATTACATTATGATTAATTCGGCCATGCTGTCAAAGTACTAACTCATGATGCTAATTTCACTTGAATACAATGTTTGTTTGATTATTCAAAACGTTTTTAAAACATGTGAATGAACTTATAAACATAATTAACGTGTGTGTGTGTTTGTGTGTGTGTCCTTCATGTCTAAATAGCACCATATATATCCGCGTTCTTACTGGCTGAGATGAAAAAGGAAATCCTGCAACAGAATGGTTATGTTGATAAAACGTATTATGATATTTTCCATCTAAACCTTGATCATAAAACTATCTCGGCTGATTTATTATCTATTGAGTATAATACTTTGCTATGTCAGTTTCCTTAATCTCCGAAATACGAGGGCCAGTAATCTGACTGCATTTATAATGTTCGTAAGACATGAGGACATGATTACTTTTCCCCTTTGTATACGGTATATATTCACATAAACCAATTTTATAGCACGATGCATAATTTAGCCTGTTACATGTAACTGTGTGTTAGAGTGCATACCACTTTATGGAAGGCAATTATGTCTAGGCAATTGATTAAGTCTTGAATCTATTAGCGTTCAAACGTGCAATGCATGATACTCATCTTCATGACAATTAAGTTAGTTTGTTAATGTGTTTGTAATTGCTCAAATGGTGCTGAAACGCAAATAAACCATCGATAAAATGTAATGTTGTTAAATGATTCAGAGATATTGGCAGCATTTTTTCAGGGATTCGTTTTCAGTCAAAAATCAATACTTCTGTTCAATCGTCTACATTGAAACATTTTTTTTCTTTTTAAACTCAGCAAAATGCTTCGCGCTGTCTTAATTCTCAAGGCGACAATGTCTCATTTTTTATGATAGCTGGGAGCAAATGATACAGGTCCTTCTGTTTAGACTTTACGAAAAGCAACAGTAAATCATTTATATAAATCAAAGGACTGAGAGTCCTTATGTTGCGCTAAGAATAACCTGAAACAATAAAGGAGAAAATTAAGTGGCTTGAAATTTGGAAATATTTTATTAATTTTCCACATGAAACGGATCTTGTAGCAATTATATCATTTAACTTTTAGGTCCGAACACTCATTTTTTTAAATTGAAATACTTTTTTTTATTAATTAAGGATATATTTCATGCAAGAGGAATGAGAATTGTACAGCGCGTCACTGGCTTACGTCACACAATTTCATTCATAGTATTTTCATTGATATTTTACACATTGTTGCAGAGATATCGTTCGTTATGTGTCGTGACAAGTTCTGTAATAAAATGGTAAAAAATCACACAAAGAAAATTGTAGTGCATTTTCTTCATGTAAGAAATGTCACTCGCCTAAGTTGGAGCTCGTCATTCAACCATAGGTATCTAAAATTGTATTTCGATGGTACGAGAAACAGGTGCACGTAATTGCTTGCTCGCTAGAGGGCATTGGATATGGCTATCCGGTATTCCAACGTTTTGTTGTCAAGACATCCTTTAACTGTTTTCTTACTTCATTCCTAGTAGGTTATCACTGGTTACCTGGAAACGTTTTTCCTTTATATATAAAAGATATCCTTTCCAACAAACTTCTTCCAATCTCTAAACACTTGTACTTAAAGTCCCAGTATCTTATAGATGTTAGACCTAAATCCGAATGCACTCACAACATACATAATTCAGTTTTCATTTCATTACTGAAAGACCTTGAGAAATGCCTAATTTACAGGAAAGATTCTATTAGAATAAAATGCAAATTGTGGCTGTCTCGTTCTATATTTAGCTCAGAACAATGACAGCATACAATTAACATACAAGGGATTTTTTTAGAAGTTCATAGATTTTCTTCCTATCTCCTCTACTACCGTGAATCAATATTTATTCAGTCTATAGAAAAAGTCCATGAACTTCTGAAACACCCCATGTACACCGAGACATCCGTGATTTTACCGAACAGTGTGTTTCAGAACAAGCTCCGCCCATATTTCTCAATATTTTGCCCAACTAAGACTTCCGGGCGAATATTTCATTATGTGGGCTTAATTAAACATTACATGTAAGAGATTAATCAAACATCATTTGAGGCTTTGCTAATTAGAAATTTTGAAAAATATATTTTCTCAGCTAAAACGCACAGGGGCTTTAATTGAAATATGCTATATACGGTAAGATGAAAATTCTTATAAAACAAATATTTAATTGTTTTACTGTAATATTCAACTAGTATATAGTTAATAAAAGTACACAAAGTCAATATTATATATATCGATGGTATGCAAACACAATTTTAGTGACATTTAAAACAGTGTAAGCAATTGTTTGATCGTTCCTTAAAACATTTTGCAGCACTGTGTTTTGTTGACATTTCAGCTTCCATATAAATCGTAAAGAACCTATACATACATATTTCTGGAAATCTTAACTCCTGGCCAATCGATTCTTATAAATTAATGCTGACTGAAGGTATACTCTTATAAGAACTACCGTTACAAACATAGATTTGAAGTTTCAAATGTCAGAAAAAGCATGTGGTTTGTTTTTTGTTATTGTTGTTGTTGTTGATGTTATTTTGTTGTTGTTTTTTCATTGCATGAATGACCACTCACTTTTGAGTGATCAAATTTAATGATCATATCTTTCATTGCAATTGTTACTCCTGCATATTTGTACTATTTCTACATTTTGAATCAAATTCGTTACATGAAAATGTCGGTATAATCGTTTATCTGACGAGGACAGGCTGCGAGTCATTGGTCATTTGCAGGCAGACTGGAGATTTGTAGACGGCTGACTTTTCTTCGATGTAAACAGAATAACTTTTCATCATAGGTTGTTGAACCAAATCGTGTCTGAGAAATTGCAATTGTAGCATTTATTTTCTGATGAAATGTAAGAAACTGATATAATTTCAATGTATCTGAATAAATCCTATAAATAGAATTGATGTGTACAAAGAAATCATTAAGTCGCTTAAATACACTCATTTATTGACCTTTCATTGATGAACGCATTGTCCATTATAGCCTTAAAACTATTACAGCAAATTACACACTCGAAAATCCCTCAAAAGAAATACAGAAAGAAAGATAAAAGATTGATCTATCATTTGGTTTATTACTAAAGATCTTGAGAACCTCAGTGTTGCAATACTTTTCCCCGTGTATATATATTTTTTACATAAAACATAAATGAGATTTGTTTATTTCATAGAGGTCGATCACTTATTGATTAAGTCGCGAATGTATTTGTGATCATACATTGAATGCATGATACTCATCTTCATGGCGATTTGATTGGTGTGTTAATGTGTTTGCGATTGCTTGATTGGATGCTGAAACGCGAACAAACCATTGATATGGCACAACAATTGTAAATAATTTACAGATATCGACAGCTTTCAAACAATTAAAAACATTCGATGCATCACGCTTCGCTGTTTCGTGTACCTTGAGACGATTTTATTAACAAAAATACTGGAGACCATCAGCCGAACACAAGCTTACACCCCCATGGCGTCCACGCCTCAAACGAATTGACAGCTTGAAGGAAAGAGGGTTGAGAAAGAATAAATTTTAAGATCAGACTTTAAAATACTTAAGTAATAAAATTGCAGTCAAAGAAGTCTTTCGGGTACTATTTTGTTTATATTCCCATGTGAACTTGTTTCACCATTTGTTTATATAGAATTCTACAGTATATCAGGTACACCTTCATAGTTAATACTGCATATCTCACCTTTCTTATAATTCTGCGCAGTATTTTGATAATAAGGCCCCCTTTATTATTGGAAAAAAAGGGGGGGGGAGCACTTCCGGTTTCTTGTTCATAATCTGCTTGTAAATTGTTTAAAAGTGTACCCACTTTTTATATATAGCGCAATGGCAGCAATATTACTGATGTGGTGTGAATGTTATGTCGTGATTTTATCATGTTTAACACTTGTTGTTTAAGCCAAAACAACATTTTTTTTCTTCTTATGTAATAATTTTGTTTCAGTAAAGAAAAACGTACTGTGTAATAGCCTTCATGAAAGTAGTTCAAACATGGTTTGTTTATTTAAATGCGTAACATTAAAAGCTGCAATATAACCTTACGGAATGACGCCTTGTTTCGTTCTTTCCTAAACGTAGGCTATGTTCGTCTTAGATATCATGCAGAAAATCTTGAACACAATTTGTAACCAAGACAGCAGAGGGTTTTATGAACTGCCTCAATGAAGTTTCAAAATTTAAACTTGATGAGCACAATAGTTCAATAAATACCACACATAATAATAATAATAATAATACGGTTTCTTGTGTGTCATGTTCGTGGTGCTCTTGGCTTTGTTTATTGATAGCATTGTGATAAACAAAGTATCAACAAGATATATTATAACTCTTCCTGGTTAGTTTTAACACGCTAACACAAGCTAGAAAATATGTTTCTATCCTCCCTATTTGATGTCAGTATTTCTTACTAAATTCATGTTTTCGGTTCATAATGATATGAAATTTACTTTATACACATTTCAAATTCTAGAAAGGTTCAATTATTATACTCAGATCGACTGAAATTAACTTAAGATTTGTACCGCTACACCTGTTGGTCAGTCCGAAAAGGGTTCGACCTTCTCTGGAGTGTCTTGAAAAATGTCTTGGTCGGCCACAGATGACATGCAGGGAGAGCACCAAAACTATGGTCAAACAATAAATCATATGCCCGGATGTCTGTTAAAAATATTGCAGTACATACTGGCTTTTCTAAAGGTGGACCAGTTGTTAAAATCTAACCATACATTCAACGGACGGCTCAAGAAGTTGTGCTAAGGTTTATATACAAAAAGGTCTAAGTAAAGAATGGTCTGGGGTCCCTCTGCCTTTCTCATCAGGATTTTAAGGCTCTCTTGGCGTCAAGAATGTTGCATGTTGTAAACCACCCGATTTCCTCCCGACCTGAGTTTATGCAACTCATTTTATTTCCAAGGCTATATGAAGAAATCTCACTGTTCTGTATATCATTGTCTCCATTAGATAACCAAAAGATTACTTTCTTTTTTATTATTTTCACGACTAGGTAAAATGGTTCCAAACATAACAAGACTACAAAAAGCAAAGTTACACTTTAATACGCAATGAGGTTAAGTTAAACAAATCAACTTCATTATTTATCATGAGCAGCATCTTGCAATGCCGTCACGGGGAATATAAGTTAAACAGGATGTTTGCATACTGCAGTTTTGCCTGCACGATACCAGTACCAAAGATTATCCTGATTTTGAGTCATACACATATATATATACATACATGTATAGTTATTATATGTTTTTACACCAGTAGTTAAACTTTCTCGAAGATTAGAGTGCAGGACCTCAAGCACGTGGCTAATTAAGTTGTTTAGAGAGCAGCTGGTGTTATTTTGACTTATTTACGGTTACTTAAAACAATAAAAAAAATATCTGAAATTTGAACAGGGTTGCTTACAACTCTTTTCTGTAGCAGCACACAATTCTCTACTGGACAACATTTTTAGGCTGGCTATGTTCAGACACTAGATTTTCCTTTAAATTTTTTTTTTCACTACGTGAAGATAGAGGTCCAAATCTTGTTTTATGTCTCATCTCTAAGTGGTGTTAATCTTAAAATTTATTTAAATACGATTGCCTTATTGAAGTCTAAACTGAATTAAAATGTTTTGATAATCGATGCTGGAGATTTATTTCACCTTTTAATAAAATGCAATAAAAAGTAAATTCGCAAGTTAGTCAATATCAACTCATTCGGAGAAAATTTGATTAATTACTGACTGGAATTTCACCAATTTACCTAGAAGAGATATACATAGAGACGTTGGGGCTACTTCCTGGACAGCTCAGTCTGTAAATGAATCCAGCGCAAGGGAAGGTCGCGGACACGAATCCCTGTGGTCATTGAGTATATTGTTATGTTTTAATATTTTTGTAATATTGAAATATATATATTTTTTAAATGTTTTTTTTTTTTTTTGTGATATTGAATAATATCAATTTATATGTATTAAATACAAAATGTATATAGAATGAAATGGAAAAAAGGTACTATACTTAAATAAAAAAAAAATGAAAAAGTTTTGTTTTACACGTGATTCATTTTTATTTAAAAGGCATCTTGATATTAATCTTATTAACTGTGGGCAAGAGAAATGAGGAGAGTAAGAGTGACAGTATGCTTATTGTTAGCAATCCATTGAAACAAATGGTTTATCCTTTTATTGTTACGAACGTCTTAACACGAGGTTAACGTGGGTTTATATCACTGGGTTTATTGGCATCGCTTGAAAATATTCAATTTACTTTAATAAGCAAAAGAAATGCGACATCATAACATTAAAAACCCTGTCCCCTCAGCGCTATCGTTAGGAGGTAGCATTGTTCTCATGGAAATAGATTACGTTAGAGTGTGAATGTTACCAAGACGGTATGACTGTAAGCACACGCATAAAGACTGACTATGTTCGAAACACAAAATACATTATATGTGAAAACTCACTTACTGATTACAAGAATTTGCACTTTAGATGGAACCAAAGCTTCCGTTTCTTAAAAGCTATGACGTCACATCTCTTAAGTGTGCGGACAAAATGCTGGTAACTATGTACAAGGGTTTATTGATACACATAAATACAATAATTGCATAAGCGTTGTTTACTGGGTGTGGATATCTTAGATCCAACCGGATAGTCCTTAAATAACTTTTATGCAACTGCATGGACAATATATGTAACCAAAATCTGTAATAAATATACGCATTTGGCGAACACTGATACAGATCTATATCACGTATGTTGTAAAAGAATTTAAAATAAATATGAAGATTTTTTGATAGGCACGAGTGCTAAAAGTAACCTTTCGAACCTTTCCAAAGTCGATCCTATGTTGTAAAACGCATTATTAACATAGAATCTTGCATTAGGAAGCCGTCATAAATTTCAGATGTGTTCTTTCGGTAATGCAAGCATTTCAATGTCATACCATGGTAATATTTGGCACTCATTTTGAGTTAATGATTGGGAAGTTTATACCATTGTTAAATGTGATATCTTTTCTGTTTTCCTTTATCGCCAAAGAATGCCTCATCTCAGATTCATATGAAAGTAATTTCATACTTATTATCGGCTACTGAAATCCAGCAACGAAGTATTTTTGCTGTTACTACGAATGTGGGTTTATACATCCCGTCAGTTATGACGAGGTAAATGGAAATCTGATGACATGAATATATCTTACGCTAAAAGCTAAAACTTGAATATGCAAACAAATTATTAGACAAAAGAACGTGCAATGAATATTTAATCATGTCGAGATTTAAATCTGAACTCGGAGGTTGTAAGATTTTCGTACAATATTGTTTACTGTTAGATCTGTCTGAGCAGGGTTATTTGTTTTATATAGCTTACATGCTGTTATGTTGAGAGTCATACCATGGTTGTAACATCTCTCTCTCTCTCTTTCTCTCTCTCTCTCTCTCTTGTGTACAATGTCATCGTCCTTATCCATTTTTCATGCAATTCTCCAAACAATATTATGTTGAACATTCTTTTGTGTATAACCATTATGGTAACTCTTACATTTCGTTTGGCAATATTTGCAAGTACATGTAATATGGTTAATTGCAATAATTGCAATTAATTTATATTCTGGTCATTCATTTCCGTTCAATGTATATTCGTTTCGTGTACATTGTACTGTTTCTGAATTATATTTGTTAGTTTGTTAGTTCCACGTACATATTTTGTCTGGCGCTATACTCTCGGTAAATTGATGAGCCTCGGGAGGCGTCGGACACAGGTTCTCTGGTGTCCCGGGGAATCTTCGGGATCATCGCAACCCATGTGAAGCCATCGGCAGACCTGCTTGCATTGAAAGTTTTCCCGACTTTTTGTTGGGAAAACTGGCCTTGAGGTATTCCCCAAGCTTCCCAAGAAATTCTCTTCCAGAGCTTCCTTGTTCACCCTGAAGCATCGGTGATGTCTCGCCGAAGTGTCTGGGGGACGTTTGTGGATATTTGAATCATCGGCGAATCGTCGGCGACCTTTCGGTAAGACATTGCAATTAGTATTTGTCTCGGTCAAAATTGGACTGAGGCGGTCAACAGGTCATAGACATGGCTGGAGGCCTTATCATAAACCAAAAAAAAGTCTTCCCTTGATTCTCTCTCTAATTCCACCATCAATTTTTCATAATTTTCATAATCTTCCCTGAAGCACCTGGGATGGTTCGCAAATACTTTCCTATGTTTCCCCTGATCTATAATCTAAAGGCTATGTTTAAATCTGGGGAAGCTACAGTACACCTTTGCCGATTATCGGAGGTCCATCTAAGCTTTCCAGAACATTGGGATCCCTCCCCGATGACTAAAGACCAACGTTCGGGGGACATTCACTTACCGTAGTCGATACATATGCGTAAAGTAACCAAGTTAGCATGATAGCTGTAAATGTTACGAGTTATGGTGTGTGATAGCTGCAACTATTACTAGTTAGTCCAAGTTAGTATGATAGCTGTAAATTTACTAGTATATGTTGTTTGTGATAGCTGTAAATATCACAAGCCATGTTGTTTGATTGTGACATGTTGTTTGAATGAGATAGCTGTAAATATCACAGCCATGTTGTTTGAATGTGATAGCTGTAAATATCGCTAGCCATGTTGTTTGAATGTGATAGCTGTAAATATCACTAGCCATGTTGTTTGAATGTGATAGCTGTAAATATCACTAGCCATGTTGTTTGAATGTGATAGCTGTAAATATCGCTAGCCATGTTGTTTGAATGTGATAGCTGTAAATATCGCTAGCCATGTTGTTTGAATGTGATAGCTGTAAATACCACTAGCCATGTTGTTTGATTGTGATAGCTGTAAATATTGCTAGCCATGTTGTTTGAATGTGATAGCAGTAAATATCACTAGCCATGTTGTTTGAATGTGATAGCTGTAAATATCACTAGCCATGTTGTTTGAATGTGATAGCTGTAAATATCACTAGCCATGTTGTTTGAATGTGATAGCTGTAAATATCACTAGCCATGTTGTTTGAATGTGACAGCTGTAAATATCGCTAGCCATGTTGTTTGAATGTGATAGCTGTTAATATCGCAAGCCATGTTGTTTGAATGTGATAGCTGTAAATATCGCTAGCCATGTTGTTTGAATGTGATAGCTGTAAATATCGCTAGCCATGTTGTTTGAATGTGACATCTGTAAATATCGCTAGCCATGTTGTTTGAATGTGATAGCTGTAAATATCATGTTGTTGGTTTGTTTGTTTTTGTATTTCCTGAATCTGTCTGAATGTAAATCGGATATACAGTAAAACCTCAGATGGCTAACTATGAAGTATAATTCATCTATTTAGGTAATGCAATTTAGTACATTACCATCACAGTTGTTAAGTGCTTTTTGAAAGAAAGGAAATACTTCAGTATTCATGAAGGCATTGTCTCGAAATTACTTTCACAACGCCTTCATTCTATACAGCCATAAATTCACGTTCCGTGCCTTATAGTAATTTACAGATAATGAAACACTAACGTAAAAGAGATTTATCTTGTCCAACTTAGATTTCTAATCTCTGCGCACGCAAAAAGACATGTATTAGTGATGAGTGATATTAACGTGTTCAATTCCTGCTATTATTTTATATCAAGATATTGTGATCTGATTAGGAGATAAATATGAAATAGTTTTCTCTGTCAAGTTGGAGTTTCAGTGCAAGAGTTACAACAATATATATATGCGAGTACATGTATATAGGATGAAAATATCGTTATGATAATGACTTGACTTGACTTCACTATTTGAGTTTACCGTCGCTTCGACAGTATTTCAGTTATTTAGCGACGTCCAGCTAATTACAGGTGGAGGAAGACCCCGAATGCACGGAGGCATCCGGGTAGAACCACCGACCTACCGCAAGCCAGCTGGAAGGCTTCCTCACATGAAAATCCGAATGACCCTGTCGGGATTCGAACCCACGCGGTGAGGGGCTGAGTGAGTGTTAAAGTCAGCGACTTTACCCTCTCGGCCACGGAGGCCACGTTATAATAATAAGGGCATCGCTAGCCCTACATAACAGTTGACTTTATCTGGTGACCTTCAACAACCAAGTTTAAGATCTGACCTTCTGACTTTGATAATTTGAATAATCACTGATCACCGGCCACACCCTTAGATGTCTCATATCTTAAGGCATCATCTTTGTTCAGCAATTTTTAGCTCGTCTGTTTCGAAGAAAAAACGAATTATTACGAGCTATTGAGCGTCGTCGGCATCGTCTTCGTCATCTTGCAAAACTTTAAAGTAGCCCATTACTTAAACACTTTTAAAAGTATCAACATGAAACTTGGAAGACTTGATAATCATGACAAGGCACAGTTGTTAGACAGAAGCATTACTCTGAAAGCAATATTTTCGGAGTTATGTCCCTTTTAACTTAGAATATTTGTTAAAAAAATTATTCAAAGCAATTATATTTTCGTTTTTACTAAACAGTTACTCTTTAACCTTATTGAGTTCAAACTTGAAATCTCAAATATGGTCCCCCGTTATCGACATGTAAAACAGACGAGCGTTGGCGCCGCTCTGCGAAACTCTAGTTTATGAGTTTTGGGGGTAATGATTTTGACTAAATTACATTGAATCGTGATCAACAACATTTAGTAATGAAGAATATTAAAGTATTCTTTACTGGTAATAATAGAAAACTGGTCGGCGCCCTATGCGCTTCATTTTTTTTTTTATTTATCATTATTTTTTTTATTTTTTTTCATTTTTTTTTTTATTTATTTTTTTTTTGGGGGGGGGATAACTATGTTTCAGCAATTAAAGAAGAAGAGGTGGCCAAATGTACAAAATGAAAAAAAAAATGTTTTGAGGGCTCAATTTTATTTTAGTAATTATTGGACGTGCCATGAGGTGAGTATATGTGTAAAATGAATTCAATTCTGACCATTGGCTCCCGAGATAAACACTTTTGAATCAGCTAGTCCCCATGGAGTCTCATTTTTCCAGAAATTGATTCTGCTTTAGCGCTTATGGTAGTGGGCTTAAAGGTGACTACTAGTGCTAAATCAATTCAAATCCTGATAATTGGTTTATGAAACTGAAATTCTTTTGGTTGCCATAGTAAGAAGAGTTTTGCTTGGAGCATGTATATTTTAGCAACTTTTCTATTCAGTATTTTGGAAATGTCTTTTAAAGAAAAGTGTTGACGACGGACAGAGGACAATCGCAGCAGCTAATGAAGATGATGCTATTATGTATATTTTGATTATTTCATGTACAAAATCAGCAAACATAAGTTCAAACAAAACAAAAGTAATTACATATGCATTAAGTACATAATCTGACATTAACATCGACAAGCTTGTTTGTTGCTATTTCTATTGGTAAAAAAAATCCCCATTACCTAGTGGGGCTGCGAATGGTGACGCGGCTTTTCAAATAATCGATAACGAGCAAATGCTAACTAATAATCCCACGAATGAAGTAAATGAGCGCTCGTGGGTTTCCGACGCTGATTTCTTACAGACAGACAATATCTTTACTACAAACAGTTTCTACGCAACAATCATCAATAAGCACTTAGCATAGTTTCGCTCTCACCCCTCGATATATATGTATCAAAAATAGTTTAAATCTTCGTTAAATAACACTACAAACGATAAAATCATATGAATACATGTACTAAATGTGTAGGGTAGGCTTTACAAGCACATCAAACGGTCACATAATGCTGCGTAGTTTCACGATATTTTATTGCATTACTCTCACATGTAATTCGGGACCGACCACTCTTTCTTACACAATTGATTGGTCTGTTAAGTAGGGGAAACATGTTGCTTAGACACAAAGATGTATCAATTTTGTACAAAATATAATCATATATACTATCAGTATAGTACGTTTTGGTGACGCTTTACATCTTGATCTATGCTAATAAGAATACATCTAACTATTTAAAAATCAAAATTCGATAGCTGGTTTACCGCCTAAAATTGTCCTCCCTGAAACCAGTTTTTTTCATGCAACCTTTATTCGTTAAGAAGTACATATCCGCCACTCGGCCACCGGGACCGGTTTGCGATCTAAAGCAATTTTCACTTATAGCAATTTATCAATTCAATCAGACGGATTTAATGATATTTTTGCCTGTTTTCGTTCTTACTTGCTATTATCTTTGATCAAATGCAATAGTTTGATGACACACCAAAGTACAGTGTTATAAATAGTTGTGAAATGTTCGTAAATCAAGCGACTTTCCCGATTATATTATTGGCTATTTGTTACCTTTTAGTAACTCATAAACGTATCAAATATTTACCGTCGCCTTTTATGTATAAAATCGCAAATATTTTCATTTGCGCTGTAGTATAGTAATGCATTACCTCACGAAAAGCATTCTTTCAGATCACATTTCGTGAATCGGGATAGAAGCAAGTGCAAGAAATAATTGCATTTTGATATTTTGTTTTGCTCGTGCTGACCCTTCGAAAGCAGATGTAAAAGAAAGTTCTGGTTAAAAAGCATTTAGATCATGTTAATAACGTACAGCTAAGTCCACCTAGCTAACAGTACATTCAGGGGTTCCTCAGGGTTCGATACTGGGTCCTCTACTTTTTCTTGTTTTTATTAATGATATTGTAGATAATATAAATTCAAAAATTAATCTCTTTGCAGATGACACTAGTTTATACATTATTACTGATGATCCCTTATGTGCAACTAACTTGCTTCAATCTGATATTGACCTGATATCCTCATGGGCTGACAAGTGGCTTTTTAATTTTAATCCCTCTAAATCAGAATCTTTATTAATTACAAGAAAACATTCTCTACGTCACCATCCTCGTCTTGAAATGTATAATCAACTTATTCCTGAAGTAATAGAACATAAACATCTTGGTGTTTTTAGCTCACCTGAGCACAACGTGCTCATGGTGAGCTTTTGTGATCGCCTTTTGTCCGTCGTCCGTGCGTGCGTCCGTCGTCAACAATTTCTTTAAACAACATCTCCTTCTAAACTACTCACTGGATTTTGATAAAACTTCACAGGAATGTTCATTATGGGGCCCTTTACCAAAGTTGTTAAAATTATTTTGATTGGTCAAAAATCTAGGTCACAGGAGCTAAAAATAGATTTTAAAAATGAAAATTTAAAAAATCTTCTTCTCCGAAACCACAAGGCCTAGCCTTTTGATTTTTGGTATGTAGCATGATCTTATGACTCTCTACCAAGATTGTTCAAATTATGACCCTGGGGTCAAAATCGGCCCCGCCCCAGGGGTCACTTGATTTAACATAGGCTAATAAAGGAAAAACTTGAAAAAAATCTTCTTCTCCGAAACCACAAGGCCTAGCCTTTTGATTTTTGGTATGTAGCATGATCTTATGACTCTCTACCAAGATTGTTCAAATTATGACCCTGGGGTCAAAATTGGCCCCGCCCCAGGGGTCACTTGATTTAACATAGGCTAATATAGAAAAAAAACTTGAAAAATCTTCTTCTAGAAACCTCAAGGCATGGAGTTAAGATATTTGGTGTGTAGCATTGTCTAGTGGATCTCTACCAAGTTTGTTCAAATCATGACCCTGGGGTCAAGATTGGCCCGCCCCAGGGGTCACTTGATTTAACATAGGCTAATATAGAAAAACTGAAAAATCTTCTTCTCAGAAACCCAAGGCTGGAGTTTAGATATTTGGTATGTAGCATGGTCTTATTACTCTCTACCAAGATTGTTCAAATTATGACCCTGGGGTCAAAATTGGCCCCGCCCCAGGGGTCACTTGATTTAACATAGGCTAATATAGAAAAAAAACTTGAAAAATCTTCTTCTCAAAAACCACAAGGCCTGGAGTTTAGATATTTGGTGTGTAGCATTGTCTAATTGGATCTCTACCAAGTTTGTTCAAATCATGACCCTGGGGTCAAGATTGGCCCGGCCCCAGGGGTCACTTGATTTAACATAGGCTAATATAGGAAAAACTCGAAAAATCTTCTTCTCAGAAACCACAAGGCCTGGAGTTTAGATATTTGGTATGTAGCATGGTCTTATGATTCTCTACCAAGATTGTTCAAATTATGACCCTGGGGTCAAAATTGGCCCCGCCCCAGGGGTCACTTGATTTAACATAGGCTGAAATAGGAAAAAAAGTTGAAAAATCTTCTTCTCAGAAACCACAAGGCATTGAGTTAAGATATTTGGTGTGAAGCATTGTCTAGTGGATCTCTACCAAGTTTTTTCAAATCATGACCCTTGGATCAAAATTGGCCCCGCCCCAGGGGTCACTTGATTTAACATAGGCTAATATAGGAAAAAGCTTGAAAAATCTTCTTCTCAGAAACCACAAGGCCTGGAGTTGAGATATTTGGTATGTAGCATGGTCTTATTACTCTCTACCAAGATTGTTCAAATTATGACCCTGGGGTCAAAATTGGCCCCGCCCCAGGGGTCACTTGATTTAACATAGGCTGAAATAGGAAAAAAAGTTGAAAAATCTTCTTCTCAAAAACCACAAGGCATAGAGTTAAGATATTTGGTGTGTAGCATTGTCTAGTGGATCTCTACCAAGTTTTTTCAAATCATGACCCTGGGGTCAAAATTGGCCCGGCCCCAGGGGTCACTTGATTTAACATGGGCTAATATAGGAAAAACTTGAAAAATCTTCTTCTCAGAAACCACAAGGTCTGGGGTTTAGATATTTGGTGTGCAGCATTGTCTAGTAGATCACAACTAAGTTTGTTCAAATCATGGCCCTGGGATCAAATTTGGCCCAACGAAGGGGTCACCTGATTTTACATAGGCTAATATAGAAAAAACTTGAAAAATCTTCTTCTCAGAAACCACAAGGCCTACCCTTTTGATTTTTAATATGTAGTTTGATCATATGACTCTCTACAAGATTGTTCAAATTATGACCTGGGGTCAAAATTGGCCCCGCCCCAGGGTCACCTGATTTAACATAGGCTAATAGGAAAAAAACTTGAAAAATCTTCTCAGACACCACAAAGCATAGAGTTTAGATATTTGGTGTGTAGCATTGTCTAGTTGATTCTTACCAAGTTTGTTCAAGTCATGACGCTGGTGTCAAAATTGGCCCCGCTCCAGGGATCACTTGATTTTACATAGACTTATATTGGAAAAAAAAACTAGAAAAATCTTCTCAAAAACCACAAGGTTGGAGTTTATATATTTAATATGTAACTTGGGCTAATAGACCCTTTACCATGTTTGTTCAAATCATCACCCTCGGGTCAAAATTGGCTCTGCCCCAGGGGTCACTTGATTTTACATAGCCTAATGATACCAGGTGAGCGATCCAGGGCCATCATGACCCTCTTGTTTTAATAATAACTGTACTTGGAAGCATCACATCCACTATGTTACTAAAAAAGCTTGGCAGCGAGTTCATATCATGCAAAAATTAAAATATTCTCTTGATCTTAAAGCATTAGAAATTATTTACCTTTCACTTATTCGACCTATTCTGGAATATGCAGACGTTGTTTGGAGAAATATAACCGAATATGAATCTGATGAACTAGAAAAAATACAAAATGAATGTGCAAGAATAATCACTGGAGCCACTAAATTAATATCTAAAGAAACCCTTTTACAGGAAGTTTGCTGGGAACCATTATCAGAAAGACGAAAGAAACATAGACTAATTTTGTTTTTAAAAATGCAAAATAACCTGGACCCAACTTATTTAACATCATTAATACAATTAGATAATCATAACAGAAGATATAACTTACGTAACAATGCAGATGTTCCCGGTATCCATGCTAGAACAACAACTTATTTCAATTCCTTCCTTCCGACAGTAATCCGCGAGTGGAACACTCTGTCCATTAATGTGAGAAATTCAAGTTCACTTAATATTTTCAAATCGCATCTATTCGAAAACATTTCTAAAACACCGTCATTTTATTACGTCGGCACAAGAAAACTTCAAGTCCTACACACAAGATTACGAACCAAATGTAGTTCCCTTAATTTTCATCTTAAAAGGCATTGTCCAGGATCCAAAATGTATGTGTGGGCAGTTAGAGACATCATATCATTACTTCTTTGAATGTCAGCGTTTTACTCATTGTCGTACTGACCTCCTAAATAGTCTCAATCTATACCATGTAGATTTAAATTTACTATTATTTGGAAACCCTTTTCTTCCCTGCCAAGAAAATAAGTTGTTCAGTGTGTCCAGAATTTTATATCTGACAGTAAGCGATTCTTATAGTATGATGCTGGCTCTCTCTCTCTCTCTCTCTCTCTCTCTCACGCACACACCCACACACACGCGCGCGCGCACACACAGTCGCACATGTACTCAATTTATTATATTTTCATAGTCAATCATTTCCAAACTAACACAGTACTATTTCTTTTTTTTTCTTTACATTACAAAATGTTGAAGCAGTTGTTTATATAATTTTGTCCACTGTTTGATTGTTATCGAAATTTGGTTATTATTCTCTTTCTCTAATTTAATATACCCAATCATAAATATGTAGTTTAAATGTATCTTGCCATAGAAGGTAACATTAACTTTATTTCTAGGAAAAGAACTATATAAGCTTAAAGCTTTCGTTCTAATCCTATCCCTTGTTTATGTAGACATTTTGAAATATTTGATGTATGTATTATATGGGAATAAATATGTTTAAACTAACGTACAGATTTACGGAAGGTTTTATTTCATGTTTTGGTTTAGAGAGATTAAGCTATCACTTTAGTTATAACACATGCGACTTATGGAAAACAAAATATGAATGATTATAAGAATTAGATTAAATAGGACGCCAGTTCATCGACATGCAAATATCTAAAAGCATTCGTTACACTCAAATTAACCTTTCTCCATCTGGAGAGCATTTCATATATATAGGATCCGTCATGAATTGTTATTTCATATCAAATTTTACTAAGCGAGTTCGTGAAAGTGTTATTAATCAAGCCTCTGGCGAGTTTAATAACATTATCATGAACGAGTTTAGTAAAATTTGATATAAAATGACAATTCATGTCAGATTCTTTTTATCATACGACCTATACTGACAGTAAATCGTGATTATAACAACAAACAAACAAACACATGACTGAATGCCTGTGAACGAATTTCTTTTGTAATCTACCACCAAGGAAATAGTTCTAAATAATAAGTGAATTTATGATACATTTTCAACATCATATGAATAATACATCGTTTTGATCAAAGTTAGCTACACCTAACACATTTAATCAAACTGTTCGAGTTCAACACACTATGCATGTAGAATACACGCGCGTGACGCGGAGTGATGTAATTCGGCCTAATAGTTATATGTAACGTGTTAAATATAAGAAAATATGTAATGGTTATATGACACAGCTGATTAAGCATAATGTCATATGATAAAATTCCATACCCACATCCGATGAGGTTGAAATTTCAAAATACCTCCGAAACATCTTTAGCTCTTGAATTCAATGACCGTTTTTTTTTTTTGTCATTCCTGTTTAAAATAAATCACCCATTTGAGAGAGATATACATGCGCTTTCTAACGTTAGCAATGGAAAATAAATTGACAAAACAATGAAAGCAAGAAAAACGTGAATTTCACATAACTTAGCATTGAGTTATATCAAAAACTGTCAAATCGGTATACTTTGGCTGAATTGTTTAATTTTCGAAACTATCCGTTATCCCTTTTATGTTTTATAACGATTTAATACCAACAAAAATAGATTAAATATAACAATAATCACAAAAAGTAAAAGAAAAGAAATCAGTTTCACTCTCAATGATTCGAACTTGCGACGCTTGCAATAAAAATATGACGAAATACAATTAAAATTCCACAAGATACTTACATTCAACCAGATATAAAATAATTATTTAAATTAATTGGATTTTGTGTTAAACGATGATAATAACTGAGCATTTGAGAAGAAGAAAAAAACATCCATGAGACTCGAAGAAAGGGGATTTGGTCCTTCACAGCATGCGTTGATCTGAATAATTTCGAAAGTGAGTATAATAAATACTGATAAGTACGTAGGATTGGTAGCGGGTGTTATACCTGCCAGACTCAAAACATGCCGACTATATTGAGTCTGATACATTTTAACTAAGTATTTTGGATCTTATGAAGCTACTCGCAATATGCTATGCATGATGTGTTCCGCTAGAACGGACAACTAAAGACAATAGCGGGCTAATATTAACTGGCCTTTGTAAAAATAATAATCTTTTTTCTCCTCAAAGGCATGTGCGTGACAGACCACAATACCGGCAAATTTATAAATCTACAATTGCTTATGTTATTTCACCTGACGAATGTCTTGAAACGTTGAGATATTTTGATATAGTAAATCAATCTCCAAGCAGAGTTGTCGTTCATTCCGCACTAAACCATCTCTGCAAGGGGCTCAATGACAAGAATCTTGTCAAAACGGAAAACAATTATTAAACGCCCATTGAGGTATACTATATGAATCTTAAGTATAGAAACATTGAAGAATAGTTATAAGTATGGGGAAAAAAACTATATTTTATTGTAGGAACTATTTTCCTGTCTTATTACGCAGATGGGAACAATCCGCAGATGTAAATATTTAGAGATTCAGCCGGATATCGTACTTGTGTATGTGACTGATTTAAGAGTGGTTACCTTCCTTGCGTTTACATCTCTTTGACAGAATAAATATTGCCTTGATATCTCATCGTATATTTTAAACTGATGTCCTATTGTAAATAAAAGAAATGGAAAGACTGAACAGCATTGTGCGTCATTACGGCTAGAATCTTGTGCTGAGAGACAAACAGCGTGAAACACGTCAGTTTCAAAATGTCAACAACGGTCTGAATGACGTCATAGTCTCTATTTATAGATTGCGCGAAATTTGGAACGTAATGTAAGCCGATGCGTAAGAAGTCAATCCTGACTGTATCTATAAATAAATATCTGCACGAGATTATTGAGAAAAAGTTGTACTAACTGGTTGTATATTAGACATACTTTGACGTACCAATTGTGTTTTCAATTAGTCCGCAGTATCAACGTGTGTTTCCTAATAGAAACAAAACACAACCATCATAAATGTATGTGTTATAAACATCTGTTACCTAATTAAAACAACAAAATATGGCGGTCTAGTCATGCTAATTCTAGCATTCACTTTTTATTCCCCCCAGGTGTAGATTCCTACTTTAGTTGCTTGCCGTACTTCATCAACTTAAAACAAACATTGCTTTGCGGTTCTGACAGTAATTTGATATACCGTTTAAACACGTTCTTATGAATGAAACACTTATAATCCATCTGTTTCACTGGGTATAATTGTGCGCATGCGGTTTTAGGACCCTAAAGCATTTCACAATATAATAGAAGACAACATTTATTGCAAACAGGCCAAATAATCGTTTCAAATCCATTATACGCATTCTGTTCTATGTCTTGCACATCCTGACTTTAACCTTAGTGCAATATTTTGATAACTGTTGACATTTTACTTTCCATTCATAACTTGAAAAAAAATCGTTATTACTGTAGTGCTGGCAAATCCAGTATCATATTTTATTTTCTGGAATTGCTTCCATCTTAAAGTTTATTTGTATTTTTATGTCATACAATATGAATAGCAGACCGCCATTAAATAAAATTTTGAATAATTTTAAAACAACATCATTCAATGGCATCTTTTCACTTCTCTAAATTGCCTTGAGTTTCATTAACTTTATTCTGCATCACAAATCAATGTCACAATATTATATTTTAATATTTAATATCATATAATTTTCTTTCTATGCTAATTGAGGATATACTGTGTTCTGTCAGTGAGATAAAATCAATATCCTACAGTGTGATTGATCTGCCGGGACTACTGTTTTACTTACAAATGAATTTTAGTAGCAGTTAGCATAAAAAAGAAAATTTGTTTGTTTTGAGTGTATATAGAATATATCTCATATCGAAGTGATGCAATTTTCACATTTTCATGATTTGAATCACTACTCGATGAGATATAACTCGCATCCTCTCAAAAGACAAGTATCCTCTATGCATCTCTCTGTAAGAATATGTTGTTGTTGTTGTTGTTGTTGTTGTTGTTGTTGTTGTTGTTGTTGTTGTTGTTGTTGTTGTTGTTGTTGTTCAAATCAGAAATGATGTCAGTTACTTCGACTGAGGGACAAATCCTCATGTAAAGCATAAAAAGTCATGTTTTCTGTATGACACTTATCGTGAAAAAAATGACCATGATTCATAGTATATGTGTTTGTGTTAGCCGTACTATTTTCTTTAATAATTGATAATCATACAATCTGACTAAAGTACAGATCTTCCTAATGTAGCGTGGCGTATATATATAGGAGATGACTTTAGTCAGATTGGATAATCATAGTAATGTACATTTGTATTTTGCAAAACAAAAAGTTAACACTGTAATACAAGAAAATTTTGAATAAATGTTTTTTTAGCTTTCATGAAGAACCTAACCTTCGTTTAGACTTAAAACTTGGACAAAGTTCTGTTTTGAATTTTCCGCAGGAAGAATAACACATTGAGTATGAGTAAGACTACAAGTATTTGATAAACTGCCTCAAGAATATTCATAAGTAAAGCTTTATTGCCAAAACAATTCAAGAAATAGCATGCTTAACGATAATTGATTGTGCATTGTGCCCGAAGGTTGATTATTTGTTAGATATTTGTTAAACAAATTATGCAGTGTAAATTAACCAATATAAAGCATTGGAAATATAAGCTACAGAATGATTGGTAGAAAAATATGTCAATCTTATAAGACGTGTACTGGAAACATCGTACAATTTCATTCTGATAGTATTTCATTAATTAAAATGAGCAATATTTGAATGGATTTTAAATGAAATGATGATAATGATTATATATTGTGTTTACAATGAGTTGTGAATTAATAAAAACAGGGGTAAAGATATTTTTCTTGAACCAATGAATGGCATGTACCACTCTCGAAACCTCCAGCTCAGTTTCAATATTCGTTGTAATGTTCATGTTTCTATTATCATAAGAGAATATTTGTAATAGCCAAACAATGTAAAGGATCAACAGATATAGAAAAATGATCTACATTACGACACGTATTCTATAATCAAGACCAGTTTTGAATAACTTAAACTATCTAATAAAAAAAATCTCAAAATAAAATCCTAAAAAGTCACAGCACCTACTATAATTCATGCATTTTTACATTCGATGAATTTAAAACAGTTTTTTCTTCGAATGGGATAGAAAATCGTCCTTTAAACTGTTTGAGTAACACCATCATTTTGAAGAAAAAACGAGATTCAACCCAAAGTTTCGAACACAATAAAAAAATAATCTAAACTTTTTTTCAGTTTCAATGACAGATAAACATCTACGAGTACATGCATATACAATATGTTGATAGCTTTAGTATTCCAAAAAGATCCTGTGTCGCCATTTTGGTAGAAAGAACGTGAAATATTATACTGTAAACACCATAGGTTTGTGAAGAAGAACAATCACTACATAAAATGCAAAACCGTCATATGTTGTTGTTGTGTTTTAGTTTCACTAAAAGTGTCCAGCTACGTGACACATACATCTGACATTGAAGCCGTTTACATAGTATGAAAATATCTATCATATAACCAGCCTACAACTTTAGATGGTAAAAAAAACTCCCAAACAAAACAAGCACTTACAAAAAGCATATACTTTTGAATACGTTCACTAGTTTAAAGTAACTAGTTTAAATTTCCATTT
>CM037780.1:69693355-69743355 GCA_021229015.1 Solen grandis | reverse complement strand
AAACTCTCACAGTCTATCAAGGCTCACTTTTTGCATTTCTGATTTCAAGATAATAAGAACTTGGTAAGTCTAAGTGTTTAGCCTAATTACGTCTCTACTTGTATGTTTATGCAGTGTTCAGCCTCATGACATCTCTACTTGTCTGTCATTGCAGTGTTCAGTCTAACGACATCTCTCCTTGTATGTCCATGCAGTGTTCAGTCTAACGACATCTCTACTTGTCTGTTTTGCAGTATTCAGCCTAACGACATCTCTACTTGTATGTCCATGCAGTGTTCAGCCTTACGACATCTCTACTTGTCTGTTTATGCAGTGTTCAGCCTAACGACATCTCTACTTGTCTGTCCATGCAGTGTTCAGCCTAACGACGTCTCTACTTGTCTGTTTTTGCAGTATTCAGCCTAACGACATCTCTACTTGTATGTCCATGCAGTGTTCAGCCTAACGACATCTCTACTTGTCTGTTTATGCAGTGTTCAGCCTAACGACATCTCTACTTGTATGTCCATGCAGTGTTCAGCCTAACGACATCTCTACATGTCTGTTTATGCAGTGTTCAGCCAAACATCATCTCTACATGTCTGTTTATGCAGTGTTCAGCCTAACGACATCTCTACATGTCTGTTTATGCAGTGTTCAGTCTAACGACATCTCTACTTGTATGTTTATGCAGTGTTCAGTCTAACGACATCTCTACTTGTCTGTTTATGCAGTGTTCAGCCTAACGACATCTCTACTTGTCTGTTTATGCAGTGTTCAGCCTAACGACATCTCTACATGTCTGTTTATGCAGTGTTCAGCCTAACGACATCTCTACTTGTCTGTTTATGCAGTGTTCAGCCTAACGACATCTCTACTTGTCTGTTTATGCAGTGTTCAGCCAAACGTCATCTCTACATGTCTGTTTATGCAGTGTTCAGCCTAACGACATCTCTACTTGTCTGTTTATGCAGTGTTCAGCCTAACGACATCTCTACTTGTATGTCCATGCAGTGTTCAGCCTAACGACATCTCTACTTGTCTGTTTTGCAGTGTTCAGCCTAACGACATCTCTACTTGTCTGTTTTTGCAGTGTTCAGCCTAACGACATCTCTACTTGTCTGTTTTGCAGTGTTCAGCTTAACGACATCTCTACATGTCTGTTTATGCAGTGTTCAGCCTAACGACATCTCTACTTGTCTGTTTATGCAGTGTTCAGCCTAACGACATCTCTACTTGTATGTCCATGCAGTGTTCAGCCTAACGACATCTCTACTTGTCTGTTTTTGCAGTGTTCAGCTGAACGACATCTCTACTTGTCTGTTTATGCAGTGTTCAGCCTAACGACATCTCTACTTGTATGTCCATGCAGTGTTCAGCCTAACGACATCTCTACTTGTCTGTTTTGCAGTGTTCAGCCTAACGACATCTCTACTTGTCTGTTTTGCAGTGTTCAGCCTAACGACATCTCTACTTGTATGTCTTGCAGTGTTCAGCCTAACGACATCTCTACTTGTCTGTTTTGCAGTGTTCAGCCTAACGACATCTCTACTTGTCTGTTTTGCAGTGTTCAGCCTAACGACATCTCTACTTGTCTGTTTTGCAGTGTTCAGCCTAACGACATCTCTACTTGTATGTCCATGCAGTGTTCAGCCTAACGACATCTCTACTTGTCTGTTTTTGCAGTGTTCAGCTGAACGACATCTCTACATGTCTGTTTATACAGTGTTCAGCCTAACGACATCTCTACATGTCTGTTTATGCAGTGTTCAGCCTAACGACGTCTCTACTTGTCTGTTTTGCAGTGTTCAGCCTAACGACATCTCTACTTGTATGTCCATGCAGTGTTCAGCCTAACGACATCTCTACTTGTCTGTTTATGTAGTGTTAAGTCTAACGACATCTCTACTTGTCTGTTTTGCAGTGTTCAGCCTAAAGACGTCTCTACTTGTATGTTTATGCAGTGTTCAGTCTAACGACATCTCTACTTGTCTGTTTTTGCAGTGTTCAGCCTAACGACATCTCTACTTGTCTGTTTTGCAGTGTTCAGCCTAACGACATCTCTACTTGTATGTCCATGCAGTGTTCAGCCTAACGACGTCTCTACTTGTCTGTTTTTGCAGTGTTCAGCCTAACGACATCTCTACTTGTCTGTTTTTCAGTGTTCAGCCTAACGACATCTCTACTTGTCTGTTTTTGCAGTGTTCAGCCTAACGACATCTCTACATGTCTGTTTATGCAGTGTTCAACCTAACGACATCTCTACATGTCTGTTTATGCAGTGTTCAGCCTAACGACATCTCTACTTGTATGTCATTGCAGTGTTCAGTCTAACGACATCTCTACTGGTATGTTCATGCATTGTTCAGCCTCACGTCGTCTCTACTAGTCTGTTTTTGCAGTGTTCAGCCTAACGACATCTCTATTTGTCTGTTTATGTAGTGTTAAGTCTAACGACATCTCTACGTGTCTGTTTTGCAGTGTTCAGCCTAACGACATCTCTACTTGTATGTCCATGCAGTGTTCAGCCTAACGACATCTCTACTTGTCTGTTTATGCAGTGTTCAGCCTAACGACATCTCTACTTGTATGACCATGCAGTGTTCAGCCTAACGACATCTCTACATGTCTGTTTATGCAGTGTTCAGCCAAACGTCATCTCTACATGTCTGTTTATGCAGTGTTCAGCCTAACGACATCTCTACATGTCTGTTTATGCAGTGTTCAGTCTAACGACATCTCTACATGTCTATTTATGCAGTGTTCAGCCTAACGACATCTCTACTTGTCTGTTTATGCAGTGTTCAGCCTAACGACGTCTCTACTTGTCTGTTTATGCAGTGTTCAGCCTAACGACATTTCTACCTGTCTTTTTTTGCAGTGCTCAGAAAGTCTAAAAGCATCTCTTTCTATCTGTTTATTCAGTGTTCAGCCTCATGACGTCACTACCTGTTTGTTCATTCCGTGTTAGCCTAACATCATATCGTACTTCTAATGTATTCGAGTAAAATAGTTTGCCCGTATGAACGAAACATCAGAAATATGTTTTGCCCATCTTCCTACAAACACAGATTGCATTAGATAGTAATTTTCAAAGTCTAAAAGGCTTGTTTCGTCGACATTAATTTTTATTTGAACTTCCCACACATGTTGTCCAAAATGTATCCCCCTGGACTACACATCCAACTCAACATACTGAAAGCAAACGGGTACTCTGACATTACATTTACCAGGCCTTTTACAGGTTTTTGTCTCATCTACAGTGAAAGCAAGCATTTTTTTCTAGATGTTGCACGGGTTTAGATGGCTGAAAATTCAAGACCACAATTTACAATTGTCCCAAGGGGTTACGGCGGCATGACATGATTAGTTTAACAAACACATCTAATCTCTTGAGCTGTTACTCTGACTGCACGAAATCAACCTGGTTTCAAATTAAACGGAGCATAACGTAATTTTCCTATTTGCACATTAATTCAATTGATTAAATGTTTAAAAAATGCCATTCCTTGCTTCGCTATAAGAGAATTGTACTCCCAGTTATACTGTAAACGTAATATTATCAGTAGTAGTAGTAGTAGTAGTAGTAGTAGTATTTAATATAGAAATTATTCAAATATATGTAAGACGTATCACAATTTCTGATCTTATTTATCACATACAATATACCTTAATGGAGGAAGATGCCATAAATTCCAGAATTGCTGTTTTTCGCCCAGTGCCATGCCTTTAATACATATATGACGATAATTTTGTGATGGACCGCATTGTAATCCCGAGTGTAATGAACGCTTCCGCATTTTGTATGTAACTCCTCCGCCAATTGATAATTTGACAATAGGTCATGTGCTCACAAACAATGTCACAAACAAAAAATGTATGTTCTTTTAAGTAAAGTAGGTCAGCTGTTCACCATGTGCTTCACACTTGTACTAGTTGGATAAGCGGGTTAACATACTTGATTGACAGTTTAGGAACCATACATTTATTCCTGTTTCTCTTTCACTGCCAAAGAATGCATTAGATACCTGCATATCAGTAACATAATCAGTAAGTAATTTCAGGCTGCAAATTATCAACGATATTGTGCCAAAATATTAGCATATGACGTATGTCAGCGCTTATTACAGACGAACAGTGTTGAAGGCACCTTTGTTTCTTCTACCGTTCCCGGTGACCGAGTGGTTAGAGCGTCCGCCCCGGAATTGAGGGGTCGCGCTCAGTATACAAGGGTAGATCCAGAACTGTTTTGCCGGTGTCAGGAAAATGTGACTGGGTATCATGCCACATACCAACGGCGTGATACTGCAGTGTGGCATCACTATATCTAGAGTAGACATTTTCTCTAAATGACTAAAATGCTGTCCGTAGGACGTTAAACCCAATAAACAAACAAATAAACAATCCTTTTTTTCTACGTAAAAAATAGCTTAATGTCCGCTTAGAAAGTTTTAGTATTTGCTTTGATCTGAACTCAAAATGTGGAGATTTCTATATAATTTGCAGTGTTCCTTTTATTTCTTCCTTGAATGAGGAAGAATGGTGTTAAACTATATTCTGGAGTCTGTCGTTATTTCTATCGATATTATCTACATCCTAAAATGTATAATTATTTATTTATTAATTTTTTTTTTTTTTTGAAAATATATAAGTCGCAGGGTCAGCGAGATGTATTGCCAAATTTACCATGGTTTAACCCGTGATTAAACTTGCCGTATTGGTTATTAAGAAATATCGAGGCGTCATTAAGCTACGTTGTTGATGTATTGGGGTTACCGTCGCTGCGATAGTATTCCAATCGTATAGCAGAACAGAACATATATTTTATTGACTTGTACATAGTACATCATATATATATATATATATATATATATATATATATTATATATATATATATATATATATATATATGTTAACAACAAAATAGAAAATACATATATACAGAACATTTGAATACTATTACAAAACGTTCATCTATTTCTTATGCAAAACATCACGTGATCAAGTATACATTATATATAGCGACGTCCAGCTAATTACAGGTGGAGGAAGACCCCGAGTACACAGAGGTACCCAGATAGAGCCACCGACCTACCGCAGGTCAGCTGGAAGGCTTCCTCACATGAAAAATCCGAAGTCTCTACCAGTATTCGAACCCACAGCAGTGAGGGGCTGAGAGATTTGTAGTCCACGACTGTAACCGCTCGGCCACGGCGGTCCCCTCATTAAGCTACTGTGTTAAAACTTTATACTGATATCATATGAACCTGAAAGCACATCTATAACGAGAGATGTTATACCGATGACTTTGTGATATACATATATTTGTCTATATACAATTGTCTGTAAGTCTTTCTCTGCGACCGGTCCATTTGCCTGTCGGCCCATACAGTCAACTGAACAATTCACTCATATACCTGGATGAAAATAATGAAATGTTCTGTTCTGTTCAAAAGTTTAAATAATAATGAGGTGTAATTTGTTTTATAATCTATGCCCCCATAGGCAAATTATGTTATTATTGTTAGCGGGAGAAGTTTAAGTACGAAAACGGCAAGTATGTGTACACTTGAGTTTTTGTAAGTACATTACAACACTCCGCAGATGAAACCTGAAACGTAAAACTAAATTTTAAATATCGAAAAACTCAATGACATCTGTTATAATCATTATAATAGACAATTTCAAGAAAAGACGGGCGACATATCTATATATAAGTGGGGTTTTGTTGTTGTTGTTGTTGTTGTTGTTGTTGTTTTTGTTGTTGTTGTTGTTGTTTTTGTTGATTTTTCATTTACAGAATTACATCGTGTAAAGACAGACACGGAGAAACATACAACACTGTTTAGCAATTAAAACCCACTTGCCGGCCAGGAATGATATGACCATTTCGACAGTTTGAAAGATTCATGCCTGGCTTCGGTTTTAGTATTATCGCCACCTTTATCAACTGCAACACAAATTGTAGACAATCGGCAACAATTTTGGTCGAAATAATACACTCATCCGGTATGTGATACATTAGAATATGTTCATGTTTAATGTTCTTGACAAAAAAATATCTATATCAGTCACAACCTCTGTGATACCAGTGTTGTTGTTGTTGTCTCTGCATTCAAGTCGGATTCTTGACCTTGTCTCGAATGTATTGACGTTCCTAGATTGAATGCACGATACGCATCAAATCTTGACGACGAATAGATCGGTTTGTTAATATGTTTACAATGACTGCGGCGGGTGCTGAAACGCGAACACACTATCGATAAGGTGTAACATCGGTAAATGATTCAGCGATATCGACAACATTTTTCCAGGGATTTGCTTTCAAATAATTAAAAATCGATAACTCGCTCGCCTCCTCAGTCAATTATTTTTAAATTCTAATAAAATGCTGGAGACCGTTAGATGAACACCTCAAATCATTTGACAGCTGAAAGAAGAGAGCTGAGATGTTTTTATCTCACGTCAAAATGCCATTCAGCTCAAAAGCTTAAACTAACATGACAATAGCTCTAACATTGTTGTTTTAGATTTTTATCTCTTGTGTTTTAGTTTGAAAATTAACGACAATCTCGCCATACTCATGACAATTCATGGCAAGTGTTTATCATTTACATTAATTAACATAGCCACTTCGCACAATAGAAATGATTTCCCCCTCATACATTTGTACTTATTTACTGACAGAGGGAATGGGTCTTGAACCTCGCACTAGACCTTGAGTAAGTTTAAGGTATATGACCTGTCAAATACCCAATGCTTTAAGTACCTAAATGCCTAAGATGATGATATAATCATGCAGTATACGGTACTAATTAACGATAAGTTAACATATCCTTGTCTACGACGCCCATAAAAGTACATTGGACGCTTTTAATTCATTGTTCAAAATTACATAATTTATTCCTGATTTACTAGTATTATCACAAAAAAAGCTTTTCGCTATAAGCGAATTAAAATTACCTAAATTACCAACCTAACCATAGCCAAGTAATAAACAACTTTTTAGTAAATAAAATATATTCTAAGTATCACATAAAAAGAGAGGAACATGACATTAATACATCGTTCCGAGAAGAGGGAAGAAAAATGTATATAAGCATTTTAGCGCAAATTCCTTCATGAATAAAAAATAAGAAAGAGAATCTACATACATATATAACTAAACTCCATAACTGATATAGACTTGGTCGAAACGAAATACAAGGTTTAGATGATGGAGTTAAAAATATGATTGTCTAATCAATATTTAAAGTAAATAGCAGACAAACACATACACACACAAACAAAATAAATGCGTTGTAATAATATTATAGCATTTGTCTTTGCGTGTATTAAGCACCGTCACCTCATGACCAAGGATTATGTATCGAACCTGTTCGAGGTTCTGTAAATGAAAGTGAATGATTCGTTTACCAAAGTAGAAATATTAAATGCTTGGATGATTACAAAGATAGGACAAAATCTTAAGTACAGCCTCCCATACCCTGTTTATTTCATTATTTTTAATTCCATTAGGTCACTTAAATATATTAAACATTAAGTTTTTGGAGAGATTTCCATCAATGTCAAATCGCCACATCAACAAATAGGAAAAACCTCGATGCCACGTTTCTACTTATTCCAAACAGAGAAAATCTACAAAAAGGCCGACCAATCGCGCGTGCTGCATTAAACATCATTGGCAATTAGCACTCTATGAAATAAACACGTATGAGACCATAACGATTAAAATAAGCCCTGAGCCTACAAGTTAGTTATCTAATTAAAATTAATTCAACCGAGAGATTCATAATTTGATATGTTTAATGCGCCTGTAGCTTTTAGTGAAAATCAAATCAAACCCCATTAATGGTTTTTTGATATGTGTTCGTTGCAGAACATTTAACATTTTCAACGTCATGAGAAATTATGAACGCCACAGTTCTCCTTATTTATTTAATACATTTTTAAAATGATCTCATTGTAAAGAAAAATACATTTATCATTCATTCCACTGGGTAAGTTAGGGTAACGATGACAACTTTTCAACAACAAACACTAAGGTGTTTTCATTCATGATTAGAATCAAACGTGCACTTAGTTTAAATTTCAATTTTTTTCACATGAAATTATGAAAATATTCTGCAAAGTTAAGGACTATGGGCAGTATATTGCACTACCATGACAACGACGATGGTTTAGAAGGTTGTGTAATGAGCACAAAAGGCACTGTAGCCAACCATGTGACAAAACGAAAATAACACACAGTCGCTGTCTAAAAGCCTCCCTTAACTAACATCACATAAACAGTTGTACAGGAATGTTAGCGACAGTTTTTGTACACATGCATAACATGCCTGGGGGAAATGGATGCATATAATTGGAAGATCGTGCCCTTCAATATAGAAGGCCCGTAAGTCAGAGCCTCTAACGTTCTGAGATGCAGACTATGTAATTGCAATGGTTTCTGGTGCCAGAAAACATTTTATCTAGGTGATAGTGCAATGAAATATAATATAAACAAGCTGGAAGAAATCCCATTCGGCGCGTCATTCTGCTTGTGTGACACTAATTGTATGCCTGCAACTGTTACATCACTGGGATTTGCTTCAATCAATTCTTCAATGGCAAATTATGAGATGTTTTCAACACATACTTATTTTGTTTTGGAATGAACATGGATGTAACCAAAAACGTAGCAGTTCACCCAAATACTAGAGCAACCAAAAGCCTTGTCTGTCAGAAAAAAAAATATATGACCCTCTGATTCTTGAACAAAATATTTCGTTATCACTTTTTATTTCATTTATCAGCGAGTTCTTCAAATATCTAGATTTTTTAACAGACCAATTAATAGATATTTGTAATGTCAATGCTCAAAATTTCTCATTTTAGTGTAAAGTCTTTTACTTGTTGTGCTTCTTTTCAGAGCTTGTTCATTCTAGGGCACGATTCAAGATTAATAAGATAACACGAAATTAAGAGAGAACAATTTCTCCTATTGTTTTCAAGGAACTAGTTTGGCTGCTTCAGCAACCTTTACTGGTGTTTAAATTACCCCATGCATACAGATGGCAAAGGGCCATATATAAAACCATAACGGAATTTACATGGTAATTTGAACAAGCATTTAGCACCTCCTTCAAATCTAGATGTTACAAAGAGTTAAATGTGAACAAGGGAATCGTGAACGATCGAGATTGCTCACCTCATGTATCTTCCATCAACTTATAAAACTTATTTGAATAATCGTGACTGAGAGTCAGCCAATGAACACCCTCATATAATGGTCTTATCGAGAAAACAAAGATCACATGAGGACGGACGACTTGTGGTTTCACGTTCAAAATGACTTACGTACTGGCGAATCATAATGCACCGACTTTACCATACCTGTACGGAGAAACGAACACCTGTCTCGAGGTTGTGGTGTTACTATAGGGACTCAAAAGATCGGGTATAATGAAGGGTGAATCATGAATGATTTGTTTTCATCCGATTCTGACATTGAAATTTGAACCATTGGCAAGGCGGGTTGATATCGTGGGATGGTGGCGATAATCAACATGAAAATGAAAGGATCGGGAATATTCAAAACTTCCTAGACAAAAATAAGAGAAATATGAATGTATCAAAACATCAATTGGTATAAACATATTATCTTCATTAATATTATAATAATCATGAAAATTTGAATTATTTTAGATGCGATAATTTTGTAGTCATGTACAAATAAATTGTACTTCCCAATGAAGATTAATAGCTCGTAACTGGACCGATTGTTACATTGGAAATGTTTTCATAATGTTTGACAATTATTTAATATGAGGTGTGACTTTTTCCCATTAACTCTCGTAATTGGTATAAAGCAGTATTTTTTTATCTTTCTGATATTAAAAGAACTGATTTTAATTCGTAACAAATGGTGTTTACTCGACAGTTAGTCAGACACACTATCTTATACTCCCATGTATAGTTATATACAAATATGGGGATTAGATAAAATGTAGAAGTAATGTTACTACCTGGTGTCTCGAAGGTTTAGCCACAAGACGTTTCGACATCGTAACTAGATAAAGTGGACTTCCGACTGTTCCTTAATACTACCCCTCTCAGCAGTACTATTTTCTCAGAACCGCCGCGGAACTTGTGTAAAAATGTATTTACTCATTATCTTGTTTATGTCAATTCTTATCTCTATATTTGAATTCTAAATAAATTTTGAAATAATAATTTCTTTTTGTTTTTCCCTCTCAACATATCACAAATCCCTTGCGCTCATCATTAATAAATACGTTCATCTTGTGTCTTGTCATAAAACTATTTTTATTCCATATTTAATTAATAAATTTTTCTCCACTGCTTTCAGCTCAACTTTTTATCATTCATTATAAAATTGTTCAAAAAATGGTGTTTTATTTGTGTCAAAGAATGTCAAGCATTATATAAACGCATGCTTGTGTTTTTTTTTCTGTTGTCAAAGTTATTTAAGGCATAACTAATGTCAGCCAACCCAATTTTATCATTGTTTATATACATGAATATTCATTTATAGGTCTGAAAAAACAACAATTTTATGTGTTTTTGTATATGTATAGTTATTTCTCTTCTTCTTCTTCTTCTTCTTCTTCTTCTTCTCTTCTATTGTAATGGTTAGCAATCATTTTCTGATTACTATGGTTATACTTTAGACCTTACGGTCAAGGATTTCCCACATGTGGGTCTTGTTTCTGTTGAACAGATAGTATCGGAAGAGATCGTAGTTGGATGCAAGGGAGTCCGGGTGCGATATCCTAGCTCATTTTGCGAATAGACCCCTTGGTTCTTTTACGTGACCGGTGTATAGCAAGTTCCTGAGTAGAACCAGTACTGAGTACTCCGGGTTTCCATAGCAACCCCATTTTGCCGAGTGTCAGGCAAAGGGTGCATCTGGTACCAAATTTGTACGTTTTCGGTTTGATGTGGTTACCAGAGGAAGTGCTCCTGCTGGGATTCGAACCCCAAACCTCCCGAACGCAAAGCGGACGTTTGAATCTATGCAGATTTGACTCTAAATAATAAAAATTATAAATCAAGATGAATATCATTCAATAAAACTTAAGGTCGCATGATACAGTTTGATACATTTTCTATATAGACAAAGAAGGAAAATTTAAACTGTCCCATAGATTTTTTTTAAACTTTGCATGATTACAGAGAATCATAAAAGAACATTTGGGCGCCACCGTCCTACTTTTTGAGTAAAAAAAAGTTTTAAAATAAATGTGTAAGAATGAAGGAGATGCATTTTTTGGTGTGTCTGGGGGAATGATGGTTTAATAATTGTTAGATATATTATTCATATATTGACATATAAGCCTTGAGCTAAATAATTTTGTTGCTTGAGGTCGAAATTTTGCATAAGCGTTTTTTTTTTTTTTTACTCCTTAAATCAACTTCAATGTACATTTTTTCTGCTTTGACAAGATTCTTGAGGAACGAACGAAAACTCTGCTTGTTGTATCAGGCGGGCTGTTAACATAACCATCGTTCTAAATACGAATTTAATGGCACTGGCTGCAAGGCTAGATTGCGAGTTCTGATCCAGCTGGGGGACTATTTTTGTTATATTACATTTCATTAAAAAGAAAAGAAAAAAATGAATAAATATGAATTTGAAAGTTATCAATAAGGTTACATTTTCCTTGTCACAATACAGTAATGAGGTATAACATTTATATTTTTGGTTCTATTAAAATAGCATCATTGGGGTATAATTTATCAGATTTTATTTACATTGACATATCTATTACTGTGCATTTGTTATTTTGTTATTTTAAATATCTGATTCCTTGATTTAAAAAAATACAATGTACATATATTCTTGTTTATCTTATAATCTGTAAGAGAGAGGGAGAGGGAGGGAGAGAGAGAGTGCTTAACCTTTCATAAAATTGTTAAGATTGTTCTTGTTACGGCCGAGTTTACTAAGTTCAGAGCGCATTTATAAGGTTTCTAAAATCATTACGCCCCTTGAAACAATTATTATTATTATGAATATTTTTATTGATTTTACAATCTTAATAAAGCGATACTCAAGAAACATTTATGTCAAAATATTTTCAAGTCAGTAGTTGTTAATGGTTTGCACTATATGCAAGCTCGAATAAGGAAAAAAAGCAAGCACGTCCACTATTAACCATTGGATTAATTTGAACATTGGTAGTGCGGAGCGCAAGGAATATCTGTGTATCTGGCCTGCGGTTGTGAAGAACATTTCCAAACTTTTAAACTCTTTCTGTTGCCATAGCAACCAGATGTCTTCTTGGAGACAAAGTCCTTAAACAACTTTAAAAGGGCACCACCGAAAATTATATCAAACTTTGCCCAGGGGTTAAAGAGAAAATTCGTTGTAAGTTAATTTTTGGCGACGAATGACCCCCGGGCAATGGCTAGTTACAGTAATCCAACTTGGGCACTTTGTGCTCAGGGTGGTAACAACTTCGAAACTCTCTAAACAATCAAATAAAGGTTTGCTCATTCACCAGGAGTCGTTCCTGACATAAATTCAGTGCAACTCACACATAACTGATCTCCATAGTGCTTAATATTAAGTTTAAAATGATTTCAATCAATATGTTAATGTTCTGTATCCATTCATTAAACTTACTTACTTCGTACTGGGTATGTATGTCTACAGATAGATCACATCAATCACAAATCTCGGCCGATGTGTCAGTTAGGCGATAACGTCACGTTTGTGTTATGCCATAATGTTTCAATTTAGAATCAACAAGGAAAACCCTGGAGATAGCAATATATCATCTGCATGTAATGAAATATCGTTATACAGTCAGAAACAAGTGTTGAGGATAAATTAGATATAACCAGACCACAACAGCCAGACTCTAGTGCCTGAAGTTGAATACTTGCTGAAGATCCTATTCACTTGCGTACATTTAAGATGGTAATGTGTTATGACCAACCATGGAAATGTTCAAGGTCGAAAATTCGTATTACTAAAAGTATTAATATGTACAGATTGATATTTTTGTTTGGATTTACTTCTTACTGAAAGTATTAAGTCATCTAAACTGAGACAGCTAGAGTGCTTCATAACTGTCATATCACGCCGTAGACAAGTGATATAACATCCAGACCTCGGGCCAACCAGTCCTAGAACTACCAGAATATGCTGTGTAGCAATATCATTTCCAACAATAACGGTATGAATTGGCAGGCTCCTGGTTACGGAGCAGGCGCTCAAAAAACTCGAGCACCAAATTGGGCATTAATTACATTTATCTCCAACTCTTATCCCCAACACTGTCAAAGTTAAAGTATATCTTATTGAAAAAGAAATTGCATAAGGTCACCTAAAGGCGTTCTTTTTACTTGAATTAATTTATGTCCAAAGTCCCTGTGCTTGTAACAGGAAGAATGTATGTGAACATGTCAAAAATATGAAGAGTATATGGTCTGTTGAACAAAAACAGCCGTATAAACATGTGTCAGGATGTCTTTATGATGCAACTGGTTTCAATTAATAGGATCGTATTATATCTAAAATGACTTTCACATTGATTATTTAGTTTGTATTGAGGTTGTATTAACTTAAATAATTGAACCACCACACTTATCGTCAGATGTGTGCATATGGCGTGCACAAAACAACCTTTGCAGTAAATGATTTATGAAAATTATCAGCATTGAATCACTTCAACGAGGGTGATTAATGTGAAAGTTGTTCCGTTCCAAATAAAGACCGCCTTATGCTACTGGCATCCTTATCGCCGTGAAAACCTACTGATGTGATGTGGCCAATTGTTCAAATGTAAAGTGATTCATGATCATGTTTCACTATTCACTATAAATAGTTTGACAAATTACCGAAATTGTTTATCAATTTCTTTAACCACTCTTCAAGGGTAAGATAAGAAATCAATAATATGACAAGTGTATAGCAAAATCAATATCACAAACGTGAGCTGATTAATCTCAAA
The DNA here is from genome assembly GCA_021229015.1 of Solen grandis. Taxonomy (NCBI): domain Eukaryota; kingdom Metazoa; phylum Mollusca; class Bivalvia; order Adapedonta; family Solenidae; genus Solen; species Solen grandis. The sequence continues at coordinate 69,729,412 of CM037780.1, read as the reverse complement.
GTACCAAAAGATGGATGGATGGAAGAATGGATGTATGAGTGTACATTATTCAGAACCCGATGATTCCGACCTACCATAAGTCACCACTTGATCAAACGTACAGCGGGGAGAGGATGAATGGCCATCATAGATCGGGCACCAACATTTTTAAAGGTAAAAAATGTCTGAAATCACACACGTCTTAACTGTCTTCTGCAGTCTCTCAAAGTTCCTTACAAAAAGTAAATGTTATGTACAAGAATGTTATCATAAAAAAAATGGCATAACTTTGATCTCCAATTTAAAGATGTGAGAAATGAAATTAAGGTGTTCTCAGTCCAAGATAATGACTATAAGTGAAGATCATTATTTGTTAAACGAGGCACAGATGTTATAACCAAGGAAGTTCGAGAGTAGTGGTTTCACATCGTCAGTGGTATAATTTAGATAAACGTTTCAAAACAAGTTTACAGACACTGCTTTCAGACTATCTTGGCAAATTCGTTCAGGGCAATTTCTCTAATTAAGAATGATTCAAACCAGATCCTCATTTTCATTGAACAAATCACATATGAAAATCAACCTCGGCTTTCTTAAGTACGCCTTTGTTCTTTGATGCAAGGGGAGTTGGGAGTAGTAATTGATGATAATGAGACTGCAGCTGCGGTAGAATGTGAAATATGTAGATATGTTCGGTATGGAGAGAAAATTAAAAGGCCCTGGCCACGAGGAAATCATTTGTATAACATAAATACTCCTTTGTTTTTTAGTGCTCTTCCTCAATAATTCGGGGCAAAACCACTACAGAACTAATGAAGGGCGTGATTCTCCGACCACATACGCTATCGTAGGTCAGACCAGGTCCCATATATCCTGGTAATCATCTCAGGTACGATGGCAAAACAAGTGTAGAGGAGGGGTCTATATTAAAGATGTGCTACTGATACTAAAGTTGCTTTCTCGTTTAATATTACATTGCAGCCAATGTAGCAGAAGCTAGCATGTGACTAAACAAAAGCGTGAATGCAATTCAATATTTGTTTTAAATGTAGTAAATACAGCTGGCCGCAATCTCATCGTACTTGAACAATATAAAGGAGAAAAAATATGCAAATGTACATTAACATAAAACAAAATATTTATATCTGTCAACTTTTTATTGAATTTTATGCTCCCCGAAGGGCGGCTTTGTCCTTCCGTCCGTCTATCCGTCCTTCTTTCCGGCCTTCCTTCATAGTTTTTGACCGGTTCATAACTTTGTCACTCGCTGATGGATTTTAAAATTACTTGGCACACATGTTCACCATCATAAGACGATGTGCAGTCGTCCGTAGCTCCAATATCAAGTTCACAATAGGAGGTCAAGAATCAAAAATGGTGTATTTTTGTCCGGTTCATGACTTCGTCATCTTTCGATGGATTTAAAAAAAAATACTTGGCACATATGTTCACCATCATGAGAAAATGTGCAGCGTGCGAGATCCAGGTCTTTGGCTCCAAGGTCAAGGTCACAGATACAGGTCGAAGATCAACAATGTCTTTTTCTTTCTTTTCTTTTTCTTTTGGTGTCAAGTCGATGGACTTTGTTTTTTATTAATGGACCCAGATCCGTAGTTCTAAGGTCAAGGTCAAACTTAAGATTGACAAACAAACATAGGAGGAGTATCACCCGTCTCCGACGGTTTCTTGTTTTTCACTTTTAACTCAGTAACGAAAACGTATAGTAATATTTCCGATAGTATTGATTCCTTCTCATATTAACAGGACAGAAACTTTATTTACATCGGTTTGAGCATGCACAGTTCATCACCACATCGCGTACAATATACAGACATGTACGCATGTGCATATACATAAATAAAATATACAACATATGTGAGAATGTCCATACATATATGTATAAAACAACAACAACAACAACAGAAAACAAAGGAAAATTATGTTGTAAAACATGCTAATTTGTCAAAATTTGATCTCAGGAATATCTATTACGGAATGTTCTGGGTGAGATATTATAAGATATTTTAACGCTTATTTTATGCTATTTAAGTTTGAATGCTTTAATACAATATATTGCTAATTTAACCATTATAGATTCATTATTGTATTGTACTAACGATATAAACTTAGCCATACTAGGGTTTCTCTGGGTTTATAATTTCTACGAATATCGTCATATAAGGGACAGATAAGAGTTAAGTGGTACCCATCCACTAAATCATTTATATATTATATAAAAGGCACTTTCTTTCATTCCAAGGTATATTATTATGTCTCCCTAATTTTATATTAAGTTTACGGGAAGAAAGACAAAGTTGAGCTAGAACCTGTCTTTATTTTATATTTTCAATTTTGTAAATATAACTTGAAATTTAATATATCGGTTTAAATTCTTTATAGACATACAGTGAGCTACAATTATCCATACCAGTTTCCTGTCGTTTATGTATATATCACGTAACCTATTTCGCCATAAAGGTTTGAAGATTGATTCTTTAACTGATTCTGGGAACAACCATGCATCCTGGTATCCAGATTGTTGTAAAATATTACGAATGAGTGAAGATCCATTATTTGTTGTATTTTTTATTTCAATATCTCTAACTTCATTCAGCAGAATAGTTCTAAGTATACAGTTTCTCCTTTTTAATTTTGACAGTTTAAGGAAGTATTTTTCAAATTTTTATATTCCTTTCAACGTATAATGGGAATCGTCCCAGCACACTATATAAGGTAAACGTATTCGTTGATTTTTTAACATTTAAAATCCATTTACAAAACTCCTTGTGAACTCTTACTAAACATTCATAATTCGTACCTCCCATGATTTCTGAACCATAATTAAGTATAGATATAACATATGCATCAAAGAAATTAAAAATGATATGAACCTGTACAATTGTTTCTTCAGTTAGTTTAGTTATATCGATCTTAGCCCTTTCCACTTAATGTTTTTGAACAGCCCGACCTTAATACAACCCCAAGGTAATTAAACGGGTTTACTATTTCGATTTTAATGTCATTAAAGTGCCATTGGTCGGTTTGGGATTATCTTCAATTTTTCTGAAAACAATGATTTTTGTCTTATCAGCATTAACGGTAAGGTTCCATCTTAAACAGCAGCTATGTAGATTATCTGAAGACTCTTGGAGACCTTCCTTAGTTTCTGACAGCAGTACCGTGTCATCAGCGAACATTAATATATAGATTGTTAACTGATAGATGGTCATCCCAACAGATATGTTCTGATGTAAATGTTACTCAATATCATTTAAAAATAGTGAAAAAAATGATGAGGTAAACTCCCCTTCTAAAAGATTCATATTACAATTGAAGAATTCAGAAACTTATCCCAAATGTTAAACACATAGTTGTACCTCCTGGTACATGGATCTCAAAACGGACAACAATTTCTACACCAGATTTTATAAGTTTATAACAGAGTCTAAATCGGTCAAAACTATCATAGGCTTTTTTATAATCTATGAAACAGCAGTACAGTTTTTCTTTAAGTTAAATTGTCTTTGTATTAGGGATTGTAAAATAAAAATCGGATCTATCGTGCTGTAGTTAGTTTTGAAACCTAACCGGGCATCGGATTAATCTATCATTTAATATTACCGTAAACAATTTTGAAAAGCAACTGACTAATGTAATTCCTCTATAGTTGTTCGGATCTGATTGGTCCCCATTCTTTTAAATAGGAATAATTGCTCTCGATGCCAATGATTTAGGAAACATTCCGTTAGAGAGTATTGTATTAAATAACAAATGTAACGTTTTAATCAAAACAGGGATACCGGCCTTGAAATACTCGTAAAAAACGGTATCAATAGAACAAGCTTTGTTATTACCAAGTTTATTTATTGCTTTAACAATTTCTTCCTCACTTATCTGTCTTTCCAGACAGTCAAAAGTAGGTGAATTGTTATCATGATTATTCATAAAATCAAAAACATCTTGGTCATTTTGATTCTGTGAGTCTTCCCTTAAACCTTCAAAATAAGGTTTAAAAACATAATTTGTTACGCAATCGCCCGCTTTACTCTTAGATTATAAGTTTAAAAAATTCCAAAACTTTCTCAGTACTTTTCTACGTAAATTGTTCGTTTGCCTACTTCGTTGCACATGGAAAGCTAATTTCGATTTTTACATTGGTATTCATAATCTTTTTAGTTGTTTAACTCTTTTTCTTCCTTCTCCATCTAATATGGAATTAAAATTATTTAAACATTCCTTATAAAGTTTAAGCAATTCATTCACATTTTTAATCGAACTAACTTTTCTTATTTTTTTTTATCAGTGAATAATGAGCGGTTCGAATTATATTTTGTTTTTGCAAAGTATTTGTTCCCTTTACTGTATAGGTAATCTGTAAATATGGTAGTAAGTCTATTAACATTACAATCAGCATTGATTTCATCTCGTAAATCCCGTTCTAAGCATTGAATATAAGCCGATGAATCCCAGCGAAATTCGCTTCAAAATTCGGATTCCATTTATAATATTGTTCCGTGTTACAAGACTGTAAATCGCGCGATACCGTATTAATTTTTAATTCAAAACTCATTTTGGTGCATGATTAGAAAATATAATAAATTCCTTGACTTCGAAATTGGCCAGTGAATTGAAGTTGTCGAGACTAGTGGGTAAATAGTCCACTACACTTTGACTGTTGTGTGTCAAGCACGTGAAATTGCCCGGGTCATTGAACAAACGCCCGTTGTATTTGTTGCTTTGCACAGATCGAGTAAGCTATCTCCAAAACGATTAGATGTAAAGTCACTTCAAAACTTTCCACAACATATGCAAACAGCATTACGAATCGGAGTACCCTCTATCATGGGAAATTATCTAGTTTGCTATCCTGTGGAGATGTTTTGCACAACTTGATTACCTGATGAACAGCTACTTCATATCTATGGCTGATATGTGCTCCCGTCTGGTGTCTTAAATTCATCGGGGCCTCCGTGGCCGAGAGGATAAAGTCGCTGACTAACGCTCACTCAGCCTCTCACCCGTGGGTCATTCAGATTTTCATGTGAGGAAGCCTTCCAGCTGACTTGCGGTAGGTCGGTGGTTTTACTCGAATTCCTTCGTGCATTCGGGGTCTTCCTCCACCTGTAATTAGCTGGACGTCGCTATATGACTGAAATACTGTCGAAGCGACGGTAAACTCAAATAGTCAAGTCTTAATTTCATCATCTTAGTTGAAACACTAATTTAGACGTAAAATTTTACCGTAAATGTAAATTTAAAATGTAAGTTGGGGGGGGGGGGCATTTCATATAATTTCGTACGAGCAAATTGTTTATTTGTTGTAAGTTTGTAGTCTTGCACTGTGACTTTTAATTTCTTATTTGCAAAATGAATCATAAGGGAAGATAACTCACTCAGTCACCGCCTCCTACAAACTCATCACTGTTTATTAAGACTACTGCCACTACTTTACAGATATTTCATTCCGTACAAAGTTTAGTGAGACGGTCCCATGTCCTTTAAAAACGCTGCTTGGTTTATTTTTAACTTTTTAATACGATATAGTACGATATAGTATCCTTAGTATCAATCGTTTGTATTTGATGTTTGCATAAAAATGCATTGCATAGCAATATATCTGCTCTATATTACAAAAATATCTGGGGCCTCCGTGGGCGAGAGGGTAAAGACGCTGACTCAGCCTCTCAGCGCGTGGGTTCGAACCCCGGCAGGGTAATTCGAATTTTCATTCGAGGAAGCCTTCCAGCTGTAGGTCGGTGGTTCTACCCGGATGCCTCTGTGCATTCGGGGTCTTCCTCCACTTGTAATTAGCTGGACGTCGCTATATGACTGAAATACTGTTGAGACGACGGTTAACTCAAATAGTCAAGTCAAGTCAAGTAAAAAATATTTGATGAAAGTACATATTAATATATTATGGGTTATTTTCATATACATTATGTTTCATTTGCTTGTTTTATTTGCACAGAACCCCAAGTTTTGGTTTTGTTTTACTTTATAGACAAATAGTTATTCATCTACTTTAGTGGAAGAGAGAAATAACAGTCAAACAAAAGTGGTTTTAAGAAATGCAATTAAACAAGAACGAGACGGATGTTCCATATACAAGTCCCAGTGACTAATGAACATACAATTATCAATACATCTCCCAAAATAACAACGACCTTCCCTGAAACAAAAGTAAAACACATTAAATATCAAACTTGTCTTTGATAATAAGCATCAGCGGAAGCTCGTATCAAATCATAAGTTGTTTAGCTATATCAAATTCCCTCAATCATTATGGCATGGAAAATCGTCGCATTCAAACTTGAATGCTCTTGTGGTGTTTCTATTGGATCATTTATAAACTGATTTCACTTTAGTAATTCATTTCAGAACATAACAAAGGTTATTTATGTTATTTCTCTTGACGACGATGGTTCTCAACAATGAAGATGGGAAAACAAACGGAAATTCAATGCAATTTGGTGAATGTTGGTTCCCATAAATAAAGAGCGATGTATTTTTGGATTAATGGCTTTTATAGAGGCTTAATTTTCTTCTGTTAAGTTCCTTATGCTGATAATGATTCCCGCAATAAATAATACACGAGATAATGCAGTCATTGAAAATATGTGAGCATTATGGATGGGAAAATGAAGATCTATGCACTGCACATCAACCACTTGGTCTTACAAAGATTAGAATGGATAATCAAAGGTTTCCTTCTGAAAGTAAGTGAAAATGAAAACAGTTGTATATAGAATGCATGTTTTGTTACTACTCGATAGGTGGTCCTATTTTTATGATATACCGGCTCCATTAAAAACTAAATAGGGAAATACAAGTCTTTACAGCTTATGTTCAGTCAAATGTTCAAGTCATATTAGATGATAAGTTATTTCATTGAGAAACTCTTAATAATTTAAATCCATTCAACGTGTTAATTAAAACAAACTCGGAAAGAGTTTGCACAAAATCATTTAGCTGAAAATTGTAAAATAAGAATTATTTTCTATATACGGTGATATATTATATCTGTGCACGTGATGCTGGCATTCATCAGTATTGCTTGTCTTTATATGATATATATCTGTGTACGTGTTACCGACATCCATCTGTAACGCCTGTCGTTATATTATAATTATATCTGTGCACGTGAGACATGTGTTACTTTTTCAAGTTCCCCCACCCCATTTCATATTTTTCCCCGGTAATTTTAAAACGTCCCCGGGAACATAAACACGTTTTCAAATGTCCTACCACGATTTAACTTTTCTCCCCGAGAACATAAAACGTTTTTATATTCCCGGGAAGGGCATTTGATATAGGAACGTTTTCAAATGCCCGTGGGAGTTTGAAAACGTTTTCACGTTCCCGGATGGAACTTGAATTTGGGAGTCGACTGAAATCGTTATAATTAATGATTTCAAGTGGCCCCCGATGCAAGCTCCCCCGGGAACATAAAAACGTTTTCAAACTCCCGGATCCGGAAATTTGAAAACATTTTAAATTCCCGGGTGCGACATATTGAAAACGTATTGAGAAACCCACCAACTCATTTCCAAATGTCCTACCAAGGAATCTACATGTTACCCCGTGTGAATTTTAAAAACGTTTGCAAGTTTCCCTATTTAACATCATATGAATTCAATTTAGGAACATTGAATGCTAATAAACAATTAAGTATAAGTTATGTTATAAGATATAAACTTTCCAATCGAAGAAATGTAAAGGAAGGAGGTCATATGAAAACGTTTTTAAGATCCCGGAGTGGGGAGCTTCACCAGCCTTATCTTAACCGCATATAAATTCAATTTAGGGAAAGCGAGTTCCAATAGAAATATCAATTATAGTTTATGTCATAAGTGTGCCATGAGTTACATAGCTTTAAGTTAGTTCGTAGTTGCCTTTAATCATGAACTAACCTATTTTAGGCCATTAGATTGCTACCATTCATTATTCCGATCGTATGATTCTAAAGGCGTTGTTGCACTCCTTACTTATTTATTGATAGAACTTCAAAGTCCTGTTCTAACTTATTACCAAAATTAGTAGTCGGCCAAATTATTGCGATCGAGGTATATCATGGTGGTATGATAAACTGGCCGAAATTACTATAAACAGGACACCAAAAAAGTGGTCAATAAATAGTTAAACATAAATTACTTCTTAATGCAGGACAAAAGTGATACAAAAAGTCCCTCAAGGATATTTTATTTAAGACCATTCAATTGTTTACACAAATATCTTATTTGTTTGGTGGCATATTTCTGCTAGCCACTTATCCACTTGGCTATGTCGAACCTTTTTGAAAAATTGTCACATAGTCAGTTAGTATCTGGCAAGTATAAAACCTTCGTGTTATCCTCTAAGGTATCTTAACATCACAAAACTGCCTGTTAGTGCCCACTACTGCCAGTCATATATCCACTTAAGATAACTGGATATCTTGCCTTTTTTCAAGTTAGTCAGATTATGTAGATAACAAACATAGTTTTTACATAATTATCTGGAAAACAAGCATGATATCCGGTTAACATTAATGAAAATGGGATTGGCAGTAGTGGCACTAACACACAGTTTAATCCTGTGAAAAAACCTAAGTGGATAACTTGAAAATTTTCTACTTGCCAGATTATAACTAATTATGTGTCAATTTCTCAGAGAAGTTTCGACATAGCTAAGTGAATAAGTGACTTGCAGAAATATGCCACCATATATTTGCATATTCCGCATACCTCGGTCAATATTCTAACTATTTTTCCAAAGACCTTCCATAGGTCTCCGTGAACGAATCCAGAGTGCTGGAAATAATGACGTAGCAGATTAAAAAAATGTCATTCGGCGACGGTTTTTCAAAATTCAAATTATTTACTATTACATTACACGCCAATGCAAGATGTAAACAATTAGAGTATTTGACATCCATCAAATAAAAATAAAAAAAAAAAAAAAAATAAAAAAACATAAATTGCATAATTTGATCAACAGTTTTAACTTACAAAAAGGAGTCGGCCGTCTTAGTGCTCGCGAGCTATAGTTTGTTGTTTTAAAACATCAAACGTTTAATCTTGTTACAACATGCATATTTATTGTTATTGTATATACATTTTGTTTTTATTTTTGATGAAAAAAATACTTATAATATATTTCATAAGTACATGTACATCTTTAAAGATGAAATATGTAATACGACTTGCAGTTGTTATGTTTTTACTTACGCCAAATATCTGTAAAGAAGATATGTCTTGATTTAAACACCTAATCGCAACTTACCAACTGAAACAGTTTGAACGTGGAATTATTTTTTCAGACATAGAAGTGTTGTTTCAGAGTTAACTATGTAAACCACTAGTCTTATTACATATCCGTCACTGATAATTCTGGAAACCTCGCCTGATGAACTGCTACAAGACACGAAAACATACGGCAATCAACAGTATGGTCTTAATGTAAGTAAATAAAGAGATGTTGGATACCTTTTTGCGGAAATGTCGAGGTTCCTCTTTGTTGAGTCTATCACCCGCTGACTTTTTACAGCTGTTCCTATAGTTGTCTACGGCAGCTACTCCATCATCGGAGCTACTTGGATATCTTCGTTACTATAGAATATGGCACTATAGTAGATATTATTCGAGAAAAGGGTGTTTTTCATTCGGTGTAAACTCATTTTTGACCGTCCAATTGCATGTGTATTTCTTTTTAATTATTTAATAACTAAGAGAAATACGATAAACAAATCTTGTTTACTCGTGGCCTCGAGATAAACTAAGTAAAAAACGAAAAACGATTATTAACTCATTGCCACGAGATATAACTAAGAAAAAAAACGAAAAACAAATCTCGCTAACTTGTGGCCACGAGTTACTAAGGAAAAACCAAAAAAAAACGATTATGAACTCGTTGCCACGAGATATAACTGAGAAAATAACGAAAAAAAAAAATTTTTTGGAGGAGATATCTTTGACGAAAAGCAAAATTTAAAGCTATCTTGTGGCCAGGAGATAGTCTAGCGATTTGATTGGTCAGCTATAGATCCAACTCGTGGCCACGAGAAAGCTATATATGTTTGTTTGTTGTTGTTTTTTTGTTGTTTTTTGTTGTTGTTGTTGTTGTTGTTGTTGGTTTGGTTTTTTTTTGGTTATATCTCGTGGCCATGAGCTAGAAAAAAAATGTTTTTCGTTTTTTAATTAGTTACTATCTCGTGCCCACGAGATAATAAAAACGAAAAACACCATGTCTGCTCTGTGCTTCCGTACAACCATGCAGCTAAAATATAAACTTCGTATTAGGTCGTATCAACACACGTTTTTATGAAGCATAGGACCGAACTTCGTAGCATATTATAGTATATAATAAAGATATGTATGTTTCACCGACTCCGTTGGATAATACGCTTCATTACAAGAAAGGCTACCTTCACTTCCTATAATGATTATATAACCGTTCTACGCCCTCTATTACAACGTCGCGTATCTTTTAAAACGATGTCGGGATATCACTGTGACATTTATTTTAGTTCAGAAGGAAGGAAACACGTGACAATCTGACATTCCTACGTGCGGGGGACGCCATACCAGACAATCCCACGATCGGAAAGAGCAGCAAGTTTATTACTTATTCATTTCAGCGGCTCGTTAAGTCAGCTTGGATTGCATTTTATCGGCCATGCACTCTAGATCGGACCAGCTTCAAACGATTAATTGTAAGCTGTCAGTGGGTACTCTTCTCAGCTAACATTGTATCAATGATTTAATATAAGTAAAAATATAACCACTTAACCACTAAATGTTTGATACAATTTATAGAAAAGAAAGGAGTGTAGTTTTTATTTAATAAAGATATCGACCACAAAAGAACGATGGACAGGCTGATAAAACATTTGTTCTTAAGATCATCGTTTTGGTGTTGTTGTTGTTGTTGTTGTTGTTGGTTGTTGTTGTTTGTTGTTGTTGTTGTTGTTGTTGTTGTTGTTGTTTTTTTTAAGATAATGCTAGTAACACATAATCAAGGGATGAGTGAGTAATATATTAAAACATAGCATTTTTAAAAGTGAAGCTTTTGTCATGACCCTTTCGAAGGAATCGGCGGTGCAGATGGTGTTGGATAAGGTTTTTGTTCAGGTCCATGTCTCCATAACCACCAAACATATTCATTTCAAACTTCGAGTACTTGTTTACTATCTATAAGGGAACCCATTGCAAAGGAGCAGGTAATCCTTAAATTCATTTTGGAAAATAATACCACTTTCCAACTTAAAATGTCCAAGGTAGGTAAAATTTCTTTTTGTAAAGGTCAATTTCTCAAAAACTGTCAAAAGACATTCACTTCAAACCTGAAATACCTGTTCACTATCAGAAAGGAGACCCATTCCAAAAGGGCGGGTAACCCTGAAATATATTTTGGCACAATTATAAGTCTTTAGAATTTTCTGTATGGGTTGAGGACAATTTCTTTAAAAAAATGTATAAACTTCAAGGTTTAAATACTTGATCACTTTCAAAGTTTGATAGAATTCAAAAGCCATGTAACTCTTAATTTTTGCACCCCCTTTTAATTTTTTTTCATGTTCATTTAATTAAGTCAAATAGTTTTCATATTCCACGTGTGTTCCGGCTCAATACCTTATGTCACATCTTATAACAATAAGAATAGTAACAGCTAACATTATACTATCCAGCACTTAGAAAAGTGGCGTGCGCTGTCTTTAGACAGCTTTTGTTTATCATATTGTTTTTTAAAATGAAAACTCTTATCGTTAACTCATGCAAATGTGTATTTCTTAATTTAAGCATATACAAATTATAATTTACGGTGATTGGGAAACATGTTCTTAAAACGTATACTTATCCCTTTTGATGGTGCCTGGAATCTATCAGCACTTGGTGACAGGGAAGGCTATGAAGAATAATTACCTCAGCCGGGTCTGAACCCGCTACTCTTGAATCCGCTGGCATGTCCGTTACAACTAGATCACGACGTTTTATAGACATACACATGTGTATTCAGACGCGCGTAAGGTATAAAAAAGATAGGTTGCGTTGATGGGGATTATAGTAGAAGAGAACATAGAACGATTATAGGATGCACGATCATTATCTGTGTTGTCAAAATAGGCATAGTAGATAAAAATTCGATATTAATGCGTCTACTCCACCGCCATCCGTGGCGTTAACATTATTGTGATAACGCGCACCGTAAACAGACTATTGCTGTTGGCGTGACTCTCCATGATTGCGCGAGAAAATGGTGTGATATCCGTTTCGCTGCGCTACTGGTACTTCCTTCTTCTCACAGTAATACATTGGGGACCAGCATGTAATTGACATTCGCACCGATTGGTTTTCTTACCGTCTGGTCAAGGTGAATTCAGTATTATTGCAATAGGGACTAGATCAAACATCTACATGTCTAGTAGATAATTGGTAATACAAAAAGTTTCAATAATAATTTGGTATGATCTGTTTTGCAACCAGTGTTCCCATACTCAAATATCGTTATTATTGTTAGCTGAAAAAAGTTAAGTACGATAACGGTAATTACGTGTGTACTTGATTTTGTATAAGTACACTATAACATTCTACACCTTAAAGCGGTAAATTAATTTAAATTTCGAAAAACATAATGACATCTATCATGATCATTATCATAGACGATTTCAAGAAAAGACGAGAGACATATCTATATATGGGCATTTTTTCCTTTACAAAATTACATCATCTAAAGACAGGCACGGAGAAACGCACAACACTGTTTAGCAATTAAAAACCTTATCAGGAACAGTGTCGTCTCTTGTTATCCCGGAATAACGTTCGACCCGAGTGCAATGTGCACCAAAGAGAGTTTTGATCAAATAACTTTACATTTATCAAAGAATCTGTAATTCAGACAGAATACTTTATTGAAAATCAATGTTTCAGATAGTTGTCATCTCAACATTGGTGCGTTATCTTTTTTATCCCGTGAATATAGAATATCTACCAAATCATCTCCAAGTAAGTCAAAAGTGAAGTTAGACATCTAATAATTGGGACACATCTGCTAACTCAGCTAATAACATCAGCATGCATATTGTTACAAAACAGAGACATGCTTTTAATAATTTTGCGCATACATGTATCATTATTTCTCTAAAGGGGAAAAGCATTTTGAAAAATTTGATATTTTTTACTTTATCAGCACAGTCTCCCACTGTTATGAAAGAAAACACTATGATCGTTTTGCATTGCGAATTTGTTGCATAAAATACACATAACTTTAGGACTGAGCCCGAAACTAATCTCACTTGAAAGCCTTTATGATTGAAAGTTTGCCGTAGAATAAACTGTGAGGAAATACAAGCCTCAATTGTAAAGGAATCTCCTTCCAATGTCCCAGAACGAATTTTCAGATCCTGAGTTGTTTTGCCCATTGATTTTGGGGAGCAAATTTAATCAGGAATTTTTTAACAATGTGAAAACACCAATTTATTAGTATTTACATACTTTCACGGCTTATTTTCATTTTTCTATTTTTATTTTCTTCGTCTTGATCTGTTTTCAAAACAATTTAACCCAGTTTAATACATAATGAATAAAAGTTATTCTGTTAATGTTGGGTAAACAGTGTCAAATACAGGTCTCATCACGTACCTTCCTTAAAGTATTTCATCTTCATTTTCATTTTTCTTTTAATGTAACACCCTTCATCTAACATACTGTAAACCTTTGTTGTCGTCCATCTCATGCGACCGGCTTGATTGCCCACCCTGGGACAGTTATGCTTGACGACCGGCTTGATTGCCCACCCCGGGACAGTTATGCTTGACGACCCGCTTGATTGCCCACCCCGGGACAGTTATGCTTGATGATTGGCTTGTATGCTCACGGACCTGGTGGAACAAATGGGCGTGTATGTTCAGGGCCCGGGCAAACCTTGCCCCCAATGACGACGGATTTTTATGCTCACGTTCCGGGCAGTCACTACCAACGATGACTACTGGCTTGTATGCTCACACCCGTGGCAATCAATGTCAAAGATGACTACTGGCTTGTATGCTCACACCCGTGGCAATCAATGTCAAAGATGACTACTGGCTTGTATGCTCACACCCGTGGCAATCAATGTCAAAGATGACTACTGGCTTGTATGCTCACACCCGTGGCAATCAATGTCAAAGATGACTACTGGCTTGTATGCTCACACCCGTGGCAATCAATGTCAAAGATGACTACTGGCTTGTATGCTCAGTGCCATAGCAGACCTTGCCCACGTTGACGTGACGACTGATTTGTATGCTTACGATCCGGACTCTGTCAAATATTTAGGTATTTATTTATATAAAAATGGCAACTGGAGACAAACTCAAATGAGTATTTCTCAACATGCATCTTATTAGTTACATAATTTATTTACTATATTTAACCAATTTGAAATAACTATATCTAAAAAGATACAGCTTTTCGACACGTTAGTAGGTTCAACTCTTAACTACGGTGCAGAAATTTGGGGAACACACCTAGCGCCAGATATTGAAAACATACACATAAAATTCTGCAGAAAAATATTAGGAGTAAAAATAAACACAAATAGAGAAGCATTATATGGTGAATTAGAAAGATTACCTATGCATATTTATAGAAAAATTATATTAATTAAATACTGGATAAAATTATTAAAGTGAAATCCAAGAACTATTCTTTATAAAACATATGAAATGCTAAAACAAGACGCAAATAATGACAACACATACAATGGAAATAACTGGGCATCATATATTAAACGTATTTTAGAATAATCGGGATTATCATATATCTGGAGGGACCAGTTAACAACAAATATTAATATAAATCTAATAAAACAACGAATAATCGATATATATTATCAAAACTGTATAATAAAATTAATAATTCGCAACGCCTACAAAATTACAATCTCTATAAACACACATTCGAACGAGAAAAATATCTAGATATTATCAAGATACCAAAGTTTCGAATAGCCTTATTTAACCCCAAAAGGAAGATATATAAATATACCAAGAAATAATAGATTATGTCAAAATTGCCAACTAAACCAAATCGAAAATGAATACCATTTTCTGCTAATATGTCCTAAATATACACATTTAAGAAGAAAATATATAAAGAGATATTATTACCCAAAAATTCATCAAAAACATTAAATATTTAAGCAAATTTATATATCATGCAAATGAATTATTAAACTATGTAATCCTAAAAAAATGAGAAATAGAAAAATATTGTATTTTAATTTCACATATATTATCTTTACTAAAACTCATTAGATAAAAATATTGTTTATTTTTCATTCTGTTTCTTTTACATGATCTCTACATTTGTAATAAACATGTAATTTCTGTGAATGATGTAAACATGTAATATGATTTTAACTTTAATGTCAAACAATTCAACAACAACAAAAAATATTTTTTTTTTTTTTTTAAGAATAAATGTATAAATTATTAAAATTATGCAATCTAAAGAAAATGTAGCTTAAAATGTATGATTATTGACTATGTGATGCTGATATATTATCCTTACTAAATCTCCTTAGATAAACTTATTCTTCACATACTTTCTTTGCCTTTGTGATGAACATATAATTGCTGTAAATGCTATAAACATGTAATATGTTTTATGCAAATAAAATATTGTATTGAATAGGACTGGTTGTTAAGCTCAGTGTCCGGACAGACCTGCCTGGCTTGTATGCTAACGGTCCAGGCTTTTCCCTCGACGACCTGTACTGGCGATTATGCGGATTACCCGGGCAGATTTGCTCACAATGACGACTGGTTTGTATGCTTACGGTGCGACAGACTTTGTCCATGACACCAACCCCCTGCATACTGAAAAATGAGTTATTGATATGGCAATGCTACATTCAAATTCAAAATATATATTTAATTAGTTTTTTGTCAATTACTAATATTATTTAAAATAATAGTAGGATAGATCGGTAGCACAACCATGAAGCTCATTCTTATAACTTTTTTTTCTATCTGACTGTTTTTTGCTTGATGATATATCTTATTATATTCAATACCATAATTAGATGAAAACAAACAGCCATAACCAATATATTTTGTTATTATGTGCTTTGCCCAATATTATTTACTATGTAAAGCTTGGAAATATACTTTTGAATTGAATTGAATTGTCCGGACAGATCCGGCCCATGATGCATCTTTTGTATGCTAACAGCACGGACAGTCTATGGCAATTATGACGAATGGCTTGTGTGCTTACGACATAGGGAGACACTGTCCACGATGACGACTTGCTAATACATGCTTACTGACCGAAAAGGCTCAACCAATGATGACGACTGTTAAGATTTGTGAACACGTGTGAAGCGTTAGTTTCTGTGAACTTTACGGCTCCACATCGTTTTGTCTATAGAGCTAAATCAAATATGATAGACTTGTTCATCGTCAAGATTTTATGTACTGCGGTTAGCTTTAGGATGACCATTTAACCAAGTAAGCTACGCGACATGCATAATTTCAGCTCACTTCACAAAAACAAAATATATATAAACAAGAGGGTCCTAAATCGATCACCTGAGATATATTGCCTTTTTTAACACAACCATACTGAATATAAAATCCACGCAGAAGTACAGCAAAATAATCGAAACTCCACACAAAATCTGTACCTGTGGTTCAGATTTTGATGATCAAGTGACCCCTAGGTCGGGACCTGAACTTTGACCCCAGAGCCATATGATTTGAAAACTTGGTTCAAGTCCACAAGGCCATGTTACATACCAAATATCTAAACCCATGATCTTGTGGTTTCTGACAAGAAAATCTTTAAAAGATTATACAAGTCTATGTAAAATCAAATGACCTCTAGGGCGGCCAATTTGACCCCAGGGCCATGAATTAAACAAAGCTGGTAGGTGTCCATAAGGCCATGTTACATACCAAATATCTAAGCTCCATGCATTTTAGTTTCAGACATGATTTTTTTTCTAGTTTTTTTTCCTATTAAAGTCTATGTAAAATCAAGTGACCGCTTGGGCGGAGTCAATTTTGACCCCAGGATCATAATTTGAACAAACTTGATATATGTCCATAAGGCCACGTTACACACAAGCTATCTAAATTCTAGGGCCTGCAGTTTTACAGAAGATTTTCAAAAATTGAATTTAAAATCTTTTTTTCAACTCCCATGACCTACTTATTCAACCAATCAAAATAATTTGAAAAATTTTTGATAGATGGCCTCATAAGTATCAATCCTGTGAAATTTGGTCAAAATCATTTCAGCAGTTTAGGAGGAGAAGTTGTTTAAAAGAAACCGCCGGACATAGGTCCATCCATGAGCACGTTGTGCTAAAAAAAGCAGTCAGAAATGTGTGAATGAAAAACGAGACTTTTATTATTTACGTAATAGGCGATGTTGTTCGGGTTTTATTTTTTTTTTTTTTTTTGGGTGGGGGGGGGGGGCTTAAGATTCATTTATTAAAAATACGATTAAATACATATATGCCAAATGTTGAGGGTGTAAAATGTCGCATTTGGGTGTTTCAATGAAAATTTGGCAAAAATTTCAATTAAAAAAAAGCAGTTCAAGTTAAAGTTCAAGTCAAAAAAAAACATGGTGAGGAATACATATTTTTTACATTTTCAGAAAGTCTTTATATAAGATAATTGAATCTGAGAAAATAGAGGAAATCTGTCCGTTGAATTTACCAAGAATTTTCAGAGTTTTGGAGTAGTTTTTATATATATATATATTTTTTGGTCCTGGCATAATGACTATTTTTCTCGTGTTGCATTTCCTACGCATGTTCGACAGTATGTTCACATGTAATTTATAAAAAAAAAAACATAATAATTTACAAATTGTATTAAAATATTCTGAACATATTATTTTGACATGTTATTAAAGTATTAAGAATGCATTTTTTTCAAATTTTAATGTTTTGATTTTTTTAACAAATTTTAGAAAACAGTGATATTTAACCATATACTTAATCTTTAACCCCCTATTTTTAATTTATATATCTTTTAGTTATAATCTTAATTATTAATGTGCAAAACTTTAGAAAAATATGTCCGTTCGAAAAGAAAACGCACTGAAAATGCCTTATATCATCGCGATAGGCAAAAAGAAATGCCGAATTTGGCAAAAACTAACTCAGTTTATAAACTCGTTGAAATTTTACAGTTTGGTTCTATAAAAAGGTTGGCTTCTAACCATATAAATTCCAAATTTGTTCGGAAGATTTTCTTTCTCATTCTGAATTATATATTATTTACACATAACTTTTAATGGTGTCTTGCTTTATAATGCTAATACTTATTTTGATTTATTTCGATTCACCAATTTGAAGCAATTCATTCTGAAGAGCTCAATGGTGAAGTTATCGAACTGTTTTCTACAAAGCAGCAATTTACGAATCTTATCTTATAGTTACAACACTGTAACAATAGCACACATTTGTTTCATCTTGAATACTACGATTATTTTGGTATAAAACTTTACACACGTGTTAAACACATATGCTTAATATGCGAAATACCATATTTTACATATTTTGGGCTGACAGATTTTCTAAAACCACTAAATTTTGATTTATTAATTGCATTTAAAATAAATGTATGGTAAAAGAACTGCAATTTTAGGGGTTTTATTGGAATGTCCTACTTTTACCAACGTAACGGCTTTTTCTAAGGAGACGGATATGCTATCGAACTCATAACTCATAAATTTAAATACAGTACAGATAGGAAAGGTTATTTTGCACTTAGTCATATTTCCTCTTAACTGGGACATCTGAAATGCATATTGAACAATGTGAAGGGATTTAAAAATAAAACTGTTTGATATCAAACTATATTAAAACAATGTATAGGCATAGAAAGATAACGTTTATTCTACCAGAAAACTGTGTATCTATTTAATACCATAAAAAGACACTCGAGAATTTATTAATATAAAACAATTATACTCTCGAAATAAAACAATAACATTTCGTACAATATAAAAATAATAAGTCTTTCAAGTAATCTGGCACATGATAATAGAAATACAAGGATATGAATGAGTATAAAACCCTCATATTGCCTTAAATATGGTTTAATGTCAGGCAGAGCTTAATTTAATATGATGACAAAATAGAGCTCGCGTGATGAAATGTTTGTCTTATCTTCCTAGCCAACATTTAAAACACTATGATATGTGTTTTTATTTATTTATTGGTACTTCGTACTTCCCTTATCGTGTTACAGCGCAGTAACTATCGCATGTCTATCTACGTAGCCATAGGACCGTGGATGAAAGATGGACTTCAAAAAGGTTCGTTTTCATAATGAATTGCTTGCATAAAATTTCTCAATGAATTATACATTTATCCCTCAGCATTGCGGTAACGATGTCAGTATATGGTAATTCGGCTGGAATAGCTTCTGATACTGTTTGTGTATGTACATTTTCTATCACTAGGAATTTATTTGTCATCATTTGACAGAATGAATGTGTTCTGGGCCAGTCAGTGTAATTCTAAACATATGTACATTTTATGGCTTGGTACTCAAGTAGACCGAGAGTCCGGGTTCCTTAAGGACAGTGTCTTTCATACACTACATAGAAGATTTTACTGCGTGCTCACTACAAAGCTTGTGTTATAAGGCCGCTTCTCTGTATTAATATTGACTTGGGCAGGTAAGGTAAATGACAAAATGAAAATGCTACTATTGATTCATATAGCAAAAAGGATCCTGAACTAATGGTAAGATCTGTGATACGTGTTGATTTAAAACTTCCAACACGCGTGTTGTAATAATGTGTTGATGGTGACTCGATATGATATTCCGTGTCAGATAATGTCACGTACATTTGTTATCACAATAAATGCTACAAAGTAATGTACCTATAGAGTTCCCTTTAAAGTACCTATAGAGTTGTCAGTTAGCAATATAAAGTCTCGGGACAAGTGCTCTATATAACACATAAGTCCGTCCTTGTTATCAATGTTAGGAGACCGTTCCCGGTGGCCTATTGGTTTTAACGGTCGCAGCGAACGATTTTTATGTCCTATATAGGCAACCTGTATATTACAGGTGAAGAAGAGTCAATAAGTAGTTGCGACAAGTTACTGCAAATCAACTGTAATGCATTCTTAAATGTCGAACTAACCATTCCGGGATTTTAAACTACCGTGATTCTAACTGATCGTACCGGGATTGTAAATAACCGTACCGGGATTCTATCTTACCATACCGGCCTCCTATCTTACCATAGCGGGATTCAAACTGAAAGTACAGGGATTGTAACTTACGGTACAGAGAATATGACTGACCATACCAGGATTCTATCTTACCGTACCGGATTTCTTACTTACCATATCGGGATTCCTACTGACCATACCAGGATTGTAACTGGCCGTTTTTGACCTTTTTTTTTTTTTTAGTTTTCTATCCCTGCAATTCAGTCAAATAGCGATGTCAAACTTATTACAGATGGAGGAAGACCCCGGATGCATAAGTGGTAAAACCATCGACCTACCGCAAGCCAGCTGGAAGGCTTCCTCGCATGAAAATCCAAATGACCCTTCCGGAACTTATTAAGTATGACATATATCGGATACTCCCAATGTTTGGACATTAGCTTTTACAATGTCAGAAAAACTACGCTAAAAGAGTTATTTCGCTAGTATAGGACGACTGTTTGCATTTATAATATTTCCTTAACAATTTTAAATGAATTAAGTATGTTAAATAGATTTTAAACTATATTTCCCTTTTTAGCATTTTACAGTTACCATAGAAACAGCCTAGTAGCTCGAAAAAGAACTCGGTGACCTATACTGTTTTTCATTGTTTTGATCAAGCAGCCATTAAAGAATATTCAAAGAAAAATGAAAAAGACCTAGATCAATTGAGGGATTTTCTGTTAAAAAAATAAATAAATAAAATGAAAATGAAGCTTTTTCTTCTCTCCTGTTGAGTTTATGTCCATTTCTGTAAAAATGAAGTACCTGGGGATATTTAAACCATTTATTCAGATAAATTTAATTGTAGTCAATTAACTGTTAGTATGTCTTCTATTTGTTTAATTTTTACTTCTTTTTTTATTTTAACGAGAGATGTGTATTTTAGTTATTTGTTAGAAACAGTTTCAATGGATACACAGAGGTAGCATAAATACGAGCACGGTGACCTATCAATTTCTTAACATTTAGTATTCAGCGGATTTTTACATGATATATGTAAATATGTTTTGCTGTAAATCAGAAAATTCTAATGAAGAAAAAAACTGTTATATACGCCCTTAACCCGAATAACTAGTGTGTTCAAATGAAGAGGTTTTTTTTATATAGATACAATTACATTTTGTTATATGCATGTGTTAGATTGAAATTAACAATTCTAGTTATTTCGATTTGCTGTGAAATTTTTAATAGGGGAAGAAATGAAATGCTAGGATAATAGGGAGGATTTCATGGAAAAGGTCACTACATTTTTTTTAAAGCGGTCCGCTAAGGGACTGTTAATATTGAGTCACAATTGATAAAGAAACATTGTGGACACTTCATATTGATTACGATTTCGTTGCCTTGGAAACGTATGTACGATTTGAGATGATGTTTGTAAGAAATTCAGAACAATGGTCCTTTTCGACCTATATATCATATGTACGTGATCATTTTATTTATGCTTTGGTAATAAACTAGAAGAAGACTTTATATCCAAATGTTTACAGATGTAAATGAGAAGCAATACTACACGTATTTTCCGACTTTCAATCTGATGCATAAAACAAAGCAATATCTCAGATTGAAACGGGTCAGAGATGACAGTGACCCTGACCCGATGACCCAGTAGCCATTTACAAACTTTCCACAGAAATGATAAAGGTGGAGATATGATATTCTATCGGAATGTTAGATGTGACAACTCATGAATCATATCAAGTTAGAGAGAAAATCTTACAGACAGTTCTATCGCCCAGAATAAAAAAGAATGCGCACCAGTATAACAAAACCATTCATCATAGGCTTTTAAGGATCTCCAATCTATCCGTCCGTTGATACAACATATATATCTAGAGTGTAGAGGAACCGAGATAGATCGCCGATAGCGTTTGGTGGCTTTTTTTAAGGAAATCCTACTTCACACACTAAAAGATGGTTTGAAACAAGTAAGATAAATTTAGAATTAATGTCAGCTACCAAACAACGCCACCTCAAAGTTGTGTACGGTACAAGATGTTAACATAAATGGATCTAACAGAAAAGATGTATCAAAAGTCACTGGTTAGCTAACAAAAGAAAAACAGTCATTTGCGCTCAACCATACTTTTGTTTGGACGGTGTTAGAGCCCGAGACAGTCCGTCTGGGGCTGTATTCAATATAGATCTTAGATTTAACCAAGAAACTTCCATATTCCTCTTCCTCAGTTTTTTTTCTTAGATTAATTTTGTAAAAAAGCTTAAAGATGAGAAAATTATTTAAATGTAACATGTCGCGACGCAGATTACTGGTTAAACATTTTTATCACTTAAGTAAATGATTGTGAATGTATTTAATAGCCTTTAAGCTAACTTTTTCACATTAAAAATTATATCATTTTATACGCACATTGTATAATGAAAGAAAAAATATTTTGATAGAAAAATGTGTTGTTGTTTTGTTGTTGTTTTTTTGTTGTTTTTTTTGTTTTTTTTTTCAAATAGTTTCATTTATATTGCAGTGTGTCCAGAGAGTCTGTGTGTAAGTAATATATACACACATTTTGGTCAGTCAGTTTTGATTTACGTATATGTGCACTTTTGGGGTAAATTGACATGATAGTGACTATGTCCTCTGTTGTTGCATTGAAGTTAAACTACGTCTCTAGACCTGTACACCGGTAGTTCTCAAGGCCCCTTAAACTACGTCTCTAGACCTGTACACCGGTAGTTCTCAAGGCCCCTTAAAGTTAAACTACGTCTCTAGACCTGTACACCGGTAGTTCTCAAGGCCTATTGAAGTTAAACTACGTCTCTAGACCTGTACACCGGTAGTTCTCAAGGCTCATTGAAGTTAAACTACGTCTCTAGACCTGTACACCGGTAGTTCTCAATGCCCCTTAAAGTTAAACTACGTTTCTAGACCTGTACACCGGTAGTTCTCAAGGCCCCTTAAAGTTAAACTACGTCTCTAGACCTGTACACCGGTAGTTCTCAAGGCCCCTTAAAGTTTTATGTCACAATTTTAGTAATGTACAATAATGGACGAAAACAGCTATTTTACACAAAGTATCGATGAAATCTTAAAGTTAAGAACATATTGAAGCACCTGCGTTTCTTTCAAGTTATGTTCAAATCTAAGGAAAAATACCGATCTTAATATCTTATTGGGATCTTATTTTTTAAGAAATTTCTAGCTATTTCAGATTTATCTTAAAGTTTAGACGAAAATTGAATATCGCCCCAGATGTTGAATGTCTCACTGACAAGCGAATTAAATCGATGTAATATTCAAAAATCCAATGGCATGTCGCTCATTACGCTCACTACGCACATACTTTAAAAACATACAGTACTATAATGCGTATCAGCTCTCTCAGGGTATAACAATAAACCAGAATAGACATTATCAAATATTGCTAAATCATAATTAGCATAGAAACCTTATTCACGAAAAATATGATATTGATAAATATAATTATTGCTAACAAAGGAAGATGGAACTAGTAAAAATAAGAGAATAAGATGTGTTCGAAAAACACTATGCCCCCGTCTTAGCAGGTCAAATAATTGATGTTAATTTAAAGCCATTCTTGAATGGAGTAAGTATGTCAGATATATAGACTTTACTCCATATAATGCTGAAGACAAAAAAAAGTCATTAGAAGAGTTCTGGTTTTCAATCACTGCACTGCTCCTACTCGCTATCTATTTATATTTGTAGTTTAAAATCAATACCTTGAATAGTTCACAAGTTTGGATAAAAATGAGAAAAGTTATGGTTCTTTGTCACTGCACCTCTCCTAGTTGTCATTGGTTTCGACATGAATTTTCAAGTCAATACCGTGTATAGTTTTCAAGTATATAGTAATGTTAATGCTCTGGATAGAAATTCGTTTTAAATTAAAATAAAGGAGATAAACTGAAAATTGGTCCCGGTAGGGTTAGGTTCTTGGTCACTACAATTCTCAATCTCTCCATCTAATTACATTAAAGTTTCAAGTCCTTACCTTAAAAGGAAATAATTAAAAAACAAGACCAGGAAGAGTTATGGTTCTTGGTTATTGCACTGCTGCAACTTGCTATATTATAAGTTTAAAGTATCAAGTCATTGCCTTGTTTTTGTTTATGAGTTTTGCTCCCAACAAAAAATTATGACAAATAAAAGGAAAAAATAAAGACAAACTTGGTAGAGTTATGGTTTTTGGTCACTGCGCTTTTCTTAACTGCCATTTACTTATACATGTATATGAAGTTTTCAAGTCAATATCTTGTATAGTTTCCAAGTATATAGTAAATAAATTATTATTCGGAAAGAAATTCATTGTAAAATTAAATAATGGAAGATAATTAAAAATGTGATCGCGGTAGAGTTACGGTTCTTGGTTATTGCACAACCAAATCCCGCGATCTATTTATATTTTAAGTTTCAAGTCAATACCTTGAATAGTTTATGAGTTATGCTCCCGATAAAAATTGAAAAATAAAAATTAAAAAGGAAGATAATTCAAACATTGGGCCAGCTAAGGTTGTGACTAACCAACCAACAAACAAACAAACAGGGCAAAAAGAATATGTTCCGGGTCACAGATCTCGGGGGCATAAAAGATGTGTTGTTCTTGTTTTTCAATAATAACGGACCTTGGGGCAGTGTACGTGTAATTTGGAAACGTTTTTCTTCATTGTCTACGTAATTGTATGAATCTGGCTTCCGGCAGTATGCTCTCTTACGTTGTCATCTGTAATGAAGAAATCGCCATTCCTCGCCACTCCTGTTAAAAATCACGAAGACCTTACCCCTAGCCCTAATCTCACGAATATTCATGTACTACTAAGTTATGAATTGATACTGATTAATTGACTGATCATTAAATATGCAATAATGAATTTTTCTTTGGCATGCAGACTGTAGAATCTAAACTTGAATGTTGTATGAACAGAGGAGACCCTGATCAGACTGCACCTGGAGACCCTGATCAGACTGCATCTGGAGACCCTGATCAGACTGCACCTGGAGACCCTGATCAGACTGCACCTGGAGACCGTGATCAGACTGCACCTGGAGACCCTGATCAGACTGCACCTGGAGACCCTGATCAGACAGCTGCTTCAGATCTGGGTATGCTCTGTTTGCCAATACATTAATGAGTCTACATAAAGTAAAGGGTTAGTCAATATGTGGGAAAAAGTGGTTTAATCCAAACAGTTGCGTTTTTGTATCAAAACCGTATATCTTTTATCTGAAATAACGTTTCTAAAAGCACACACTATTATAGTTAATTTGATTCAAGATTGAGTAAATGGTAAACTTCTTTTTTTTTATTTCACAAAGGCTTGATGAAAAATAGTGTGTCGTAATTAGGTTCTATTGCAATGCATGCTACAAATGACATTTGCAGACCTGTTCCTTTAATATCTAGAGTAAGTTTATTGTTCTTGTTTGAACGTTAGGGATGCCTTCAAAAGCATTATTACAATTTGTTTCAATACAAGATGTTAAATTAGAGGCATGCAGTTTGAGATAATTAGTTAAAAATGTTTGATTATTCCCCCGTCATCAGCGTGAACTTGTAACATTTCTCAATTAAGAGCATTCCGAAGTTTCGAATATTGTGTTATTTGAGATTTTCTGTATATTCTAATTAGCTTCTGTTGGGTTTGACAAGATATATGTTACCACGGGGATAGATGTGTTAAGAGAAGAATTTTAATTTCATACAATCCATTGTCTAAATAAATACTTATTTGTTACAAGCAAATCAGGGTTGCTCTCAGGGGCCTAAAGAAATACTGGAGATTCACCAATGTCAAATGAATAATATAAAAATTATCAAACGGATCCTAATCAATATGTAGAAATAGCAATGTAGGATATATGCGGGTTAGAACTCCCTAAAATGTTGCTGTTTATGTGTTCTCGTCACATTAGGTTCTGAACTAAGAGAATGATAATGGATTTCCAGCTATACTTACCTTGCAATTACTCCCAGAACTCGAACGCAAATTATCTGATGCTCTGTTGAAATTACCCAAAGTGGATTTATTATTCATTAAAATGCCCTGTCTTTGTCGAGCAACTTGAACTACAGCTACGTGTAGATGAATTCTGAACCAAGCAATAACAAGAGAACACTACATTAAGTTACCTCCCATGCAACTGACGTGTATAACGACATATAAGTAAGTACTGAAGTCAGAACATCATCTCTCGGTTACATTTATTTTCATATAAAATAGGATTTACAAAATATATAGTTTTTTCATTATTATTACTATTACCAGCAATAGTATATAAGTAACGTGCGGATAGAATCTATATGCATGGTTTGGACCCTTTTTCATCTCTGTTCATTCTTTTGCTTTTATATTCAAGCAAGTATCTGTGCCTAACAACTATCAATCTACAACTACGTGTAAAATGCACTAAAATTTATGTCAAGTTAGTAGACATTTTTGTTGTACTGTCATTTTAGTTGAAACTTCTGACCGCCAAAAGAATAGAAATTTCGAGGTTCTTAATAGGTGGTTGTTTAGCATATATTGATAAAAATATAAAATATATTTGTTTTTTGTTGCTTTTTTAGAAAGTAACCGATCTATTCGTTTAGAAAACATGGAATAAAATTATACATGTATTTGCAAGTTGACAGTGAAATGGCATTTAGAAATATTTTGAAACATTAAGTTCGTGTAACTTTAAAACAAATGTCAAATGTGGTAAGCCTTTAATAACATGAGAATATATATTCATGTCAAGTTAGTGGACTTTGTTTGCTTTGTTGTTCGTATTTTTCTGTTGTTTTGGAATGGAGTATTTTTGTTTCGATTTTTTAGCTCATCTGAGCACGAAGTGCTTAAGGTGAGCTTTTGAGATCGCCCTGCGTCCGTCGTCCGTCGTCAACATTTTACTTTAAAGGACATCTGCTCTGAAACCTCTCAGCAGAATTTGATTAAATTTGGCAGGGATGTTCCTTGGGTGAACCTTCATCAAAGTTGCTAAAATAAACTTGATTCATGTGGAACTCTGATTGCCATGGCAACAGAAGGAAAAAAACACGAAAACTTTAAAAATCATCTCCTTCAAAACTATTGGCCAAATTTCAAAATAATTTGGTACAGATGTTCCTTGGGTAACTCTCTACCAAGATTCCTAAATTAATTCCGATCGGGAAAAAACATAGCCGCCAGGGGCGGGGCTAATTTACCTTAAATGTATATAGTGAAATCTTTAAACACATCTTCTCTGAAACTGCTGGACAGAATTTTATTAAATTTGGCAGGGATGTCCCTTGGGTAAAGCTTCACAAAAATTGCTAAAATTATTCCGATCCAAAAAAGCATGGCTGCAAGGGGCAGGATTTATTTGCCTTATATGTATATATTGAATCTCCTCTGAAACTGCTAGACAGATTTTAATTTAAACTTTGCAGGGATCATCTCCTTCAAAACTACTGGCCAGATTTCAAAATGTTTTAATACAGGGTAACCCTATACTCAGATGAGCGATCGAGGGCCATCATGGCCCTCTTGTTTACTTTCCGTCCAGCATTATATTTGTATACTTTGTATATTTAACTTAAACGAACTTAACCGTCACGGTGCATAGTCTCTGAAGTGAGGAAACCTGGAACTTTGGTTAATTATATTTTAGATTTAAGGATAATGTAAAATATAGAAATTAATTTGCGAAATTACGATTATCATCACACAAATTAAATATCGACATTGGTCGTCATAATATTAATATACCACGAAATGAGAGGAAATGTACTTTATGTAGCCTGAACGATGTAGAGGATGAAATGCATTCCAAAATATTATTTCACGCGAACTTGTACGTCAAAATATATTATGATGCAAAAACTGTAACAAGAAATTATTAAATAAATCAGCTGCATATTGTATTGAAACATTCAAAACAAGAGATTCACTTTTGTAATGCCATATACATTTTCTTAGTTTTTAATATACCGAAGTGTTTTTTATCCATTCTTAAAAGACAAAACAACATTCTCACAATTGGTTTAAGGAAGTGTTTTTATCTCAGATGCTGTATTGTTTATTTCACCTCTACGTTTATGACATGAAATGTGTTCTTATATTATATTTACTGTGTATGACGATAAACTTGTAATGTTTACTCAAAAATAAAATATATATTCTGTTCTGTTAGATGGGTGATGCTTTATTGAGTCGAGATTTAAAGTTGTTTTTAACATCTGAGTTCATAAAACTACTAGCAGTTATTCTTACCTGAACCAAACAGAATCAAATCATCAAGAAGCAAATGACAGTTCCTTACTTAAATGAAAGATAATGACTTCGAATATTGCAGAGTTTGTGAGTGGTTATTGGTTAATAACTCCGAGTCCTTCAGGTTGATACCTTGTCAAGTTTACTAACTGCGTCATCAATGTCTGAAAATAGCCATGTGACATTAACATTTGTTTGTCAGTTTATGTTGAAGTGTCATTACACTACACACGTTTCCAAAGGGAGCCGGGGAAATTGTGTAAATCCGATGTGTTTCACCGCTGTCATGGCTTGGGTATGAATATGCAATCCTTGTAGTGGCCCGCCAGGCGATAGGAAAATATATAGTCATGTTTTGGACATGGTACTTGCTGAACAGGCACGGGCCGGGTACCGATAGATTCCATAGGATGTCACACCGAGCATATGCCGGCATTTGTATGGAAATACATGTTAGAGCTTTGAAAACAGAAAAAATCAGGCGAATTAAATACTTTCAAAGGACGCTAGTCGGCGTCCCTCAGATACTCTTCTGATGACGGGAACGCCGGCCTTGCCTTATCCGGTCACCTGACCAATATGAACTGATATTCGAATGATATGGAAACATGTGGTATGCCTCCCTTTGATTAGATGGTGACCTCGAAAAAATGACCCCAAAATCACCAGTAACCATAGGATGTCATACATGTCCGAATGTTGATGTGTCGGTTTCCGGTCGATATTCTTATGATTTTACCAGAAGGGTAAGTAGCGCTTCTTGATTACAATGTGCCCGCTGATGTCCAATTCTCGATTCAGGTAATCATATATTGAAAGGTCACTTGTGGGGCTCCTTTATCTTTTAATGTCAGCTCGTAGCCTAATCGTTGGATCATCTATACCATAGCCGGTGGAAATGAGACCTGGCTATAAGCATTAAGTGTGGTCGTCAAATTTTTGATTTGTGGAATAATTGTTTGGGGAACTGAGCGAAAGTATCATTGTCTAGATGAAAACTAAATTAAATTTACATTAACAGTCAGGCTTATTGTATGTCCAAGGGGAGTCTGCTAACGTCATCATGAAATTGTGATGCCAACGATCAAACGGTCATGGCTTTTATATATGTATTTTTTTTTCCTTCTCAAAAAAAAACAACAAACTATATAAGTGCCAATGACGTGGGGAATATGTTTCTGTTATATGATCAATTTTCAGTTCATTTTTTTAATCCTGTCAAGCCTTACGTCACTGTTGTGATTTTAAAGTCAAACAATTAATTTTTGAACATTATTAAATGCATCATTGTTGCTGCTACTGCTTCCTGCTGCTGCTACTACTGCTGCTTCTGCTGCTTTTCTTTGCACGATATTATCTCATTATATGTAAAATCTATTCAAGTCAAAAATACGATAAGTTAATGGCAATCCACATTAAAGCTGAAATTACATGTACTTGAAAGATCACTTTTCCAGATGCACTTTGGTTAACTCGGAGTGATAAGAACTGAGCATTGTTTGCGTGTTCCCCTTATGCAGTGTACTCTTGGGCAGCAACAACAAGACAACAAGCACATTGAACGACATCGCATTATGCAAAATTAATTGATTTGGAGAGGATCACCAAGCTCTATATGTGAAGCAAATTTCACGAATACAAAGTTATGTAAATAATGTTAAAAATAACACACGGTTAACTACGAGTATAACAGAACAAGAGATGGGATGGATTTGTATGCCAAAGGCAAAGTGCTAAACTATTATAACTGAGTCTTTATTTATATGTAAATATCATAGTTTTGCACAGACCAGTATCTCTATGTTAGTTGTTTGGAATTCTTGTAGTCAAGGTAGAATTATGTATCATAAAATAAGGAAAGAAACACTTTCTTATCATACGAATGACTAAACATAATCTGTATCATTTCCACGCGATTCTCGGAGGCAAGGAAATTTAGAAACGAGTTATCCGGCTTGTTTCAGATATTTACGTATCATTTTCAAGAATTTCAATTTAATGTTTTAATTAAGTTAATTTAGTTAAATGCTGGAAATATATACAAAGCGTTTGTCGATATCCTTATTCAGTCAGTATAGAGTGTTCTAAGGAATACTAGTAACAACCAAACTGACTTTCTTTTTAATCGTTGGTGCTATTCTGAACTTCAGTAGTGAAATATGGGGATTTCGTATTCTAAAACAGTTGAGCGTGTTCATCTTAAATTTTGTAAAATGATACTAAACGTAAAGACGTCAACAAGTAACATGGGAGTTTATGGTGAATTAGGTAGATACCTTTTATTTATTAATAGATATACACGTATAATAAAATTTTGGCGTAAGGTATCTTCAAAAAATATTCTTATTACCACTTTGTATAGAAGTCTTTCAGACTCAGCGAATAACAGTAGAAAGAAATGGGCATTTCATGTTAAATTTTCGTTAGATAGTTATGGATTCTCACATGTTTGGAGTAATCCATACAGTATAGAAATGTCCATATTTCATTTAAATTTAGAATGATAGATGTTTTAATTTAAAAAAAATTTGGCTGAACAATATTTGGATATTTTATCAAGTAAATTAACACAATTTTAGCACAATTGGGATTATCTTCACATAAATTAAGAATTGAAACAGGACGATATGGTCAAAATAGAACAGAAAGGGCGCATCGATATTGTTCACTTTGTAATGCTAGGGATATTGAAGATGAATATCACTTTATTATGGTATGTCCTGAATATGTAAATCTTAGAAAAATGTACATTAAGAATTATTACATAAAAAAATTTTTTATTTTATAAATTACAATAGTATTTTTATATGTTTTCATGTATTAATTTTAATCTTTTACTAAGTCCATCCTCCATAATTGTATGGTAAAAAATATGACAAAAATAAGTGAATCTTTGCATGATATATTTGATTTATTTACACTTGATCATTTGATTATTTATTTATATTTATACATATATACATGACAAGAAACTGTAAAGTTTACGCCAATAAAATATACTGTCTGTCTGTCTGTCTGTCTGTCTTTAATTAGCAGATCTGCTCATAGTGTGGTTTATTTGTGAAAAGGAATTTGTTGTAAGACATTTCCAGTTATCATCTTCATCTTCTTCTTCTTCTTCTTCTTCTTCTTCTTCTTCTTCATTTATGTATTATATTGATTAAATTAACAAATGGAATTTGTCCAAAATGTCTCCGGAATCCATATACTGCAGTCGGCGTTACATAAATGGTTTATTTGAAAGAAAAGCTGTAAAAAGACTGATTGCCACAGGTGGTGCTATAAGGTGCAGTTTGGAACACAATAAGTGGGCCAATCCTTGCACACATATCGTTTAGCTTAAAACAACAGTTTAATGGTTTGTCATTATTAAAGTGAGCGCGAGTATGACCGATGTGTTTAAGATTTAACTAATTTGTAGAATCAACTTTCCCATATGGAGAAAACAGTGACAATCGTATCTATCTGGTAAATAAAAGTGACGGCTTCCTTTGAGTTCTGGGGTCAACCGGATGTAAATATATGTATATATTTTAACATATATACATAACCCGGCCTTATACTAAAATAATGGTCAAAATTTGAACATAATGTTTATGAAATAGCATACATTTGAATGAACAGAAGTGGTATCGATAAGTTTTCACCAGCTTTAGCGGTTAATTTGCTCATATAAAATGACTTCATGATTGTTACGGGGACTTTTGGGGCATTGTTTTTCAATTTGACATGAAAAAACAGACGCGTTTCTCGTTCAGCAGTTCGATGTTGTTGTTGTTGGTGTTTTTTTGGGGGGGGTCCACTAAATTTCTATAGATATATGGAAATAATTTTAGAGATGTCACGCAAAATTCGTTTTATACTACATTTTAAAACGTTTTTGTCATATCGTAATAATAATTTACAGAATCGCCATCATCATCATCATCATCATCATCATCATCAGATTCATTGATGAAAAAGCAGACCTAACGAGACAGCTGTCGCTGCTTTACATGTTAAGTAAGTAAATTGTTTATTATAGTGACATATGTAACAACTATCACACTAATCCATATCTATTGAACACAATACGAAATACACCAGGCCTATTGGGTCTATAGGTCACCTAAACATAAGCATATTATGAATACGTGTTTTAGTAACATATATGTATAAATATTGCTTTTTGCTTATGAAATTATGAAAATGTTATTCTCTGAACTGACAGGTTTCAGTATAAACTTTTTTGTCCTTTAAACTTCTTCTGTGTAGTGATACATAACTGTTGAAATTTCAAATACTTTTTTTTTCAATTCTGGTAATTTAAGCCTACATCGCGCATGCGCTAAAATGGATAACAATATAGTGTAGTGAAGGTGATGTGTTGTATTTGTCCTATAATTGTTATAAATAAATGATTCAACTATAATACACATATATGACCATTAAAAACACGATTAAATGATAAAGAGAAGGAGGAGAAGGGATAATGATAATGATCTATGTACTGGATTAGAAAATCATCGGTTAATCATCCATGTCAATGAATCCATCGATGTTGGGCCCCAAAGTGCGGCAATAAAGAACATATCAACGCACTTTTTTGTCCATTTTCGGAGCTAACCTCAAAGTGCGTTAGACCGACCGCACTTTGGGGTCAGACCCCATAGTGCGTTACGCACGACCAAATAGTGCGTTGGACCCGAAAGTGCGTTCCTACTTAGCCTTATTCAATTATTAAAGTATGTGGGTGCAAGGTGAAATACATAATGAAATTATATGCATAATAATAAAAAAAGAATTTTTGAATACTATGTTGTTACTAGAAATGCAATATATTCTCTCATAAATAAGGCAAAATAAGCTTTAAGATTGTTATTATTCTCTGATGAAACAGGACGTTTTGTGCTGAATATAAAAGCCTCAGACTGGTTCTTGAAATTTAAGAGGACACAAAAATAAACATTGGTTTATTTTTATAGTGCGAAAAATAAAACCAGCGCACTCAATGTTTATAGGTGTAATTTTGTATCAATTTATTCAAAATAATTGTTGTTTTGCGTAATAAATACCAATAAAATGCCAGTACCCGCCTATTTACCGCTAGCTGTGTAGACAAATTATGCTGTTTCCATACGTTTACTTAAAAATCACAGAGCAATATCGGCGAAATGGAATAGAGCCAGAATTTCAATCTTCTTGGTTCCCAGGGCGCATGCAGCAAAAGAGGGCATTTCAGACCTTTCTAGTGAAAACTACGTCTGACAGGCCATGTATCAAGATTAATTATTGTAAAAGCGCTACAGACGATTTTGTCCAACCTTATCAGAAAACTGTTTCCACTTGATCACGGCGCCCATTTACACTATCTTGCGTCCAATTTTATGTTACCCTTGCAGGAAAAGTGATAGAGATACATATTAAAACCTAGCCATCATTTTTTTCTTCTTATTTGTTAATAGCTATAATGCACTCGTCTGTCATGGTTACTGATATACATTCGAAGTTGACACCGTAGTTTACTATCTCCTCAAGAACAGTTATGTTAAGTGGTCTCACTTAATAAAGTCCCTGTCTGAACGTTTCCCCAGGTACACGTTTCCTATAACATCATCCGTCCGTTGACGTTTAAAATCACAAAAGGCGAAAAAAACTAAACACTATTTATTACCTTTTAGTTGACAGGTGTATCCGGGAGATAATATCAGAATGTGATATTACACAAGTGTAAAAGACCACCTGTATTAAGCACCCATTGTGTTTTACGGTCAACTTTACTGCTATACCCAACCTGACATTTCCTCATAAATTCAATCCCCATTTAGCAGCCATCCTGACTATGCATTCAATGTGACCGCAAAGACAGGTTTGGGTCTCCTGTATTGAATATATGTAAGATCTATTGACTTCTCTCATTCTGCGTCCTATTGCCTGTAGAGCAGTAATGTAAATAAACCTAGAAGTATTGCTTTGTCGGAGAAAGGAATGAACGCCATCTATTTCAGGAACAAATATACTGAGTTATCTCCTTTGGCACTTTCTGTCAATTGCCAATCAAAATTATTCCTAAGGAGGGATAAGAAATACATTTTAAGTAAACGTATTACGAGCGGATTCACATTCAACAGTATTTGAATACTTGTACAAAATACTTCATGGCACAGACCGCTTGCTAGGAATGGGTTTTGCAAGAAATTTTCGTATCGCGCTATATCGCGATATTCTCCAAGCATATTGCGAAATGTATCACGATATTTTATGGCTATAAAATTATTTTTTTTTCTTAGAAAAATGCATGTATTTTGTTAAGTAGCTCTAATTGGAGTAATTTTCTTGAATCATTGAGATAAGATGCTTGTGAGTGTTAATGTAGTTAACATTATGTCAATCTATTTGATTTTGTAGAAGGAATGTCAAATGTCATGAAGTAGACTAGATTGCCGATTCTTTTTTAACGTCCATAATTATGCTTCTAGTTTAAATTTTTTGTCATAAGTGAAAGAGGAAAGTTTCAATATTAGAGCGACTTTTTATAATTCTCTTTCAAAAGTGCATGTTTTCAAGACTGCAATTGCTGACGAAAATGTCCAAAGTGGGATGTGACTTGGTAAATTGTCGTTTCTCTGACACTTTACTCCATAAAATCGTTTTTAAGTGCACAGTGCAATTTACAACATTTTCCTCAACGATATCAGGTTTTTTTGTAGGCTTTTTTGTTTGTTTTGTTTTGTTTTGTTTTTTGTTCTTCTGGGTGTCAAGATATACACATACGACCTATTTTGCTTTGGTATTTTAACTACAGCGAAATCGTCCATACTGTTTTATAAATAACCCGCATTGGCTGATGTGCACCAAAATTGTCAAATATAATAGACTGTTACGCGCTTAAAATAGACCATTGGGAAATCCTTGACGTTATTTCTGTCCAGTCTACGGAGATGAAGTCGTAAGTAAAGCTTTCAACTAAATGAGTGTTTGTATTTGAAAAGTTAAAATAAATTACAAGTAGGGGGAATGAATAACATTATAAAGAAAATAAAAATACCAGAATCGCGATATACCGATATATCGATAATACCGCCAATCCCTACCGTATGCCGTCAGTTTTCACAACTCACTGTAATGATCTCTCGGTAAATGCTCAGTCAATAAAATGTACATTAAGATTTGGCCTTAGAGTATTACCTTGAACTTTGATGTGTGGTGAAAACCAACTAATTAATTAAGTTTCCAATGACACCACTTTTTTGGAACTAAGTCAGAAAAAATTGAGATCCATGTGATTGGATTATGGCTTTGACTTCTAGCCACTGAATGTTTCTGCACCCTAAACTGATGGCCGATATTGAAATTAACTATTTTATAAGAGCATTTCATATCTTAGATCCATTAATTACGGAGTTTACATTCTAGAAGAATGAGTTTATTATTGCCATGGCATGCAATAATTAAGAAAAAATATTTAATTTGATATTTAGTAAGCCCTCGAACGTCAGACATGAAAGAATTACAAAGCATTGTGACACAGCCAGTTATTCCTTTATGGTTCTGTAATCATTTGAAGAAGTCGATTTTTGCACATGCCTTAACATGAAAGTACCCAAAGCAAGCAGAACGACTGCATGGAACAAGAACGGAAACCAACATTGAACCAGACCAAACGGCCCGCGGAAA
>CM037780.1:69667811-69693255 GCA_021229015.1 Solen grandis | reverse complement strand
TTGGTTAAGAAATTATTTAAGCAGATACGGCATACAGAACACCAACCTAATACCATACCGACCAATTACTGAATTAAACTTTAGTTCTGTCCACAGCTATGGATAAATGCTCATTTGTTGAATTTTATTAGTTTACTAACATTGAAACAGAAACATAAAACACATTTATAAATATCTTTAGATATCCACGTTCTATGTCACATTTTATCCGACCACTATTGTGTCAGTTCCACTGCAGATAGCGTTAATATCGCACCTGTCGATCAGGTCTGAGTATTCTTGTCTCACAACATTATAAGGACAAATATCGCTTCCGCAAGCCGGGATAACTATAGGCTCCTCATTAACAAAAACTTTAATGTAGTAATTGTGGTTCCCCGCACTGCCATCACACTGATACAAAGCGAATGCGACATTTGCCGAAAACGGAATAACAGTGCTGGATTTGAACTTCCGGTTTGACATGGCGGCCATATTTGAAGCCAGCAGCGGTTGTCCATCCTTCAGTAGGCCCAGGGATGTAAGAAGCAGCTCAATGGTGTCGGAGTGGCCAAACATGAACTGACCTGCCATCGCGCTGAAATTGCAGAATTACTTGCTAGTATTTATCTTTTTTACCGCTATGTCATTATTATCAAAGCGACTTGACCATAGTTATAGATATTGCAACCATATTTATAAAAAACGCACAGTGCGCTGAGAGACTGTCGACAGGATTAAACATGATGAAATAGTTATACATGTGATCAACTGAATAGAGGAAATGGTCATATGACGTCAAAAATTCCACACGTTTTCCTGCAAGTATAGTATATCAACTGAACTCGCTCCTTCGTTCCTTTAATAAATTACATAGAGAGTTAAATTTACCATACAGGGAAAGTTTCCAATGGTAGCTAACATGAAAAATTCTGACAAGACGAACTGAGTGAGGATAACAAATAAATAAGTTGCATCTGTAAGGCATTTAGTCAGATACATAACATTTATATTTATATTTCTAAACTAACGATTGCAAGTGTATTTTTTTTATCCAAATAACAAGCCATAGACTTGTGTTTGCAGAGGAAAAATAGAACGGATTGTGATCCCCGTAAGTCATATTTTATTGCCTGGATATGCGTGCATTGGGTCTTGCATCCGTCAGGTCATGAGGCCACAACTTGACCATCGCCAACGAATAATCTTTAAAATAAGGGGACATAATCGGTAGAACAAACCTAGACAAGTGCATTGCCTTGTCCATTGTTCTGAAAAGCTCCCCAACCAGAGGACAGGCCAGGCGGCTTCCCATAGTGTTACCGTACCACGATTGGTAGAATATCTGAAATATACATTGGTTTTACAAACATTCATAATTTTTGTGATGTTTTTCACTGACATATAGTCATATATGATCGATATATCATGAATATTGATTTATATTCACGTGAGAATCGACACATTTATAGATTTAGATACATGTATATATCCCGAATATCTGCGGATATGAGTCTTATACCAGAGAGAGAGAGAGAGAGAGAGGCTTTTATATGATTTTGTTGTTGCCATATTGAATGATAATATTATTTATTTCACAACATTGTAACGATGAAATAAGTGAAATGACTAAATATTTAAAAATTTCAGATTATAATATCTCTCGCGGCAATTCCATAAGCGATATTCACAGCTTCGAGACCATGAAACCGCTTAGACTGTTAACTAAATGTAATATCTCAATCCGCTAACAAAAAAAGTGCAGTAAAAGGTGTTAGCTCTTAAGTTTGTTTGGCTCTTTTCACCAATTCTTGAAGTCACTGTTTCTTTTCTGCTCTGATTTATTGACCGCTAATGGAATGAAGGAAGATCATTTATGGATTTCATCAACGTCTTTGTCTGAAATGATATCATTTACCTCAATATCTTGTCCGTATTCCAACACTTGTCGCTCCTGGTCCGTCATCAGTCGGCACCACACAGAGTCCTTCTCCGCAAATATGTACATCTCGTACGCACATATGTCGTACAGCATGTACATCTCCTCTGACAAAAGATGTTAGAAGCATAAATAAAGCATAATCTGGAGTATTGTTTTGTTTAATAATTACGGTTAATAATTGTTTTAATATAACTAGTTAATCTTTATCATTATTTTGTTTATTCATATTTTTGGCTGTTGCTTAACATAATTAACTCGGATAGGCCATTTTCGTATTTTCGTCATGTTTTGCATTTTCGTCATCGTACCGTCGCGATTTCGTGTTTTCGCGGTTCAGATTCTTTCATTCAAAGGCGAATATGCAGATGGCCCTAACTTAATTCCGTAGATTTACATAGGTTTACGTCTCATTTCGGAGTGAAGTAAACAATCTTAACAAATATTGTGCAAAAATGTTTAGAATGGGTACTTTAGATCTCCTTATACTTTGCGCTCAATCATTAATTGTGGGTTGTTATAGGACTTGTTTGCCCTGTGTTAGGTATGCTATCATGC
Organism: Solen grandis; assembly: GCA_021229015.1. Classification (NCBI taxonomy): domain Eukaryota; kingdom Metazoa; phylum Mollusca; class Bivalvia; order Adapedonta; family Solenidae; genus Solen; species Solen grandis. The sequence continues at coordinate 69,690,779 of CM037780.1, read as the reverse complement.
CACTTGTCTATGGCGTGATATCGCAATGACGTAGGATATAGACCTAAGTCCTACAGGAATTCTGTCGGAAGGACGCTAAACCCAGGCAGTCGCTTAGTAAAGTACATTCTATCATCAGTGAGGAAAGCTTGTACGTGGCAATTATTTTTATCAGCATACGTGAGACGTCTGTACACCACGAGTGCTATAGTGATGTCATAATATACTGTGTCATGTATGCTAATAAGAATGTCATTAGGTTAGTCGTACCTTGAATATTGTAAAATATATTATTGTTGATGAGAGAGAGAGAGAGAGAGAGAGAGAGAGAGAGGGCGTCATCGTGCTTAAATATATTCTTGATGTTTGTACATTTGAAGCTATTGTTAATCTCTAAAATCAAATACATTGTCGGATATCTCACTAACATTTACCATGTCGATCCGCGGAATAATTGGGTGTGGTATCTGGAGACGAAATAAGCCAAGAATACGGTGTGTGGTGTGCATTACCAGGGAAATGATATTAGAGTACATGTGTGCATATCCCAAATACGTAGACATTGTTTGACATTATGTGATGAAAACGGTCTTCATTTACGACCCTTTCGTTGACCAGGGACCCGTTAGAAAAATCAAATATAAAGTTGATTCATTAAGCAATATTCTTTCAGTCGGTAGGGTTATTCTTCTTGAAAATTGAGTACGAAATTTGACTTAGCCGAGAATGTGCTTTTAAAAAAGACGTCGTGAACACCAGTTCTTGGCAAAACTAAGTTGATAATATGTCTGAGTTTAAATACAATTTCAAATATCTTCGAGAACTTGAGGCATGTAATAATAGTAATTTCTCTCCCTCTCTTATCTGTGTTAGTTACTTTTTTTCTCTGTTAATGTGGCAAATCCATGTGTTCGAGACATTAAAAATATGAACTGATCAGTGCGTGAACCTAATTATGAAGCGGTAAAGCACAGAGATAAACGTATGATAGAGAGAGAGAGCAGTATGGCCATGTGTTTTCTCTCGTTCTTACCACAAGTTACTTGTTTTGGCCAAAATATTGGTTGCAATCATAAATCACAGCGCAACAAATATAAGCGCAACAGGATCTAATATTTGTTCAAACTTGTGACGAGAATTACATCTTAAATTGTTTTGTGAAACGGGCACTATAGATGGAAATCTGTATTTGAAACTCATGCTGAAGAAATGAAAAAAAAAAGTTTTTCTAAATCAGTTGATATATGAGAATTGAGCGTCATTAATTAAAACACAATGTTATTCCAATTTACGATACATTTGGAATCAATTACTTCGTGAATCACGAGTCTGAACTTAAAACTAATGCTTTTGGGCCCTAACTCTTTACTTCATATGCACTCATTCTGATATATTGGCAAACAGAGCAGACCCAGATCAGACAGCTCCTAAAGTAGGTTCATGTCTGTTCAGGGTCCCCTCTGTTTGTCAATACAAAATTGTAGTTCAAATTATACACAGTCTACATGGCTGAGAAAAAGCCATTGTATCATATGACAGTATTTAATATTCATCAAGTCATAAATTTGTACATGCATATTCATGAGGTTAAGTGTCAACAAACCCATGACGAAGATAAAATATTAGCCTAGAACGCCAGCACGTATTAATATTCGGGTAGCATCGTTTTGTTTTGGTTCGCACATATCACTATTTTCTTTTTCTTTTAAGTAACAGCGACATTGACCAAAGGAATTCTAACTACCATTCGTGAAAAACTGTAATTACATGAACCTGCGATATGAAGTTGAATGAAATGGACGTGGCGTGCGTGATTTCAAATGGATCGCTCTGACCAGCTATATACCTGGGGTCAAGGAGGTTGACATTCCAAGCCTTCTTTCTACATCGCTTGTAACTAACAAGAATTCCGGTTCCGAATGGAAACTGGTAAACTGGCGCATGAGGGTCACATTTTCCATCCTGGCCTCATAATCAGCACAACCGTCATAAAACCTTAGCAACGTGTTATTGACAGCGTTGGTATAGCTATCCGTTGCCGTGGTAACATTCACCACCCCAGCGTGGAAGGACTTGGAACTGTCCTTGCATCTGTTCTTACTTGAGGACAGGAAATGAAGATCTCCAGAACGAGTCTGTAGCAGTTGAAGGAAGCGCGTGCCGTATCGTCTGCCGAGCTCAAAAAGTTCCTCAATCCCCTTAGCAACAAGCTCAGCCTCTTTTGTGACATCATACCTGTTAACCCAAGAGTCCAGTTCCGGAAAAAGATTAGGGTCTTTGTTGTCAATCAACTTCTTATGTACATTCGTGATCTTATTCATGCTGGAATCTGTCGGGTTCCTTGCCCCGTGTCTGAACACGCCATTAAGTTGCACTGCGGTGCATTTAGCTCCAGTATCTAGGTGCGTCACAACGTCGGAATTGTCAGCAAAATGTCTGTGAACGTTGTGTGACCATTCATAAAGCGTTTTAGTTGAAAACACATCCAATTTGAGTGAATTACACGATTGTAAAATAAGTGCAGGAAACCAAAGCAGTAGAAATCTCATTTTCATAATTTTCTCTAACTATACGGCGAATTCTGATCTGTATGCAGTCTGTTTTATACTGCAAACTATTTGACCTTTCTAAAGAGAGAGATAAAGATTACCATAAACAGTGCACTGAAAAGTTAACGTGCTCTATTTGACATCTTATAAGAATGTCACCATAAACTTATCATTTCAATGTTGGTAAGTAGTTTGTATGTGTTTAGATGTCTATAAGCAGGCTTTTGAGGAAAGAAAAAAAGAAAGGGTGGAAGAGAAATAAACGCTCTGATAGAAAAGGTCTACTTTAAACATCTTACCAATATTTTAAAATAATAAGACATTGCCATTTGCCACTATGTATGATTGCAACATCAGTTCAACAGTATTTTCGTCATTTCGGAGAATTTCTCTACACGGATTATTACAAGTGGAGGAAGACACCATCTGTAGACCTACCGATCTACCGGAAGCCAACCGCACAATGAAAATCTGCCTGACCAGGATTCAAATTCACAATTGAGGGACCAAGTGATATTCTGTGGGCAATTATAACTGCTCGACGGTCGGACCAAAAGGATATTTTTTTGTCTGTTTCAAGAGCAGTATCAAATACAGAAACACATATTTCTTTTCTTCAGTTTTCAATCAGTTTAGATAAAGCATGACATGCTTATCATAAGTGAATAAAGAATTGACATGAAGTGAAGATATGCAACACCTCAGATAACAGGTCTACACTTATCTCTATTACTTTTACACTAACTCTACGTTTACGTGATTGCCCAGCTTTAATATCAAATGCCTTAATGTCGTCTTTCCAGTTTTGATTAGTTTTTATGCCCCCGCAATGAAATGGTAACGGGCATATAGTATTATACCTGTCCGTGTGTGTTTGTATGTGTGCAAGAATTCGTGTCCCAGCTGTAACTTTGTTATGTATGGTATCTTTTTAAAATAACTTGGCACAAGTGATTTTTAGGACAAGACGATGTATAGGTTAGTTCATAGTTGCCTTCCACTACACGATATAATCACGAGGGCGGAGCCCGAGTGACTATGTCGTGTAGTTGAAGGCAACTATGAACTAACCTATTTAGCACATGATATTTTCCGTCCACTAGCGACAGAACGTCACAAAAGTGTGAGTTATGTGGTTGCATAGTCCACACATTGATTTTTTTACAAAAGTGTGGACTACGCGTTATAGTCCACGGTGACTATGAACAGATACTGGCACCTGATTGAACGAGAGGAAAAAACCATGTGCTAAGTGTCGCGAACAAGAACCAGGTTGTTAGCTTGAAGGTCATGGTCAAAGCACTCCAGCTGACCTTAAAATCTTGTCCCAGCTGTAACTTTAGTCTCGACTGGTTGTTTTAAAGTAACTCGACACAAGTGATTCTTAGGACAAAACGATGTGTCACGAACAATAACTAGGTCACTAGCTTTAAGGTCAAGGTCACAACTGTAAGTTGAGCTTTAAACCTTGTTCCAGCTGTAACTTTGTTGAATATAGTCGTGTTTTGAAATAACTTGACACAAGTTATCCTTAGGACAAGATGATGTGTTGCAAACAAAAAACCGGTTGCTAGCTTGAAGGTCAATGTCACATCACTTATTTGACCTTAAAGTCGTGTCCTAGCTTTAACTTTGTTGTGAATGGTTGTGTTTTGAAATAACTTGGCAAAAGGAGGGATCCTTAGGACAAAACACTGACACAAAACAAGTACAGGTTGCTAGCTTGAAGGTCAAGGTCATATCACTTGGGTTGAGGCCAGGGTCACATCGCTCATTTGATCTTAAAATCATCTTTTAAATTTCCAGTTTTGTTTGTTTGTTTGCTGGGTTTAACGTCCCACCGACAGTATTTCAGTCATTTGGAGACGATGTCTACTTGAGACAGATATAGTGCTGCCACACTGCAATATCACGCCGTAGACATGTGGCATGATACCACACCCAGTCACATTATCCTGACACCGGGCCAACCAGTCCTGCAACTACCCTTATATGCTGAGCGCCAAGCAAGGGAGCTATAACAGTACCATTTTTTACGACTTTGGTATGTCGCGGCCGGAGATCGAACCCACGACCATCCGCTCCCGAGGCAGACGCTCTAACCACTCGGCCACCGGGGACGGTCCAGTTTTTCATATTCACTGACAAAAGTATCATCTAATAAACATAATGGCGGGTGCATCCGTGTCCTATGGACACATTTCTCGACTTGAATAATTTACTGTGAATTATGAAGGTACACCCTAAACAAGACCGGACCCATAATTTTTCTTTTAGAGGAGAGGGGCCTGTGATATCTAGGCGCTTAAATGTTGTATAATTAGTAAATTAAAAGCGTCTGACTAATTCGTATTAAAGCAGACATAATGATGTAGCCATGCCAAGAGAGGATAAAGGCGACAACGGATGCTCTATCAGCAGGGATCGGAAACTGGGTGACTGGTCGAGTGGCAAACTCTATTTCAGTTAAGGGCTCACAATGTTGATTTCCACTTAAGAGTGCAAAAAAAAAAAAAACTATATCAAGATAATTTCATTGCCAAGAAAATTGTATGGTCTAGCCAGCTTGAGCCCCCTGAGCGTCCACCTCCCGGCCTTGCCCAACTGTTTATTTGCTTTGTCTTAACGTCTATCAAAGTATTTCAGTCATTTGAAGACGATGTCTACTTGAGACAGATGTAGTGCTGCCACACTGTAGTATCACGCCGTAGGCATGTGACGTGATACCTCACCCAGTCCCATTATCCTGAAACCGGGCCAACCAGTCCTTTATGCGAAGTGCCAAGCAAGCAAGCTATACCAGTACCATTTTTTACTTTTGTATGTCGCGATCTTCCTGATTATGAAGTGAACGCTCTCGCCACATGGTCATCTGGACTGGTCAAGCAAGAAAGATATACTGGTACCATTTCCAACAATATTGAACACATGATTCCCCCACCCCCCAAAGACTTTATTTTCACAATCACTAAGTTTATTTTGTATTCCGCAAATTCGACAAATTTGTTGCATAATTTATTAGTTATAATACAAGTCATGAACACAAGAGAACTAAAGAGATTGAACGTCGCTAGCTAGATGCCTGCAGACCGGTTTCCTTGAATGACACAAACATGTCGTACAAGCTCTTCTCCTTGTCCGTCTGTCCATATTCTTTCTTCAGTTTGTCAAAGTTCTTCCCGAGGTCATGTGATTCCAGCTGCAGACGTTTCTCGACTGCAGCAGACGACACTTCCTGAAGAGTAAATATGTAACCAGATCTGATGTCATAATTACGAAATTTGAAATTTGAACTATGGGTAGAGAAACTATATTACAACAAGTTTTATATACGATTTTTCGACTTAGTGAACACATCAAACAATTTTAAGGCTAAAAAGACAAGTACTTCCGTTAATGAATGGCGTAAGATAACCAATGACAAATGGATTTTAGAAACGATATGTGGGTACCGGGTACACCTTTCTAACACTCCTTACCAGAGTAGTATTCCCAAACCTTTTAATTTCGATGAAGATGAAAGACAAAAGATAAGACAGGAAATAAAGCGTTTTTTAGAACAAGAAATAATTGAGCTTGCAGACAATAATACCAGTGGAGAATTTATTTCAAATATATTCACGAGACCAAAACCAGATGGACGTATTAGGATTATTTTAAACTTAAAATCATTTAATAGTAATTACGTGGATAAGGTACACTTTAAAATGGAAACGTTACAGTCTTTTATAACAGCGATGACGAAAGATTGCTACTTTGGTTCAGTCGACATTTCTTATGCGTTTTACACAATCCCCATACACGAACCAGATAGACGCTATTTCCGTTTCATTTTTGACGGCGTAAAATATCAGTTTACGGCACTAGTAATGGGGTTTTCTAAAAGTCCTTTGATATTTACAAAACTACTGAAGCCAGTGTTTGCCAATTTAAGGGCAAGGGGACACATAAGTTCGATCTATATTGATGATTCCTGCCTTCAAGGTCAATCGTATTGTGATTGTGAACACAACATCTCAGACACGGTTAATTTATTAGATAAACTTGGGTTTACAATATCATTGAAAAAATCAGTCCTCATACCAACGAAGCAAATCGTTTTCTTAGGATTTATACTGCGTTCAACGACGATGACAGTCAGTTTAACGTCAGATAAATGTGATAATATAGTGCAACTCTGTAAAATTATTACAATGTCACGTCGCATCACTATACAACAATTTTTAAGGGTCATTGGGAAAATGGTAGCTGCTACCCCAGGAGTCCTGCACGCTCCCTTTTATATTAAACCGTTAGAACATAGGAAAGAAGTAGAGCTGAAAAAGCACATGGGGGAATTTTAATAGCTTTTTGAGTGTTACAAGGGACATACATGACATATTACAATGGTGGATAAAAAATATACATTTATATTTTAACAATATCAACACGCTTGATGCAGACTATATCATGTTTACTGATTCATCTAAACGTATGTGGGGTGCTTATGACCAATCAATGAATAGGAGGACACAGGGTTTCTGGTCTTCTCATGAACAACGACAGCATATAAATGTATTGGAACTTAACCCTTTCCCTCATAGAGGACACCATGAAAAGACCTGTGCGAACAGCATAAAACCAGATCGGCCTGCAAGTAACTCGCAGGCTGATCAGGTTTTATGCTGTTCGCTGCTACTCAGTGGTCTGGAAAGGAGGATTTTGTAATTAAATTTGGTAAGGTTTAACTGGTTTTCTGCAGATCAGGCTTTATGTGGTACCTACTGAGTGCGTCAAAATGAGTCTATATGAGTGAAAGGGTTAAGGCATGTCAGTTAGGCTTATTGTCGTTTTTTAACAAACATTCATATTAAGATTTACATGGACAACACTACTAGTATTTCATATATCAACAAGTACGGGGGCGAATATTCTCATTGAATAAAATCGCACGAGAAATTTGGCACTGGTGTATTCAGAAAAACATTATCTTATCAGCGCATCATGTTTGTGGGACAATGACCTTAACTGCGGACAGACTTAGCAGGTCTGGAAATGAAGATCTAGAATGGGGTTTATCAAAAGATGTGTTCTCAATCATATGTCAGTCTTTTCCATATTTAAATATTGATTTGTTTGCTTCGCGGCTCAATGCAAAATTCCAAAAATATGTTGCGAGGTTACCTGATCCTAACGCATACGCCATAGATGGATTTTCATTCCCATGACAAAATAATAACTTTTACGCATTTCCACCTTTCAGTATAATCGCAAAAGTCCTGCAAAAAGTAGAAATAGACCACACGGAGCTGTTGTGTTTAGTAGCGCCAATATGGACAGCACAGACATGGTGGCCGACCTTGATAAAGCTGATCGTGGCACCGTGCCTTCTTCTTCCAAGTCCTCAAAAGATCCTATCACTGTCCCACCGACCCGAACGGAAGCACCCGTTACAGAAAATGAGACTTGCGCTTATTCCCATATCAGGACAGCGCTCAAAGACAGAGGAATTTCAGAAGCTAGGCATATTATCATCCAGTCGTGGCGAACAACGACCAGAAAACAATATGACACATATGTTAAGCAGTGGATTCATTATTGTGAGGGGAAGAATGATCCCTTTAAACCCCGTGTAACGACAGTAATAGATTTTCTCACATCTCTATACAAAAAAGGCTTAAGTTACAGTGCATAGGTGTAGCTATAGATCGGCCGTCAGTGGCTTCTTGAAATTGGTTTCAGGAATTGATATTAGTAACAACAGTTTAATTACTCGATTTATGAAGGGAGTTTTTAACACACGACCAGCGCTACCTAGGTACAAAGAAATTTGGGATGTACGGACAGTCTTAGAGTATTTAGCTACTGTACATAGTGACAACTTATTATTTCTTGCAGCAAAACTGAGTATGCTGTTTTTACTTCTATCAGCTCTGCGGTGTCAAACCCTCTATCTTATTTGCCCGGAGGACATTAATATCTCTGGAGTAAGATTAGTGATAAACACACCACACCTTTTGAAAACATCTAAGCCCGGGCAGCATCAAACACCACTCGTGTTTAAGAGTTATACACCGGACAGACGCCTGTGCATTATCAACGCTCTTAATGAGTACTTACAGAGAACGGAGGGGTTGCACCAATAAATTACTGATATCAAATATACGCCCTCATGGGACGGTGTCAAAGCAGACAATAGGTCGTTGGATTAAGCTTATCATGCTAAAGGCCGGAGTGCCCCAGTCGTTTAAACTACACAGCACTCATGCTGCTGCATCTTCAATGGCAATTAGGTGTGGAGTTCCGTTACAAACGATAACAGACACGGCTGGGTGGTCTAATGCTAAAACATTTGCTAAGTACTATAACAAGCCATTAGTTAATAGCCGTAACAGTTTGATGCATGCTTTCCTCAGTTAATCTTGATATTACTGGTTCTACGTTGGGACATCGACCAATGGTATGCAGAACTTGCGATCGTTTATTGACTCGGCATTACTGTATGTATGTAAATAATGAATGTGCCAGATTTTGATAACTTTTCAGTTTGTGTTAAATAAACAATATAATACTGATTATTTTGATAAAAATGATGGTACGTATTAATCGTTTGTTTTCATTATATGCATGGTAAGGTTACTCGGCATATAGATAATATTTTCAAAACTTACTCTAAAGTCTCTGTGGGGCCCATTAAGGAGTGTATGTGTGAGATGAAATAGAAGGATTGAGCTAAGCTTACCTGTAAGTTGACGGTTAATCCTTATTTCATCCACACAAAACTCCTTAAGGGCTCACACACCCAACCCACTACCACCCGAATTTTTCTTTTTTTTTAAGAAGTTTTTGAAAACATTATCCTCTACTCATACTCTAAAATATGACCACTGGCTGCTGATAGCTGCGTCATCTCTCTGTGTGAGCCCTTAAGGAGTTTTGTGTGGATGAAATAAGGATTAACCGTCACCTTACAGGTAAGCTTAGCTCAATCCTTCTATTGGTAGGTGGGAAAATAAATCTACTATGGCCATTGAGTTGTGGATAAGGAAATCCCACCCTCGGGCTGAGATACGTCAATAAAACTTCGGCAAGCTTTGTTGTTTTTTTACCTATCTCGATCCTCGGGTGGGATTTCCTTATCAACAACTCATGGGCGTGGTAGATTCACTTTATCTCACTTACTACTAATACAAGACATCATGGCCACACGCCCTTCCTTCATATCTACAGGGCTCCAGGATAAATTACACAAAACCACACAAGTTCTTAAGTTGTAACAGAAAATGTGCCTCCACATGGCATGCACAATCAATACGGTTGTTATAAATGATGTGAGGGGCAATATCAAGGTCACTAGAAAAATTGATACATTTTTTTTTCAAAGAGATATAAAGAGTGATGAGAAAATTCAAGTGTCAATCTATAGGTTGTTTACACTAAGTTTGGTCAATTTTACATAGGGAGTAAAAGCATACAGGTCATGGTCATATAAAGGTCATAAGTGTTTATACAACACAGAATATGTCTAATTACTTATATATCAGTATTATATGATAATAACAAAAAAACTTTATTTCAAATTAATTATATCATATTGATAGCATACACACTATGCATTCAGCTAATGTTTATTGAAATCGGCCCCAATTATGTTTTTCGTACTGGCCTCAAGCAATGTGTATATGTTAAAGTGATCGCCAGGTATTGAAATATTTTTGTGTAAATCATACGATGGTCAAGGGTCATGACGACTTAAACCAACTTGATATTTGTTATATGAATATAAATATCTATCTATCTATAAATAAAAGCAAAACGACAATATATAACTTGAACATCATTAGAAAAGGTCAAAGAGATAACCCTGTTAAAATGGTTATACAACAATATGATCCCTATATTCTCAACTCATTTAAAATTGCTGTATCTATATTGTTTTAACTTACTTTTATGATAGAAGCTTTCTGTTGCTTGGCAACATCCTCCATATCAGTCTGGGGCTTTTTGTGGGGTTTGTTGGAGACTAGTTCCAGTCTCAGGGACGAAGCATGGGCCCAGGAGTCTTGCAGGCTTAACTTGATCTGCATGCAAAATATAGTACAACTACAAATCTTTGCTTATTATACAGATGTATTGATACCTCTTCATACATAATCTAAATGGGATAAAAAAAATCAATCACCACATGCTTTGATATAAGGAAAATAATCTAACAGAGGACATATGTTTCATTATTGCTCAAGTCTAGATACTGTTTCTTTATAGTTTACAAAAAAAGAAGATATACTACATGTACACTTAGACAATATATATTCAAAATTAATGACTAAGAAATTCAGTTGTAAGTAGATTTCATGAGAATGCTGCCCAATAAGTAAGTAAATTCCAGTCTCAGAACATATTCAATTCACAGGGAGGTAAGAAAATTATCAAAATATCCTTTAATTCAGTAACTATTTTTCAAAGTGTATACTTACAGAAATAGAAGCAATTGGATTAATTGTGGCAATTCAGCCGTCTTCATGTTATCAATAAAATATTTAATAGTTAAAGAAACCAGACAGAGAGAGAGAGAGAGAGAGAAATAAATTTCTCTTTATATTTTTCAAAAATAAACAACTCAGAGGCACAGCAAAAACAGTTACAGTGATATGCTCTAGAAGACTGTAGGTCTGCTCCCCGTATGGACATGTGACTGTGATGCCTGTATCCCCCCGCTGAAGGCTGCCCCCTGTATACACAGCCTCATCTGTGTCAGTGATATAGATGACCTGTCCGTCCTTCTGTCGCAGGTAGACAGGGCCCTTGATACCATACCTGTAAATTATCACAGATGGGTTATACCATACCTGAAATCATCACAGATGGCTTATACCATACCTGGAATTGTCATGGATTGTTTATACCATACCTGTAATTATCACAGATGGGTTATACCATACCTGGATGGGTTATACCATACCTGTTATTATCACAGGTGGGTTATACCATACCTGGATTGGATATGCCATACCTGTAATTATTACAGATGGGTGATATCTCTCATACTATCAGACCAGGAGTGCTAATCAACATCAGTTGTGTCCAGGTAGGGGATTGCATTTATTGAGCCACCTGGACAGCTCTCATTTAATATTTTAAACTCCAGAGAAAATGACAAATAAAAACAAGAAAAAAAGATGCTAATAAACGTAAAGTTCAAGTGTTCAGTACAACTCAAACAATGGAACAGTTGAGATATTGAAGCATGAATACTTATCATAAATCATCATCTTTACATATGAAGCACTAAAAAATAAAATCTCTTGACAAATGTTGGGAGTATAACAAAGCAAAGCAGCATAGTTTAATTACTGTTAAAGACACATTTCTATCATCAGTTGTGAGATAAAGGATTGTGAGATCCATATTTTTCATGGTTTCATGTTTTTTTCTCTAAAATTTATCTACCATAAAAAGAAAACAAAACACCTCAATACCTTGGAACAAACACAAAAACACCATTGTCCCTGAGCTGGAAAATGACAGCATCCACCAAGCTGTTTTCATCATCAGTCCCCCTCCCTCGGAAGTACAGGCACTGGAACAGCTCCTGGGACTCTCGCTGAGCATACTGCGCAGCCTTGGGTGGGGAAAGAAGGAAACGGTTACAGATCATTATTTGTATGAGCATATCTGAATTTATCATGAATAGAACAAATGCAATGAAGTTATGTTTGAACAAGATATGTCACAAGATGTGATGAATGCCCCGTAAGTGCATATTCATGGTCTTGTGAAACATTTCCTAACATTTCTTTTGACTTTTCCCTGACATTTTTAACAGTGAAATCACTACAGCATTAACAGTAAAATCACTACAGCATTATGTATGTACGAAATACACAATAGCTAGAATATTTACGCAAAACAAAATCAAAATCTATTGAGGAGTGACAAAGATATGGAGCGGAGACAAAACACAAACCCTTTGAACTCTATGTGTGACCTTGACCCCCTTGGAGCTACAGACCTAGGATTGCATGACATATTGCTTCATGATGGTCAACATTTTTGACTGTAATTCAAAAAGCCATCAAGGAATGTCAGAGTTATAGAGCAGACACAAAAAATAGACCACATTTCTGACCTTTGAACTCTTAGTTTGACCTTGTCCTTGGAGCTACAGACCTGGAGAATGTGTGCAACACACTGGCTTATGGTGGTAAGCATTTCTGCCAAGTAATTTCAAAATTCATCAAGGAATGTCAGAGTTATACAGCAGATACAAAAAAAAGACACCATTTTTGACCTTTGAACTGTAAGTGTGATTCTGACCTTGGAGCTATAGATCTGAGCATTGCACGCAACACATAGTCTCATGATGGGGAAAATTTCTGCCAAGTTATTTCAAAACCCATCAAGAAATGTCAGAGTAATAGAGTGAAAACAAAAATAGACCCCATTTTTGATCTTTAAACTCTAAGTGTGACCTTGACCATGAAGCCACAGACCTTGGAACTGCGCGCGACACATTGTCTCATGATAGTGAACATTTCTACTGAATAATTTTAAAATGTTCTGCTGAGTAATTTCAAAATTCATCAAGGAATGTCAGAGTTTTCGAGCGGAAACAAATATATACCCCAATTTTGACCTTTAAACTCTAAGTGTGTCCTTATCCTTGAAGCCACAGACCTGGGGATTGCATGTGACGCATCATCTCATGATGGTGAACATCATTTCTGCCAAGTAAGTTTAAAAAATCCATCAAGGATTGTCAAAGTGTGACCTTGACCATGAAGCTACAGACCTGTGGATTGCGCACGACACATCATCTTATGATGGTGAACATTTTTGCCAAGTAATTTCAAAATCCATCCAGGAATATCAGAGTTATGGAGCGGAAACGAAATCTAGACGGATGGATGAATGGAAGGACTGTTTGATAACTATATGCCCACCTTCAGGTGCATAAAAATGTAGACCAGTGAGAAATTTAATTTTGATGTACATCAATCTCTTAGATAAGAAGGTTACACTTTACGCCATTTCCTTCGTGATTATTCATGAACAAATTTATGATATGAGTGAACATTCAATGCATCAAAATAAGCCTGTACACCAATTCAGACTGTGAATGGACCATTTCAATGTTTACGAATGTATTCAAATTAAATGTTTAAATTACCCAATGTAAACAATGGTTGACTAGTTAACACGCAAGATCGCAGATGATCTAGCCATGAATGGAAAACACAAAATGTAATCCCCTAACAATAGAACTTACTCACAAGCATTGCCATATGGATGATTATTATATCCTATATATTTGTGGTAAAACTGAACTCATTCTTTGTCAGATAATGTAAATTTAAAAGATCACAGATGTATCAATAGGTGAAGGGTGCCGTGATACACAGGTAACATACCCGACTGCGGACCCGAAGATTGTGGGTTCCAACCCCTTTGGGGACAAGGATTTTTCATGGCCTTCAAAATCACAAAGTACTGGTCCAGCCCAGGAAACATTAAAATGGATTAGTATGAATTGTAAGAACTTGTTTCTCAGTCAGCAAATGATAAATGAAATTAAATTAAACTATCCATGGGTAAAGGTGCAGCAATACTAGGACGGTTCCCTGTGATAGTTACCCGGTGTTTCTTGTTGATGTGTTGAGACAGTTCCTCCAGCTGTGTACTAGTGGGCAGTTGGTTCCCGCACTCCTGTACTGCTGCCATCAGCTGGCGATGGACCTGTGCACGGAGGATAAACATGGGTAAAGTCTCTGTTGAAAGTCTCATGCTTTATAAGCATAGTTGTTCACGATATGGAAGTAGAAATTTGTGATCATTTTAGGGTGAGGGATGAGGAATATCCAGATAAACCCAAGCGTTTTGGTGACCACTGCATTCTCTCATGCACATGACAGAGTCAAACCTGGGAAAAGTAGAAAGCTTTGTGTGTACATCCACTTTCATAAAAAAAACAACTATATATATATATATATATATATATATATATATATATATATATGTATATATACTCTGTAGAGTAAAAGAAAAATAAAGAGACTTCTTTGAAAACCTAAGCATCACTGCTGATAGTTCCATCAACTTCATACAGCACCGATATAATTCATGCAAGAATATATCAGAATTTGTAATTCAGTCCTTCAATCCTCAAATATATTCAAAATTTCACAAAATGACATGTTGGAAATGAAGTGGATAGCCCGAAGACTGGGTCCATGCTCTGCGTAAAGCTGCTAAAATAATATCCAGTTGGCTTAGGCTACAGACTAGCAGCTTACGTAGATGGGGTAGAGACTGATGAGTCTACCTGGCACACCACCATGAAGGTGTATTGTGTGTTAAAGGGGTCAAACACCTGATGACAGATGGTCACTCAACCCATGATGTCTACATGAGCAGACTGACTGTATTATCAAACACATGAGTGTTCTGTGGAACACATGTCACCTGCTGAAGCGTGATGGGAAAAGTGTGATGGTCAGACAAACAGACAACGGAAAAGTGATCCCTATGTGTTGCCACTGCTTACAGCAGGTAACACAATAATTGTAAGTATACCTAAACTTGACACTTACAATGACATCTGCGTATCTTCTGATGGGTGAAGTGAAGTGGGTGTAGAGATCCAGGGCCAACCCATAATGGAAGAACTGGTCGCGAGCTAGAGCCCCAGTACAGAAATAGGCAGCATTAGACATGGCCTGGGTGGCTAAGGACCGCAGCAGCTGTAACCATGGATTTAGTAGATATTAAATGATGACTATAAAACAAGTAGCTGATATTATAGAAACTGACCTGTAGCACATTGGACTAATTTCTGTTTGTTTGTTGGGTTTAATGTCCCACTGACAGTATTTCAGTCATTTGCAGACTATGTCTACTTGAGACAGATATAGTGCTGCCACACTGCAGTATCACGCCACAGACAAGATATCACACCCAGTCACACTATCCAGGAACTACCCTTATATGCTGAGCACTAAGCAAGGGAAATTTTTACAACTTTGGTATGTCATGGCTGGGGATCGAACACAAGACCTCCCACTCCTGAGGCAGACACTCTAACCACTCAACCACTGGGGACAGTAAATTCTGAACAAAGTTTATATTTGGATACAGGCATTCCTAAAATAATTATTCGCACATAAAAAAGGAATGACATTTTGTTATGTATTATACATGTATTTCAATTTTATGTTTGAAAGTTAAATAGAAATAAAGTAACTACTGTAATACCTTGTTTACTACTGGGTCCTTCATGTCCACACAGCGATCTAGTGACTCAGCCAGCACTTTGTTGGATGAGGTGTTGATATCAAAATGTCGCGCTGATGCACACTTCCGTAAATTGTCAAACTGCTCCTCTCTAGGGAGGGGATGATGACGCAGCTGGTATAAATATCACATAAGAACATTCAGTACAATCCTTGTAGGACTTAAACACACACATTATTTGTTTTAATATATGAAATTTTATCATTTCTTTTGAGCTGGGTCTCCATGGCTGAGAGGATAAAGTCGCTGACTTTAACACTCACTCAGTCCCTCAACACGTGGGTTCAAATCCCGGCAGGGTCATTTGGATTTTCATGTGAGGAAGTCTTCCAGCTGGCTTGCGAAAGGTCGGTGGTTCTACCCAGATGCCTCAGTGCATCCGGGGTCTTCCTCCACCTGTAATTAACTAGACGTCACTATATGACTGAAATACTGTCGAAGCGACGGTAAACTCAAATAGTCAAGTCATTCCTGTTGAGACTTGATACATTGTAATTGAAAAGTTAGTAATGCAGTCACATCATACCAGCCCCCAATACTGTATCACACATTCTGATTTTATTGTGAACTATTTAATATAATTTTTTTTTATAAAATAGAAATAATCTTTTAAGGCCAGAGATTCCAGTTATCCAAACGTGTTATCCTATCTATCTATCTATATATACTGCACAAACTCCCCTTTCGGGTATTACTGGCAGGTGCGCGTCTGTGCAAGGATAAAACTGTTAAAATAAAAATTTTGTTAGGGTGAGAAAATTTTCTGAAAAAAAGGTGAATATGTTAGGTTTAAGATCTGGTAAAAACATCTTTTTGTTGATTCAGGGACGGTCTACTATCTGAAACGAGAGGAGCTTTTGTTTAAATGCTAAAAGATCATTTTGTGAGACTATATTTTCTGGTAAGCTGTTCCAAAGTATCACTGTATAAGGAAAAAAGGAATATTTAAAGTAGCTAGCTGGAGTATGAATTTGCCTGTAAGATAAAGAGTGTAAGTGGCGGGATATCCTCGCTGGTCTTTCAAGATATGCAGGTAATGGGACAGCAACAAGGTTATTTACTATTTTGTAAAACATAAGAAGTCTGGTGACATCACGTCTGTACTGAAGGGTTTGCCAGTCAAGTTCCTTCTGCATGCTGGTGACACTGTCGTAATAAGAATAGTTATTATTAACCCATCGGACTGCTCTGCGTTGTACTTTTTCTATTTTATCTATATATGTCTGTGTATGAGGACTCCAGACTGTAGAGGCATATTCTACTTGAGGTCTAACCAATGCTTTGTAAGCTGCTTCTCTAACTTCCTTATTCTTTGTCTGGATGTTTCTGTGGAGGAAACCAAGAGTTTTATTAGCAGAAGAAGTAATGTTGTCAATATGTTTATTCCAAGAGAGATCTTTTGATATTGTAACTCCTAAGTATTTGGCATTATCCACTGTTTCTAAAGCTTGTCCATGTAATCTGTAATCAAAGGAAAGTGCTTTCTTCTTTTTAGTAATATTTAAAACAATGCATTTACTGGGATTAAATTCCATTTCCCATTTCTTTTCCCACTGCACCAGCTTGTCGAGGTCTTTCTGAAGTGTAATACAGTCCTGCTTGTTGTTTATAGCTAGGTAAACGGCAGTGTCATCTGCAAATAAACGAACTTGAGAAGTTATGGTATCTGGAAGATCATTTATATATAACAGAAAGAGAAGTGGGCCAAGTACAGATCCCTGAGGTACTCCTGATGTTACTGGGACTTCTGATGAGCATCCTCCCTCCAAAACGACTTTTTGTGTTCTGCCTATGAGAAAAGATTTTATCCACAACAGGGTTGAATTATTGACTCCATGTTCCTGTAATTTGTACAATAACTTTAAGTGGCTGACCTTGTCAAAAGCTTTACTAAAATCTAAAAGAACTAAATCAGTCTGTTGTCCATTAACAAGATTTCTCGCTAGTTGGTCAGTAAGTTGCAGGAGTTGTGTTTCACAGGAACGTTTTTCTCTGAAACCATGCTGTAAGTCATAAAGTATATTATGCTTATTGAAGTGCTTTGTTAAATTTGAAGCTACAATATGTTCAAGCACCTTACAAAGAATACATGTTAAAGATATTGGTCTATAATTTGCTGGATCTTCTTTGTTTCCTTTCTTGAATAGAGGGGTCACGTTTGCAGATGTCCATACCTTGGGGAGGGTACCTGTATCAAGAGACTTTTGGAATAGTATTAGCAAGATTGGTGAGATTTGTTGACAAAGATTTTTTAAAATTAATGGTTTGATGTTGTCTGGTCCAGCAGCTTTATCTGGTCTTAAATTTGATATAAGTTTTTCCACTCCACTGATGTTTATGGTAATTTCAGGCATGATTGGGTACTTCCTGTAAAAAGAAAAATCTTGTGTATTAATATTTCGAATAGCTGCGAAGCAAGATTGAGCAAGTGAGATAGGTGTCATCTGAGTGAATACTGACTGAAACTGTCTGTTCAAAATATCTGCTTTTTCACTGTTGTCTGATTTGATGGAACCTGAAATTTTGTCAAATAGTGGGGGAATGCCTGTTGCATCCTGCTTGGCGTTTTTGATAAGGCTGAAAAGTTTTTTTGAATTAAAGCTGTTCTTTTCTTTGTCGTCTATGTTGTCTTCCAGGCCTAAAATATATTCAATGTATTTATTATAAGACAGTTTAATTTGTTTTTTTATGTGATTTTTCATTTTTAGAAAAGCCGCCCTCGTCTTGTTGTTCCCTTCCTTCTTGAGTCTGAAATAAATTTTATTTTTTTGGTTATTATCTCTTTTTCTCATTAACCTTTTTATAGACTGGGTGATCCATGGAAGTGACCTCTTGTTGCTTATTCTTTTTATGGAATAAATTTTTCTATACCTGTTGAAATAGCATTTGAAAATTCTAACCAAATTTCTTCCACTGATTTAGATACATGGTGTTTCAAAATATCATTTTTTACCAGGTCCATGTAATTTTTAAAACTATCCCAGTCTGCTTTCTTGTAGAGGGGAACATGTCTGGGAGGTTGTTTTATCTCCTGCGGCTTTATATCTGCAAAAATAGAGACAATACTGTGATCTGCAATACCAGGGAGACATTTTACATTTTTAATTAAAGTATAATTTGAGGTTAGAAAAAGGTCCAGTGTGTTTTCTCCTCTGGTGCTTTCAGTGACCATCTGGGTAAGATTCAAATCTGAAAGTAAATCAACAAAATCTTCATATAAGTTAGTAAGGCTACAACCTGGTTTTATTTCTGGTACATGATCACTGCCCCAAGAGAGTTTTGGGAAATTAAAGTCACCAAGTATCCAGAATGTTCCTTTAAGGTTTTTGGTCAGTTCTAAAGATCTTTTGAGTTCATTAAAGCTGTAGCTGTCTGATTCTTTTGGTCTGTAGTAGGCTGCAATATAGAGAGGTTTACAGGATTTAATATGCAACTTAATCCAGATGATTTCACAGTCTGTCTTCAGTTGTTTCTGTTCTGTGGCAAGGAAAGTATCTTTGACCAGGATGAACACTCCTCCGCCCTTGCTTGATCTGTCTTGTCGAAATGGTGTGTAACCTAGAGATTTTGGAAAAAATTCACAGTCTTTATGATTATTATTTATCCGAAGCCTACCTTTTATCCAAACCTAACCTTCAGTCCCTATTTTTTCCTTATATAAGTTCATATGAAAAACAACACTTTATTCGTTTAAATCAACTGTTCACACCTCTTATCCGAACCTGTATGCCATGTGCTGATTGGTAATTGTGTTTTCACACCTTACCTGTCAAACTGAGAAGGGGAGATCACTTCAATGTCTTCAGCACAGCGCACATTAATTTGAATATAATTTTGATGGTAATCAATCAAAGGACCCCATAAAACTAATTATTAGTGATTCACAGTAAAACTAATGGAAGAATGCGTTATTTAAAGAAATTAAGGAGGAGTTAGTATTCACTGTGTTTTACCCATAAAGCAAACTTACAACATAAGGATGGGTATACATGTGGACTGATTTTATCACAGTCATCTCTCTTCAAGAATGGTTCCACTAATAAAGCAGACGATATCTAAGCTGAGCAATATAGGGATTGACCTATCAATGGGTAAATATCCAGAAAAGCTTCAATATCATTTTCATTTTATATTTGTTTCACTTGGAATGAAATCACATCATTCAATGTAGAGAAACAGGAAACAAAATGGCCTATACGTAAGGTATTTGATATAACAATAAAAGCATACTTGTTAAAAACCTATTTCATAATTTACAAACATGAATTATCATTTACAGTTATAATCAATATTCTTAATAATTAAAACACAAATTAAAATGCCTATCTTTTCAAAATACCACTATATATAAACATTTAAGTGTGATATTGACCATTATGGTTTATTCAAACAGATGCTTTATTCGAAGTGAAATGTTAGTCCCGACGGCTTCGAATAACCGAGATCCAACTGTAATTGCAAAAGTTACTTTGATGGGTTATCCTAGATGTTATAATGTACTCTGTATATTAGTTTACAATAAATCATGTTTTAGGGCATTTTCATGAATATAAATACTGTTTTACAATTGCAAGCATAAAATTGTGATTAATCTTCCTTCATGAATAAAATTGAAATGAATTATTCCATCCATTAGAAGCATTTGTTTAACAATCAACTAAACTTTGGGAGCCAGTGCATATGGAGAATCTCGACTTCTTTCAAAACACACTACAAAGGGCAATTCAAAATTATGTTCATCACAATCAACAATCATATCAGTGGCTGTCCATATTCCTTGACTGGATTCATCTGAGTTCATCTGCTAGCTAATGTTTTTATACATATATGAGTTTAGGACAAAGCCTTACCAAAGCCTGATTAGGGTAACTTTCTGCTATTTTCTTGGCGACCCAGTGATTTGCAAAGATCATACATTCTGCTATGGTGTCATGTATTTCCAGGTGCTGAAACATGCATTTTGACATATGAATATTGTCATCATGTTTGCTTAAATACAAATCAAGTTTTTAGGGTTAGTGTGACAAATGACAAAAACAAAATGTATCTATGTATTTAATTATGTTCTTTCACCCTTTCCCTCATAGAGGAAACCATGAAAAGACCTATGCGAACAACATAAAACCAGATCAGCCTGCGAGTAACTCGCAGGCTGATCAGGTTTTATGCTGTTCGCTGCTCCTCAGTGGTCTGGAAATGAGGACTTTATAATTAAATTTGGTAAGGTTTAACTGTGGTTTTCTGCAGATCAGGCTTTATGTGGTACCTACTGAGTGTGTCAAATTGAGTCTATATGAGGGAAATGGTTCAGCTCTAAATTTTACAGATTTCTCAAATATAAACTGCTTTTTTTTAAACAGACCTAATTTTTCCCAATAAAGCAAAGCTGGTATCTATAACTATTTCTGATTGCATGAACATGATAATAATATTTTTTTACTATCTATTTACATATTGATTAAGATTTGTAATATCAAAGAAAACTAAATATTGATTTGACAAACTTGCCTGTACAATGTCTTCATAGTAGCAAAGCAAGTTACTCTGCAAATCATTCAAAAATAAAATATTGGGGAAAACATTCTTATTGGTTCATTGCATGACTTATGATAAGTGGCACTACAAATGCCAGACTTATCCAAAATATCGAAAATAAATACATCAGGCAAGATGAAAACCAAGCCAGGCCTGGTAATTGTCTATCAAGTACAATAAGATAGACACGCCCCTACCTCCTTGGGGTTGAGATTCTCGATACTCTTGGTCTCGGACAGCTGCACCTGGACCTCCACACTCTCAAGCTCCAGGGCCCCACCTCTCACACGCCGGGACTTCAGCCCCCGTGCTATGTCCATCAGTAGGTTGATAGATTCCTTCAGCTCAGAAATTCTGCAGAAGATGTATAGGAAAATCACAGTTTTCTTTATAGCTCCATAGTCCAATTGTAGTGTTCAAAATAGATCTGAGAGTTGGGAATGCCATCCCTGTTTCGGGAGTGATTTTTTCCAAGACCTGCCTAGGAATAAAGTACTGGTTCAACCATGGAACCATAGAGTGAGATTAGTCTATGATGTAAAAACTTGTTTAAATTATCATTCATTTAAAGATACTTTACCAATAACAAGCAGATACACACGTATCAAATTAAAAATCACTATGAAAATTTATATTTCTTATTTGTTAATTAACTTAACAGATTGATGACTTTGACCTAGCAATATAATAATTTCTGAAACAGAAACAAGAGAATAACATTTCATTACTTATTTTTACATATGATTTGACAATACATGCATGATCATTTATACTATCTTTTTGAGACAAAAAAGGACTATGTGTATACTGTAAAGTAATAAAATATTAAACCAAAGTGATTATTTATCAGCAAAGCAAATCTAAGATTTATATTCACCATAAACAAGATCAGTATAATATTGTTTTGGAGCTATCATTGATGCAACGGTATATGAGTCACATGATGGTGTTCAGCTATTTACAGTTGGAAGAAGACAACACATGCAGAGAATCACTTACCTACCAAAAGCAAGATAGGAGACATTACATTAAATGCCCCAAAACACAATCCTTACATTGTTTTCCTCCTTTACTTAGATGGTGCTCATTATCTAACACTCTGATCATGCAGCAGACGCCATCTTACCTGTCATCCAACTCCTCCCCCCACATGTTGTGAAGCTCTGGAATGTTCCTCACGATCTCCGCATCAATGATTCCCTCGTGGATAGCCTGGGCCAACTGTGGTACACAAAGCAAATTGACGTACTGAAGAATCATTAATTTTCATGGGGGACTAATTTTCGTTGATTTCGTGGTCAACATTGTCCATGAATATAAATCCCCATGAAAACTGACCGTTTGATAGATCTTGCATGTTCTAGAACATGTATCCACGAATATAAGTACCAACAATATAAACTAAATTACAGATTCCATAAAATTTAATGCCAACAAAAATTACTGATTTTACAGTAAAGTGATATAGAACTGTCATAACCAATACATTTAGATAGACATTTTCCCATTAAGCATATAGCTGCTAATCCATTGATAAAACTCAATTAAGTTTGACGTTTTTAAATTTTTAATCTGCAAATCAATTCAAATAAAATCTTTTATTCCAACCTCTGGCAGATAATCAGTGTTTGGTTTA
>CM037780.1:69609467-69659467 GCA_021229015.1 Solen grandis | reverse complement strand
TTGTCCAGGCCGTAACTCAAAAAGTATAAAGATCAAGATGAAACTTCATACATGGATAGATCTCATTCAGGGGGCGTGCAGTGACCAAGAACCATAACTCTCTGTCGCGTAATTTAGGAGTTATTGCCCTTTGTAAATTTTCATACTTAATATTTGTCCTAGCCGTAACTCAAAAAGTATAAAAGATATCAAGATGAAACTTCATATGTGGATAGATCTCATTGAGTGGGCGTACAGTGACCAAGAACCATAACTCTCTGTCGCGTAATTTAGGAGTTATTGCCCTTTGTAAATTTTCATACTTAATATTTGTCCTAGCCGTAACTCAAAAAGTATAAAAGATATCAAGATGAAACTTCATATGTGGATAGATCTCATTGAGGGGGCGTGCAGTGACCATGAACCATAACTCTTTGTTGTGTAATTTTGGAATTATTGCCCTTTGTAAATTTTCATACTTAATTTTTGTCCAGGCCATAACTCAAAAAGTATAAAAGGCATCAAGATGAAACTTGAAACAAGAACTGTAAACTTCATTCCTGTGACAAAGCGACATGCGGGGGGTATTTGAGCCATTACAATGGCGGTTCTAGTTTCTTGGCTGCATTTGGTCGGATTTTAATGAAACTTTACAAGATTGATAAGTACCAAGCCTAGTAGCGCATATTGTTTGCATGTCATGATTTGCTTGATTTTTAGCTCACCTGAGCACGAAGTGCTCAAGTGAGCTATTGTGATCACCCTTCGTCCGTCGTCGTGCGTCGTCGACAATTTTCTTTAAACGACATCTTCTCTGAAACCGCTGGACAGAATTTAATGAAACTTGGCAGGAATGTTCCTTGGGTGAGGCTCTACAAAAGTTGCTAAAATAAAGTTGATCCATGCAGAACTCTGGTTGCCATGGCTACAAAAAGAAAAATAATTTGAAAACTTTAAAAATCATCTCCTTCAAAACTACTGGCCAGATTTCAAAATAATTTGGTACAGATGTTCCTTGGGTCAACCTCTACCAAAGTTGTTAAAATTATTCCGATCCGTAAAAAAACATGGCCGCCAGAGGCGGGGCTTATTTGCCTTATATGTATATAGAGAAACCTTTAAACGACATCTCCTCTGAAACCACTGGACAGAATTTAATAAAACTTGGCAGGAATGTTCCTTAGGTCAACCTTCACAAAAGTTGCTAAAATAAAGTTGATCCATGAAGAACTCTGGTTGCCATGGCAACAAAAAGAAGAAAAAAAAATGAAAACTTTAAAAATCATCTTCTTCAAAACTACTGGCCAGATTTCAAAATAATTTGGTACAGATGTTCATTGGGTTAACCTCTACCAAAGTTGCTAAAATTATTCCGATCCGTAAAAAAACATGGCCGCCAGGGGCGGGGCTTATTTGCCTTATATGTATATAGAGAAACCTTTAAACGACATCTCCTCTGAAACCGTTGGACAGAATTTAATAAAACTTGGCAGGAATGTTCCTTGGGTGAGGCTCTACAAAAGTTGCTAAAATAAAGTTGATCCATGAAGAACTCTGGTTGCCATGGCTACAAAAAGAAAAATAATTTGAAAACTATAAAAATCATCTGCTTCAAAACTACTGGCCAGATTTTAAAATAAATTGGTACAGATTTTCCTTGGGTCAACCTCTACCAAAGTTGCTAAAATTATTCCGATCCGTAAAAAAACATGGCCGCCAAGGGCGGGGCTTATTTGCCTTATATGTATATAGAGAAACCTTTAAACAACATCTCCTCTGAAACCACTGGACAGAATTTAATTAAACTTGGCAGGGATGATCCTTGGGTCAACCTTCACAAAAGTTGCTAAAATAAACTTGATCCATGTAGAACTCTGGTTGCCATGGCAACAAAAAGAGAAAAAATATATGAAACTTTAAAAATCATCTTCTTCAAAACTACTGGCCAGATTTCAAAATAATTTGGTACAGATGTTCCTTGGGTCAACCTCTACCAAAGTTGCTAAAATTATTCTGATCCTTAAAAAATATGGCCGCCAGGGGCGGGGCTTATTTGCCTTATATGTATATAGGGAAAACTTTAATCAACATTTCCTCTGAAACCACTGGACAGAATTTGATTAAACTTGGCAGGGATGATCCTTGGGTCAACCTTAACAAAAATTGCTAAAATAAACTTGATCCATGTAGAACTCTGGTTGCCATGGCAACAAAAAGAAAAAAAATATGAAAACTTTAAAAATCATCTTCTTCAAAACTACAGGCCAGATTTTAAAATAAATTGGTACAGATGTTCCTTGGGTCAACCTCTACCAAAGTTGCTAAAATTATTCCGATCTGTAAAAAACATGGCCGCCAGGGGCGGGGCTTATTTGCCTTTTATGTATATAGGGAAAACTTTACAGGGATCATCTCCTTTAAAACTACTGGCCAGATTTCAAAATGTTTTAATACAGACTGATGTTCCTTGGGTAACTGTATACTCAGGTGAGCGATCCAGGGCCATCATGGCCCTCTTGTTAATGAATTATCGCCCTTTGTTATATTTCTCAAGACTGATATGGTTACAGTTACTGACAAAGTGGTATCCAAGGGTATTCATCATCTTCAATGATAATCCTTAATTTCTACTAAATGATGCCTCTCTGAGAAAGGCAATAGTTATAGTTGTAATCTCTTGTTTCCATGACAACAGCTGCCAGCTACCTGTCAGATGCTGGGTACAAGGTTGTGAATGAGTTTCTGGAGCGAATTCCGCAGGACAAATTGGCTGATGCCTCCTTCAGCTGCAAGGCATACACACGGGCCCTCATGCACTTTGAACTCTTCCTGAAGGACAAGAGTCAGCTGTCAAAGGAGGAGTTGGACTTCATGCAGGTGTGTTGTACGGGTAGGGGAAGGAGTGGCATCGGATCTCTTGCCTCTGACTCTTGACTTCTTGATTCTTGATCATTTTGAATTAATGTAATTCAAGATTATATTTAGCTCATCTGTTACGAAGAAAAAGTCAGGCTATTATGATGGCTAGGTCACCGTTGGTGTCGTCCAAAAACTTTAATGTAGCCTATTGCTCAAACACTTTTAAAGGTATCAACACCAAACTTGGAATACTATATAATCATGATAAGGTGCAGTTGTAACACAAGAGGCATTATTCTGGAAGGCATATTTTCAGAGTTATGCCCCTTTTTAATCCCCCATCGCGAAGCAGGAGGGGGTTATAGGAATGGCCTTCGTCTGTCTGTCCATCCGTCCGTCTGTCTGTCCGTCTGTAACGTTTTCGTGTCTGCTCCATATCTCCACTACCACTTGAAGGATTTTCGTGAAACTTGCCTCAAATGTATACCTAGTTGAGACGATATGCAGAACACAGGTGGCAGCCATGTAGGCTCAATGTCAAGGCCACACTAGAAGGTTATGTGTTTGAACCTTCAATTTCCATTTCAATTTCGTGTCCGCTCCATATCTCCTATACCCCTTTTAGTTTTTAGCTCACCTGAGCCAGAGGCTCAAGGTGAGCTATTGTGACCGGTCTTCGTCCGTCGTCCGTCCGTCCGTCCGTCCGTCCGTCGTCTGTCAACATTTTGCTTCAAACGACATCTCCTCCTTAACCGCTTGGTCAATTTTGATAAAACTTTACAGGGATGTTCCTTGGGTGGTCCCCTTTCAAAGTTGTTCAAAGAATTGAATTCCATTTGGAATTCTGGTTGCCATGGCAACGGAAAGAAAAAACTTAAAATGTCTTCTTCTCCAAAACAACCAACTGAATTTCAAAATGTTTTGGCACAGATGTTCCTTTGGTAAGTGTCTACCAAGATTGTTCAAATTATTTGGATCCGTAAAAAAACATGGCCGCCAGGGGCGTGGCTAGTTTTCCTTAGATGCCTATACTCAAATCTTAAAAAAATCTTCTCCTCAAAAACTGCTGGCTGAATTTCAAAATGTTTGGCACAGATGTTCCTTGAGTAAGTGTCTACCAAGATTGTTCAAATTATTTGGATCCATGAAAAAAAAATGACTGCCAGGGGTGGGGCTAATTTTCTCTATATTTCTTAAGTGAAAATTTAAAAAATCTTCTTCGTGAAAACTCCTGGTTGAATTTCAAAATGTTTTAGAACAGATGTTCCTCAGGTGCCTGTCTACTAAGATTGTTCAAATTATTTTGATTCATAAAAAAACACAGCTACCTGGGGCGGGTCTGGTTAATTATATGTCTATAGTGAAAACTAAAAAATGCCCCACTACTGAAATTGTTCAAATAATAAGGATCTGCTTAAAAACATGGCTGCCAGGGTCTAGTTTTCCATAATTAATTAAAATAGACAACTTAAAACATTCTCCTTGGCAATCGCTAGCCGACTTATTTTGCAGAAACTTTTAAGTTATTCCAAATTATTTTAAGCTGTGTTGTTTCGTAAAATAACACTGCTGCCAGGGGGTGAAATCTGTTTTCATTCACAGGTGATGCTTTGTTAAGATAAGAAAGGTTGATGGTGTCACAACACTGAAGCAAGGAAATGATAGCCTTATATGTATATAGAGAAACCTTTAAACAACGTCTCCTCTGAAACCACTGGACAGAATTTGATTAAACTTGGCAGGGATGATCCTTGGGTCAACCTTCACAAAAGTTGCTAAAATAAACTTGATCAATGTAGAACTCTGGTTGCCATGGCAACAAAAAGAGAAAAAAATGAAAACTTTAAAAATCATCTTCTTCAAAACTACTGGCCAGATTTTAAAATAAATTGGTACAGATGTTCCTTGGGTCAACCTCTATCAAAGTTGCTAAAATTATTCCGATCCGTAAAAAAACATGGCCGCCAGGGGCGGGGCTTATTTGCCTTTTATGTATATAGAGAAACCTTTAAACAACATCTCCTCTGAAACCACTGGACAGAATTTGATTAAACTTGGCAGGGATGATCCTTGGGTCAACCTTCACAAAATTGCTAAAATAAACTTGAACCATGTAGAACTAAATCATCTTCTTCAAAACTACTGGCCAGATTTTAAAATAAATTGGTACAGATGTTCCTTGGGTCAACCTCTACCAAAGTTGCTAAAAAAATTTCCGATCCGTAAAAAACATGGCCGCCAGGGGTGGGGCTTATTTGCCTTATATGTATATAGGGAAAACTTTAATCAACATTTTCTCTGAAACCACTTGACAGAATTTGATTAAACTTAGCAGGAATGATCCTTGGGTCAACCTTCACAAAAGTTGCTAAAATAAACTTGATCCATATAGAACTCTGGTTGCCATGGCTACAAAAAGAAAAAAAAATGAAAACTTTAAAAATCATCTTCTTCAAAACTACTGGCCAGATTTTAAAATTAATTGGAACAGATGTTCCTTGGGTCAACCTATTTATCTCAGGTGAGCGATTTAGGGCCATCATGGGCCTCTTGTTTCATGAATCTTGCCTCAGATATATATGTAAATGAGACGATGTGCAGAACATAGGTTGCAGTCATGTCGGCTCAAGGTCAAGGTCACACTTAAGGGTCATGTGTTTGAACCTTCTATTTCCTTACAATTTCATGTCTGCTCCATATCTCCTATACCCCTTGAAGGATTTTAATGAAACTTGCCTCAAATACAAATATAATTGAGATGATGTGCAGAACACAGGTTGCAGCCATGTCAGCTCAAGGTCAAGGTCACACTTGAAGGTCAAGTGTTTGAACCTTCAATTTCAATTTACAATTTTGTCCCTCCATAACTCCTATACTCCTCGAAAGATTTTAATGAAACTTGCCTCAATTATAAACCAAATTGAGGCAAAGTGCAGAACACAGGTGACAGTCATGTTGGCTTAAGTTCAAGGTCACATTTAATGGTTCAGTGTTCATTCCTGGATATTTTTGTTTCCATGCTATATTTTCTGAACAACGGAAAGTTTTTCATAAGTCAACTACATCAAAATGTTGTCTTTATTACATAAATGCAGTTTTAAACCCCACTACAACAGTAGTGCTGAAAAGGTTTTTATTAAGGCAGCGGCAGGGGATATAGCTGTCCTTTGGACTGCCTTGTTAACTTAGAATTTTGGTGAAAATTGCTTATTAAGTAGAATGATTTGACAACTATGAAAGTTATCAACACCAAACTTGGAATACTTGATAATCATGACAAGGCACAGTTACATAAGGGGTATTATTCTGAAA
This sequence comes from Solen grandis, assembly GCA_021229015.1. NCBI lineage: Eukaryota > Metazoa > Mollusca > Bivalvia > Adapedonta > Solenidae > Solen > Solen grandis. The sequence continues at coordinate 69,653,317 of CM037780.1, read as the reverse complement.
GCAATATTTTTGGAGTTATGCCAGATAGAATATTTTTTAAAACTGTCAAAGATATTGTACTCATTCTTGGCATACCTGCTTAAGGGGACAAGTGACATAACCCAGTGATCATTAGAGTTGCACCCCTTTATGACATGAATATGGCCCCCTGTTGTCGACATGTAAAAAAAGATAAACAATGGTGCCGCTCTGTGGAGCTTTTGTTTTTCTTGCTTATAATTCATAAAATACCAGAATATTATTTTATTTCTTTTTCATGATTAATTTACTCTTGCCTTATAGATCCTGAATATTTCATGGTTAATTTTTAAACTAATATATATCTGTGTAATGTTTATCCATATAAAAAATAAATGTATATCAAACAGCATTCCTTATGGGCACCTATAAATGCAAAATCTATTTCAGAGACTATATGTGGAAATGGATGAGCCAGATGGAGTTTTGGGTGTGGCAGCAATACGTCAGGCCTCTCCAACATTACAGGAGCAGATCCTCACCTACAGTGGGAGGTTAGGTAAGGGGGCAGGTGTTGGGTGTTACAGCTGTATGTCAGGCCTCCCAAAAATTACAGGAGAAGATCCTCACCCAAAGTGGGAGGTTAGGTGAGGGGCGGGGTTTGGCAGCTGTATGTCAGGCCTCTCCCACATTACAGGAGCAATTTTACACCTAAGGGGACAGGGTCACTTTTCACTTTATAGCACTATTTCATGGTACACTGTAAAGCATTTCAAAACCAGAAATATTGTGATCTAGTTTTTATATGGTACAAAAAAAAAAAGATGTATTCATGTAATGAATATCCCTTTATCATACTTCACATAGACTCATTTTGATGCACTTGGCAAACAGAATAGACCCAGGGTCTACTCTGTTTGCTTATACAATATTGAAGCTTAGATTTTACACAGTCTGCATAGTATAGAAATCCGTAATTTCATATGCCATTTAAAGTTCATTTAATAGTCATCAAGTCAGAAATTTGTACATGAATATTCATGAGGTAAAGAGTTAAACTGTAGTCGTCGTCTGCTGCAGGGTGCCAGATAGAGCTGCAGACATGTTATGAGCAGGCCATCCAGAGTGAACCAGACGAGATCCAGCACCACCAAGGGTTGCTAAGATGTCTGATGGACCTTGGCCACCCCTCCCAGGCCCTGCACCATGTTAACGGGGTTGTTGCTAAGCGGTAATGTCACCTAGCAACATAGTTTAAAAATGATATATTTGTTAGTTCTGCGAGAGACTTACCAAAGCATACTATGTGCTTGAATGCATAAATATATAATAATTAAAATAACCATCGTCATAATGCTACATTTGTAGTTTTGGTTTTGGTTTTGAAAAGAATGTGAATCGTTTTCTCCCAACAAATAAACATATCATGAACATGAATAAGTACAGATCATGGTATGAAATAATGATCATGATAAATGATGTTGACCCCTGCAGGAGATCGTGGGATCCCCAAATGGCACCATACCAGGTTGAGGCTGCGTGGAAACTGGCCAACTGGAGTGACCTGGCAGGGTACATCAAGGCTGTGAGTTCAAGTCTTATATTCAATGAAACATAACAGAAAAAAGCCAGTGCAAACAGTATCACACTAATGCTGTGTGCAGTCAGAAGATACATTTCTTAAAGATATTAATATAGAATATTATATTTATTATACCCCCCAGATACGAAGAATATGGGGGTTATATTGGAGTCACGTCTGTCCGTGTGTAGACAAGATTTGTCCACCCTATTTCTTCTATTTTCTACCATTAGTCAGATTTTGATGAAACTTTACAAGACTGATCAGTACCCAGCCAGTTGCACATATGGTTGGCATTTCATGATTCACTTGACTTTTACTGAGTTGTGGCCCTTTGTTATTTTTCTCAATACTGACATGGTAACAGTAACTGTGACAAAGTTGTATCTGGGGGTATTCATCATTTTCATTGATAATTCTTGTTAATCTTTTCTGATGGCCAAATGGTAAGAGAATCCCTAGTATATAGGAGAGGTTGTGGATTCAATCCCTGGCCTCTGCATTCCAAAGTCCTTATTAACAGTTCTGTTATATCACTCTTTCTTTGCTCTTAGATATAATGGTTGTTCCAGAACTTGTTGGCATTTTTCATTTACATTGCAACTTGTGAAATAAAGTATAATTTGATATTGATCTCAGTGAGTATAACCTATCACCCACAGGACAAAACCAGTCGTAGCTGGCCCATCATGCTGGGCAGGATCCTCCTGGCTGGCAAAGCAAAGGTAAGGCCACTGAATCAGGGACTTTCAGGCACCTCTATAACTGCAGTACATATATTGTCTCTCTCTCTTTCTCTCTTCACATTTGCTCTTTGATTGTCCGAATCAATGCAGTTTTCTTCTTATGTTTTCCGTATTGGTATAACCAATATCTGCACTTCAAAAATTCTCACACATCAGTAAGTTGACTTGAATGCCTTACACACAAACATCCATCATATGCTGGACTGCATCTGTGACCTTAACCTCTGACCTCTTCCTAATGTCTGATGGACCATTCAAATGACCATAGCCTCTGACCTTTTTCCCACAGAAAGAGGAGGAGTTCCTGCAGCAGCTGCAGACGGCCCGTCAGGAACAAGTAGGGCCTCTTTCAGCTGCCAGCATGGAGATAGGCTCGTACCAGCGGGGATATGAGCACATTGTCAGGTAACAATATAACCATGGCAATATGTACAGTAGTAGCCTCTATGAATGATAAATGTTTGATTTTTCTTCATTTGCCGTCTCAAATGTAGGAATAGCAGTGACAAATTTAGGAATTCTTCACCTACATAAGTTGAATATGTAAAAACAGATACAGAATAGAACTTTGCCATTTATTATTTATGTGAATTTCTTGCAGAATAAAGAAGGGAAAATTGCCAACCTTTAATAGTTTCATTTATGTAAAAGTGGTTTAATTCTACTAATATGCTGAAGGGATAGTTTTTGTGGCAGTTTGTTAGCATACCAAAGGCCTCTATTTTGCGTTCTGAGATTTGAACAATTGTACAGTTAGCCATACATATGTATGCATTCATTTTAATTCCCCAACAACTGTGTTGTGGAGTATATAGATTTTCGGTCTGACGTTCTTTCGTTTGACTGTCAACCTCAGGATTGCCTTTATTTTAAGCTTTTTTATGCCCCCCTTCGAAGAAAAGGGGGTATATTGCTTTGCTCATGTCGGTCGGTCGGTCCGTATGTCCGTCGGTCTGTCGGTAGACCAGACCTTGTCCGAGTGATAACTTAAGTTCTATTTGACCTTTACGTCTCAAACTTCTTGTGGTTGTTGCTCATGATTAGTAGATGACCCCTATTGATTTTGGTGTCATTACCTCAAAGATCAAGGTCACAAAGTCACATGTTGTGTATGTATAATACAGACCTTGTCGAGTGATAACTTAAGTTCTATTTGACCTTTAAGTCTCAAACTTCATGTGGTTGTTCCTTATAATGAGTAGATGACCTCTATTGATTCACAATGTCACATGTTGATATATTTTCATTATATAAATGTCTTGCCCAAGTGATAACTTCTATTTTATTTTTACTCTTAAGGTCCTAACCTCATGTAGTTGTTGCTTATAAATGTAGAAAACCCTGTTTTCAAATTAATAAGTTGGATTCTTATAAATATTTTGTACGATTTAAGCACTGTCTGACTAATAATTATTTCAGTAAACGTTTAGTTCCACATTTTAGCACATTATATTTTCACTCAAATTTTTGAAGTTTGAGAATTTTTGAGAAGGCAAACTCCTTGCATGTAATATAGCTATATACATATTATGGCATATGAGGGGGGCATATATGTTTCACAAACATTTCTTGTTTCTATGAAAATGACCACATCTTCATGAAACTTAGTACACATGTACATAATGATATGAACAAATTTTATACAATATTTTGGCCGTGACCTATAATTCACAGTTGGATGAACCTTGTAAAATCAATTATAATGCCTCAGGTTTACCTTTGTGTTAAATTTTTTAAATACGCCGCCAGAGGCGGTCGTATATTGGCGTCATCTTCTCCGTCTGTCCGTCCGTACGTCCATATCTTGTGAACGCAACTCCTCCTACATTTTACAAGATTTGTGTCCCTTGAAACTTAGTCTCTGTAGCTGATTGATATTGCAGCCATGTGAACGCAACTCCTCCTACATTTCTGAATGAATCTTTTCAAAACTTGGTCAGTGTCATAACTATAATAGGTAGATGTGCATAAAGTGGCGATTTTCCGGTTCATTGATTTTTACAAGATTTGTGTCCCTTGAAACTTAGTCTCTGTAGCTGATTGATATTGCAGCCTTGTGAACACAACTCCTCCTACGTTTCTGAATGAATCTTTTCAAAATTGGTCAATGTCATAACTATAACGGGTAGATGTGCATGAAGTGGCAGTTTTCCGGTTCATTAATTTTTGCAAGATTTGTGTCCCTTGAAACTTAGTCTCTTTAGCTGATTGATATTTCAGCTTTGTGAATGCAATTTCTTGTATGTTTCTGACCTAATCTTTTCAAAACTTGGGCAATGTCATTACTATACTAGGTAGATATGCACAAAGCAGGGATTTTGATATTCATCAATATTTGCAATAGTTATGCCTTTCTAAACATGGTCTCTTGAAAACACAACTCAAGTTTCTAAACAGGTAAAAGTGCATAAAGCAGGGAGTTTGTTTCTGGTACAGTGACTTTTGCAAGAGTTATGTGGAGAAAGAAAAAAGGATTCATATTGTTACTGCTATTTGACCTACTGTCATATTGGAAGCATTTTTAGGGTTCTATCTCTGTTCAGCTCAATTAATTGGTCTTACAGACTTCATTATGAGCATATGCTTACAGAAATGTTAAAAGCAATAATTAAAAGACCCCTCTTGGACTTTATATTTTGTGGCGGCGTATATTGTGGCATCACTGGCACTCTTGGTTCATTTATGAAGATAACTTCACATTACAATCGAACTTCGGTGACTCGAACAGGCTGGGTGAACGGCAATTTGTTCAAGTCATCGGTGGTTCGACTCAACCGTGACTATGATGATATACTTAAGTACATGTATTAAAAAATTTGATAAACTATCAGGCCATCCTTTAGAATTGAACGATTAAAGTAGATATCATATTTTGTCAAATATGAAGTGTAAATAATCCATAAATATAACTGAAAACAAATCAATTAATATTCTATTAAATCAGTTAAACAATTCCTTCTTTAATTTGCAACATGATCAGCGTTAACTGATATCATCTTATTACACTTTGATTTGTTAATTATTGAACCGCTGATTGTGCAAATCCCACAATGTGTGAAAAACACGCTGCACCACAGGTTGCAATAAGTCCCCCAGCGAACATCACAGGTAGGGAGTTTCGACCGATAAGTGTGAAAAAAATAACACTTTTAATCTGGGGCCGGATATTTAGTTGGAGAGTTCAAGCCATCAGTGTTTGACTCATCCCAGGTTGAACAATATAGAATTAAGAACAGTTTATGCCAGGATCGTAAAATGTGTTTGAGTAAAGTATGGTGTTCCAGTTTTCAGTGTTTGAGTCACAGAAGTTCGACTGTAATATGAAACTTGATACAAATGTACATCAAGATATAAACTGTTAAAAATACAAGCAAATATTTGGTTGTGACCAACATATGCCAATGGGGCATCAGTGTCGCAGAGACACATTTCATTGTTGTATGCTGTAAATGTATGTTGATGATTAACTGTGTCTCCGTATTGCTGGACCAGGCTGCACATTCTGGGAGAGATAGAGGATCACATGCATGTGTTCATGAAGTTCCTGTCTGGAGGTTTGAACCAGGCCTCCACTATGGTCAGCCCGCCAGAGCTGCTGGCCCAGTGGCAGAACAGACTGAAGATGATGCAGGTACGTCATTGGTCTGACTAAATATTGATTGGTCTGACTAGATATTGATTGGTCTGACTAAATATTGATTGGTCTGACTAAATATTGATTGGTCTGACTAAATATTGATTGGATTGACTAAATATTGATTGGTCTGACTAAATATTGATTGGATTGGCTAAATATTGATTGGTCTGACTAAATATTGATTGGTCTGACTAAATATTGATTGGATTGACTAAATATTGATTGGTCTAATTAAATATTGATTGGTCCGACTAAATATTGTATATTGTAGAAAGGTTTTGAGCATCTGGCTCGAGAGCAGACCGTCTTTTGTTCAATCCCGTAAACATACCAAAGTTGTAAAAATTAGTACTGGTAAAGCTCCCTTGACTGGTATTCAGCTGGACTGGTTGGTCCAGTGTCAGGATAATGTGACTGGGTGTGGTACCATGCCACATGTGTATGGCATGATACCGCAGTGTGGCAGCACTATATCTGTCTCAAGTAGACATAGTCTCCAAATGACTGAAATAATGTTGGTGGGACAATTACCAAACAAACATAGTATTATTAATCAATATTGTTTTTGAAATGTGTTTCTTGCTGCATTATATTAGAGTCTATGATATTGATTTTGCGTTATGTTTGTTGTGCAGTCATCGTTCCGGATCCAAGAACCAGTTCTGACGCTGCGTCGGACTCTGTTGCTACTGGCTCAACAGGAGGGAGATAAAAATGTGGATCGAGATATTGGGCAGAGCTGGCTGCGTAGTGCAAAGATAGCTCAAAAGTAAGTATTAACTTGTGTGCTAAATGATAGTAACTAATAGGTGTTCTAGAGTAGACTCTACCTATTTTGTAATCATGAGTAAAATTGGCAAGCATAGTCTCAAGATTCATTCTTAACCCTTTCCCTCCATAGAGGAAACCATGAAAAGACCTATGCGAACAGCATAAAACCAGATCAGCCTGCGAGTAACTTGCAGGCTGATCAGGTTTTATGCTGTTCGCTGCTCCTCAGTGGTCTGGAAATGAGGATTTTGTAATTAAATTTGGTAAGGTTTAACTGTGGTTTTCTGCAGATCAGGCTTTATGTGGTACCTATTGAGTGTGTCAAAATATGTGGTTTTGTGGATGTTACCTACTTAGATATATATGTTTGAAATAGTTGCAAAATGAACTGGTTTGATATTGTTTTCATTATCGTACACTGATTTCACCCTGTTGTATCTTCAATATAACAAGTGCAGCTTTACCAATGTCAATAGCAGTGGTTAGAGTGTCCAGTCAGTCAACCAGGATCCCCAGCTGCTACATTCTAACTCATTAAAAATGGTACTGGTATATCTCCCTTGTCCTTAGAGCTTAGCACATAAGGAAGTTGCAAAACTGGTTGACACAGTGTCGGGATAATGTGACTGGGTCATGCCCCTATATATGGTGTGATACTGTAATAAATCAGCATCATGCCTCACTTGTATATGCAAAAGTCACCAAATGACTGAAATACTTGGCTCTGAATTGTACATGAGTTTTGGTTGAATGTCACTGTTGCTATACATTATGGAAAGGTAGAAGGTAAAACCTCTGAAACAGGCCTCCCATGTTTGATCCCCTCTATTTACAGGACAGGGTACCTGCAGACAGCGTACATGTTCCTGTTGCAGGCCAGTGAGTTCAACCTGCCGGAGTTCTGCCTCCAGAAGGCCAAGTGGCATTGGGAGAAGGTCTGTACTCAACAGGACACAAGTCTGTGCCAGTCAGCAAAAATGTTATCATTGTAAGAATAGGGACTGTAATAGGGACTGTAAAGTTACCCATTCATCACATGGTATTACAAGGCATTGTATTTCTATCAGTATCTGAAAATGAGCTTTAGGTTCTTCAGGGTCATAAAAAAAGATAAAAAAATATCATGTGATATTTTTTTCCAGTCAGACCAGGACTTGAAATCAAGATACCTTGCATACAGGATGATTGCTGCACCAGCTGACAAGTCTCTTACTAATATTGGATACCTTTACCTTGATATGCATGTTACCTATGTTCTAGAATATATACACATTTATTCCCATATCCCAGGGTGAACATGACCATGCTATGTTGGTATTGCGACGAGAAATGGACGTCCACTTTGGAAACGTGTCACAGTTGAGGGCGGACACCTCCGACACTGGGAAGGCCAAGCTGCAGGTTTATGCAAAGGTATGGGTTGGAAAGGCTGGGATAGGTAGGAGGTGTTAAGAGACAGGTCAGAGAATTTGAAGTTTAAATGTTGCAATTGGACTGAAAACAATTTTTTACTCATGTCACAGGGCAGACACTTCCGACACAGGGAAAGCCAAGCTTCTTGTTAGCTTTGATGGGAAACCAGAGTACCCCGAGAAACTGAATGTGTTCATATAGGTGACCAAGTACCCTTACATATATAATGTTGGACTGAAGAATCAGGTTCGAACGTAGGTTGCATTGAAATAGCCAGTGCATTTACCCTTTACTTCATGAATATTCATGTACAAATTTATGACGTGATGAATATTGATTTACGTAACATTAAATGGTATATGAAACAATGTTTTTATTGCCCCCGAGATCTGTGAAACCGTACAAGGCTTAACTGATCTAATGAACCATATAAATATAAGGCACAATAGAGCAAATAAGTCCTGTTCATGATTTATGATTTTACCCAAACTTTACAAAACATATCTCCAGGCACTGCTGCTGTATGGCCGATACAGCGAGGAGACATCCAAAATGGAGAGTAACGCCATTGTGAAGCAGTACCGAGAGGTGATAGAAGCGGCCCCGGAGTGGGAGGACGGCTTTTTCTACCTGGGGAAGTACTTTGACCGAATCATGACCACCTTGGTTGAAGATAAGGATGATGTCTCTAAACAGGGGTACGGGCTCGCTTGTGTGGACAAAGTAACACAAAGAAAAACACCCTGTCCTAAACACACAATTAAATGTTACGTGTATGAATAGGTTGTGAAGTTAAAGCATTGAGGTCAGTTTAACCAGAATTGTAGATGTTGCCTTTGTCTGGTGTCAGATTACCAGTACATGTTTTTAACCCTTTCCCTCATAGAGGACACCATGAAAAGATCTATGCGAACAGCATAAAACCAGATCAGCCTGCGAGTTACTCGCAGGCTGATCAGGTTTTATGCTGTTCGCTGCTCCTCAGTGATCTGGAAATGAGGATTTTGTAATTAAATTTGGTAAGGTTCAACTGTGGTTTTCTGCAGATCAGGCTTTATGTGGTACCTAAGTTTCAAGATAGATCAACCCAAAGTTGGAGTAATATGACATCTTTGTCATGTCACATTGCTACAGCCTAATATTGCAGTGGGCAGGGCTACACATTGATCCCTTCACTAACCTTTACACTGCTGAGTGTTGCTCGGGGGAGGGGGCAATGATATATGTTTGAGAACTGATAGCAACTCAATTACATTTAAATGTAAAAGCTATACAGAGGTTACAGAGGTAACATTCATGAACTGTTATTTTGTAATGTGACATAAAATGGTGTCCATTTGTTGATTTTTAAGTGAAGACGGACTGTTTTCTAACAATTTTCCCCGGCATATTGCAAGCATTTATATACGGCAGTGAAAGGGGTGAAAAATCTCTTCTGTCCTCATATTGACTTTAAGGAGCAGTGAAGGATAGTGCACTTCACAGATAGAGGGTTTAAGTTTGAATGACCTAAAAGAAGAACTGTCTTTGATAAGGTTTGATAAGAAGCATAAGGGACATTGTTGATTGTGGTTTTAAATTTATGTCTCAGGGTTTGTAAGATATGACATACATTGTGGGTTGTTTTTTTCTGTGCCATTAAGGAAAAGAAATGTGCATCTTTGAAGATTTTTTTTCAATGACTTATATATAAATATATGAAGTTATTATTATATTATGTATATTTTTGTGTCACCTGCTGTAAGCAGAGGTGATACATAGGGATCTCTTTAGCATCCTCCGTCTGTCTGTCACACTTTTTCCATCACACTTCAGCAGGTGACACGTGTGTCCCAAAGAACATTCTAGTTTTATATTTCGAGGGTTGAGAGCGAAACTAGGCTAAGTGCATATATATGTATAAGCACTTAGCCTAGTTTCGCTCTGACCCCTTGGTTTGTATTACTTTGACAGAGAGTTTGTGGTTCATGTGGTAAAGAATCTGGGGTATTCCTTGCGTCATGGTAACCAGTTCATCTACCAATCATTGCCACGGTTACTGAGTCTCTGGTTAGACTTTGGAACAGCAGTGGTTGAACAAGAAGAGAAGGACAAAAAACGATCAGGGTCGTCTGGTTCCCAATCTCTGCAGAAGAACAGGAACAACCTGGCCAAACTGAACGGGGTACCAGCATTATTTCCTACCTTCCATATCATAGTAGAATTTGCTTATCTACTTAGCAGTAGGAATTTCTTTTATTATATTCATTAGGGAACAAAAGATGAATCATGGTATATAATTGTCCAAAAGTATAAAAATTTAGGTTTAATTGGGATTTCCTAAGTCAGTATATCACTTTGTTATCCCTTTCTTTCCTCTCTCTCTGTCCCTCAATCTATGCACACAGATTCCTTTGAAAATAAGAGCTTAATTAAATTAATTTATTAATATATAGATTTCAGGAACATGAAGGTTCTAAGGATATCAAGTAACTGAGGATTATCACTTGCTTTTCATATTTTACCTAGAAAACTAAGTCATAATTTTTATGGTTATATTCATTTTTTTCCCTGTCTTTTGCTTAAGTTCAAACTTTTTTATTGATTTTTCGGGAAGGATTTGTTGGTTTTGTCTCATTTTAGAGTAAAATGGTCTATTATTAATTGCCATTATAAAACTCTTCATTTAAAATGATATAAGAAACTTGTTTTCACCCTTCTATATGGGTATTAAACCTGTTTGTTACCATTGTTTCAGATGTTGGGAACGTTAGGGAAGACTCTGCCTCCATACCAACTCTTCTTCGCCTTCTCCCAGCTGATCTCACGGATCTGCCACGCCCACACTGATGTCTTCCTGCAGCTCAAGGTGCGTACCTGGGGTCAAGATATCAAGAATGTACTATACTAAACCAGTATAAATCCAGATAAAACAATGTCTATGATCAGCATTTTAGACTGAATCCTTTGCCTCTTGAATATATGAATATTAATTTACTGAATTTAAAATGGTAAATGAAGCAATGAAATTTTCTTTGCAGTGCAAACTGTATGAAATATGAGCTACAATATTGTATGAGAAAACAGAGTAGACCTTGAAAGGAGCCTGGGTCTCCTCTGTTTTCCAATGATTTAACATGACTCTATTAAGTATAAGGTTAAGACAGATGATCTTTCTTTTTCGATTCTGTTACTTCAGAATATAAATTGTCTTGAAGGGATGAGAGGCTGTTTTTAGCTCACCTGAGCACAACGTGCGCAAGGTGAGCTATTAGGATGGGTCAATGTCCGATGCCAACTTTTAAATTTAAACAACATCTTCTCCTAAACCACTGGGCCAATTTTAAAGAAACTTCAAAGGAATGTTCCTTGGGTGATGCCCTTTCATAGTTGTTCAAAGAATTTGATTCCATGCAGGACTCTGGTTGCCATGGTAATGGAAAGAAAAAACAGGAAAACTTAGAAAATATTCTCCTCCAAAACTACTGGCCAGATTTCAAAATAATTTGGCACAGATGTTTCTTGGGTAACCCTCTACCAAGATTGTTCAAATTATTCTGATCCGTAAAAAACATGTCCCCCAGGGGGCGGAGCTTATTTGCCATATATATATAGAGTGAAAACTTTAAAAGGCATATTCTCCAAAACTCCTGGCCAGATTTTAAAATAATTTAGTACAGATGTTCCTTAGGTAACTCTCTACCAAGATTGTTCAAATTATTTTGATCATTGAAAAACATGGCCACCAGGGTGCAGAGCCTATTTTCCTTATATGTATAAGTACAAATTTGAAAAATCTTCTTGTGCAAAATGACTGGCTGGATTTCAAAATTATTTGGCACAGATGTTCCATAGGTAACTCTACCAAGATTGCTCAAATTATTTTGATGCGTTGAAAAACAGCCGCCAGGGGTCAGAGCCCATTTTCCTTATATGTAAACAATACAAATTTGAAAATTCTTATTGTCCAAAAGTATGCATTGATGTATGGCTGGCAGGGGCAGAGCCCATTTTCCACAACATCAAAAGATATTTGCTTTTCTATTCCTCCCTCTTACACCTGGTTCTCAGGTGAGCGATCCCAGGGCCATCATGGCCCTCTTGTTAGGCAGTAAGAGTAGTTTTTGTAGATTTAGTGAAAATCTCTTGAACATAATGAATGGCTAGAGTTTTATAAGGGCACCAAAAATGGGGGAATGAAAAGGTGATATTTCTCCAGATTCTATGATTTTAATCTCCGCACATTTATGTTCATTTATGTTTATTGTTGTATGAACAAATAAGTTCATAAACAATATCAACATCAAAACAAATGATGATACAATGTCATGTATGTATCAAACAAACTATGGTTTGATATTAAGAAAAGAGTACAGTGTTTATATATAACTTAAGTAATAAATATTTAATTGTAACTTTGTAATGTGTAAATAATGTCTTATTCTAACATTCATTTTTATGTCTGCTTCATAGGCCCTTATTGCTAGAGTTGTGGTCAGCTATCCCAAACAGGCCCTTTGGCTTTTGATGGCTGTTTCCAAGGTGATGTCTCTCATTCATTCTCTTTATCTAGGCCAAGCTTTTTTTTCTTATCATCTCTTTGTTCCTCTTTATTTTCGCTGTCTTTTTTTTCTCTCTCTATGTTTTTCTTTTAATTCTCACTTAAATGTTTCTCTAATCATTACTTTTGTTGGTTGTTTTTTTTTGTGAGGGGGTCTGAATTGGTATGCTTGTTTGAAATGCTTTAGTTTTCAAGTAAGTTTAAAAAACATTTTCATGTAATTCAAGATCTTTACATTTTCTAGTGTTTAAGTTTAATGCACTCGAGAATTATCATTAAGATACAACCTTTCAAAAATGAAAATGTTGAGAATAAAGAATATTTTTCTTTTGTCTATGTTTGAGTTTGGTTACTGTTACTTGTATTAGATAATCAGCAATGTTTTATGTCAATTTTGCAGTCTTCATATCAAATGCGAGCCAAAAGATGTCGGGAAATATTTGACACAGCAAAGTAAGTTCATGAAACTAGCACTTGTTCCCATACATATACTGTGCCATTACTTTATTTTAAGCACAATATCAAAAGAACCCATTCCTAATGTATGTTAAAGTTGCTTATCAATGGAAATCAAGATTATTCAAACAAAGATTTTCTAGGGAAAAAATTGTGATATTTTTGTGAAATTATTTATACAACACTTGTGGTACATTGTGGTGGTGGTAACTATAACAACCTGTGATGTCTGTTTCAGAGAAATGGCTCCTGACCTTCACAAGGTCATCATGGTAAGTTATTAGAAGTCATACTTTTTTTTTATTTACTTCCTCAGCCATTTCCCGTTGATTCAAAAGTTTGCAGCATATTACAGTGAAATGAAAGAAGTCAATAGTTTTTAATGCCAATATGAGAGAGACAGTATTGATTGTTTGTCAATTGCATACTTGAGGTAAGAAGACTGTTTATAAGTGGTTATGGTACCATGCCTCATGTCTGCAGTATGATGCTGGAATGTGGAAGCACTCTAGCAAGCACAAGTATACAGTGTCTCCACAGGTACTTGTGGCATTGTAGTTTGAAAGGTCTCCTCAGGAGTAGAAGGTTGTTGGTTGATGGCAAGTAGAAGTACTGGATGTACATAAGTGATTTAAGATGGCACTGGTTTGGCATAGAATGTTCCAGGACTGGTATGTCTGTATTTGGATAGTGTGATTAAAATACAATATCACAGTGAAACAGAAATTATTTTGTCATACATAGACATAATCTCAGATACTGTTGGTTTGATTTTATAAAATGGCATCTCAGATGGAATGAAAAATTGTTGATAAATCATATACACATCAATCCCAACTCATTCCATTTCTGTCATTATTTGGTTCGTTTACTGTCAACCTTGAAATATGTGTATTGATTGGTCAGAAATTTCATCAAATCATGAAGCAACTAATAAAATGACTGTATTGGATACAGCTGATCAGGATAAAATTAGAACTAAATAGTAATGCTAAGTATGCAGTACTGGTTGTTGTTGACCTATTGACCCCACCTCTTCAGGACTACATCAAGCTGACAGAGCGTCTACTGGAGCTGTGTGAGAAGGAAATCAAGGACGGTAACACAGTCAGTCTCACCCAACACTTCCGCCCGCTGAAACGACTGCTGGAGGACAGGTATGACTAGAGTCCGTCTGCGTCTTGATAGCCTAGTGGTAACACTTCAGGGTTCCCACAGTCAGGGAAAAGTCAGGGAAATTTTAAATTGATCAGGGAAATTTGGAAATTCAGAAAAAGTCAGGGAAAAGTCAGGGAATTGTACAATCAAGGAATGTCAACCAAACAGCAGGAGGATTATAATAAGGAAAGGCTAAGGCAGTTTCTTCCATTTGGCTTTTTTCAGTCAGTTTGAATTGTCAGATTGGCATAAAATTAAATAAGTTCCCAATAGCATCCAACTGGCACACCATCATTTCATGTTTGAAAATTAAAAATTATCTAGAAGTAACTTAGTTTTGGAAAATCTGTATTTGCCACTGGATTTGCATTGAATTTGGTCAGGGAATTTTGAGTCCCTGCACTTGTGTCCTCTCAGTAGGGTATCCTGGGTTTGATACTTAGTTTGGTGTGAGAGACAAAAGTGGTCACCTATTCAAATGCATATTTTGTTCATGAGATACTCAATTTTCTCCGGGGCCTCCGTGGCCAAGAGGGTAAAGTCGCTGACTTTCGAACTCACTCAGCCCCTCACTGCGTGGGTTCGAACCCGGCAGGGTCTTCAGATTTTCATGTGAGGAAGCCTTCCAGCTGGCTTGCGGTAGGTCGGTGATTCTACCCGGATGCCTCCGTGCATTCGGGGTCTTCCTCCACCTGTAATTAGCTGGACATCGCTATATGACTGAAGTACTGTCGAAGCGACGGTAAACTCAAATAGTCAAGTCAATTTTCTCCCATAATAACTAACATGTGCTTAGCCAGCAGAAATGAATTGTTAAAGTTGTAAGACCTTATTTTGCAATCAGTTAATTTATAACATCAGTCACTTTCTTTAATGCTGAGATTGCAGTAGGATTTTACTTTGTGTAAAATGTGTGTGTGTGTGTGCTATATGTTGCCAGCAACTTCAGTGAGATACTGGTTCCCCTTCAATCTTCTATGACTGTGGTCCTGCCCAACACTTGTGATGCAGGGAAACGGCAGCAGCACAATCCCTTCCCCAGCAACTTTGTACATGTCAGGGGCTTTGATGATGTCGTAAGTACATCTTTAGTGAGAGTGACTTGTACATTGATTAACAGAAAATTTTACTACCTGTTTGATATATTTGTGAAAAGTCATTTGATATTTTACTAATACCTTCGGGCATGTATACTTATATATTTTTAGTTAATTTACTACCTTTTACAGGTGGTTTCCCCTTTCAAAAAACTAACATTTTTTCCCCATATTACTATTTTCCCAATAAATAATAAGAATAACTCAAATTTCGTTTTACCATATGAGTTATTTCCCAAAAATAATAACTCATATGAAATCTTAATGAAATTTGTGTTATCCTTATAATTTAAGTGTTGAAATGAAACTTTCTTTTACTTATACTGCCTAAAACAATATCATTATTTTATAATTTCCCAATTTTTTTTAACAATAATTTTCCAAATAAGAAAACCACAGGTAGTAAAAAAATATATGGAAAAGAATCAGTGTATAATGCAGGTTTCTCATATGAATTTGGATAGTTGTGTAAACACATATGTGAGATATAAGACACTGCATTACAGATCGAGATACTGCCGTCCCTACAACGACCCAAGAAGATCACGATGTTGGGAAGTGATGGGCGCCTCTATGTCATGATGTGTAAACCTAAGGTAAGCCTTACTGATTGTCTGTAATCTTATTCTTCTTCATGATACCCTTCATATCTCTGCCTCTATTTGTGCTTAACTCTTTACTTCATATAGACTCATTTTGACACATCTGGCAAACAGAGCAGACCCAGCACAACAGTAATTCTATTATTACTCTTTATAGACCTTCATTCATTTCCAATTCGTCGCATCTCATTCTACTCTCATATTACATGCAGTTTGGTTATTGTTGTAAATGATGCCTACACTCTTGGACTAATGATTTATCATGATAAGACCAGTCAGCAGACAAGTGCAGATAACTGTGTCGAGGATTTAGTAAGAGTTAAAGCCCTTTCTCTGTGTTGTATGTTGGGGTACTACTCTCCTTCCATGATAGTTATTCTAGTGGAGTTTGTGGTGTGGACACTTTTTAATGTTGATCAAGCATTACATGAAGATGGTTGTGGGATGTAAGAATGCTGATAAACAGATTGTGTCCTGCCTGTTTCAGGATGACTTAAGAAAGGACTGTCGTCTGATGGAGTTTAATGGGATTGTGAACAAGTTCCTGAGGAAGGACCCAGAGTGCAGGAAGCGGTCCCTCCATATCCGTACCTATGTGAGTATACTTAGTTCACCAGTATAGTTCACAATTAGTGTCATGCTGTAAGCAGAGGTGACACATAGGGATCACTTTTTTGTCGTCTGTCTGTTATTGTGTCACTTGCTGTAAGCAGAGGTGACACATAGGGATCACTTTTTTGTCGTCTGTCTGTTATTGTGTCACTTGCTGTAAGCAGAGGTGACACATAGGGATCACTTTTCTGTCGTCTGTCTGTTATTGTGTCACTTGCTGTAAGAAGAGGTGACACATAGGGATCACTTTTTTGTCATCTGTCTGTTATTGTGTCACTTGCTGTAAGAAGAGGTGACACATAGGGATCACTTTTTTGTCATCTGTCTGTTATTGTGTCACCTGCTGTAAGCAGAGGTGACAAATAGGGATCACTTTTCTGTCGTCTGTCACACTTTTCCGTCACACTTCAGCAGGTGACACATGTGTTCCAAAGAACACTCTTGTCATTATTATGGTTTAATGAGTGAACTGTGTTTTTAAATATGGAGAAGATGGTTTAGAACATTTATTTATCCCACTCAATAGATCTGGTGAGACAAGTACTTTGCACTTTGGAAGATAATGATACTTTCTTGCATCTTCTTGAGTTCAAACAAACACCAAGGCTTACTGTACATCTCAACTGGAACAATTTTTTGGGGTCTCCATTTTAAGGGAGCATATACATTTTTAGCTCGTCTATTTTTAAAGAAAAACGTCTAGGTATTGTCATCACTCTGGTGTTGTCATGAAAAACTTTACCTAGGCCATAATTTCTAGATTATTAAACCATCTGTCATCAAACTTAACATACTTGTTCACTATCACAAGGACTAGATTCTCATCAAGGACCATAACTCTTAGGTTCAATTTGACCTAATTTATCTCCCACTTTTTAAAAACACCCAAACAGACAAGCATTGGCATCTATCTGCATGTGGTGCTTTTGTTTGTTCTTAATTTTAGGGGAACACATACATTTCATTTGTAAACAATTCATTATAATCACAGATTTTAAAGCAGATCTCCCATGCATGTGCAAATCTCTTGTAAATATGTGCAGACTGTCATCCCACTGAACGAGACGTGCGGCCTGATTGAGTGGGTGAACAACACAAGCGGGCTGCGACACATCCTGCTGAAGCTGTACAGAGAGAAGGGTATCTACACCAGTGGCACAGTCCTGCAGCAGCTGAAACCTCAGCTCAAGACTCCCACAGAGTAGGATCCTTCATTGTCTTGACTCTTTACCTTGTACAGCTTGATAGCTATTAACCTTTTCTCTCATATAGACTCATTTTCATGCCCTGGCAAACAGGAGACCCTGATCAAGCAGATTCTTTCAGGGGCTGTTTGATCGGGTCTCCTGATAACGGAACTGTCTAATCTGGGTTTCCTTGCACACAATAGTGACTCAGATTCTACACAGCAAAGACAAAGCCATTGCTTTGTAAACCATTTAAAATTAATATTCAAGTTGTATGAATGAATGCTTGAAAATTCAGGTAAAGTGTGAAGGAAAAGAAATCACGCATGTGACCAGTCTACGATAAGAAACTCCATGTCTGATTAGGTTTTTTACTGTTTGTTACTTATCAGTACGAAAGAGATGGTGCAGGAATACTTTATACCTGATCAAGCTGTGTGTGTCTGCCCTGTAATTGGGAGACCGTGGGTTTGATCCCCTGCTGGGACATACCTAAGTCTTGAAAAATGGTTTTGGTATAGTTTCCTTGCTCAGTATATAAGGTTAGTTTCAAGACTGGTTGGCCCGGTGTTAGGATAATATGACCGGGTGTGGTATCATGTCACATATCTATGGCATGATACTGCAGTGTGGCAGCACTATATTTGTCTGTTGACAGTCTCCAAATGAAAGAAATACTGTTGGCGGGACGTTACACCAAATTAACAAACAAATCATATCAAAGTAAAACTACCAGTCTGACTTGTCTATGATATACTAGGGTATGAAATGATTAATTAGATGGTGAATGCTTAACCTGTATTTAATTCTGCAGTCTTAATTGGGCCATTATCATTTTAGTTTGTTTAAAAGTCAGATCAAGTTTTTAAAAAAAGTCTTTGTCTGAAATATTTCCTTTGTAATTAGAGCTCATACAATAAGACTTGATGACTGTAGTTGGATCTGACTTTATGCTTGTCTCATTATTATACCCTGCTTCTAAGAAATTGGGCCTGTATGGAATTCATACTCGTCATGTCTCGTTGTTACAGATGATGAAGACAAGGTAGAATGAGGGGGTATTGATCACATACAGTTGAACCTGTTTTAGAGGCCACATGGATTAAGTGGTCAAACTGTATTTGGCTTCAGTTTTGATACTACCAAACTAACATTTTGTTACATGTTTAACCTTTATTTAGCGGCCACCTCTGTATGTGGGGGTACTACTCTCCTTTCATGATAATTATTCTAGTGGAGTTTGTGGTGTGGACTCTTTTTAACCCTTTCCCTCATAGAGGACACCATGAAAAGACCTATGTGAACAACATAAAACCAGATCAGCCTGCGAGTAACTCACAGGCTGATCAGGTTTTATGCTGTTTGCTGCTCCTCAGTGGTCTGGAAATGAGGATTTTGTAATTAAATTTGGTAAGGTGTAACTGTGGTTTTCTGCAGATCAGGCTTTATGTGTTACCTATTGAGTGCATCAAAATGAGTCTATATGAGGGAAAGGGTTAAGGTAAAGTCCCTGTAATGGTTCCGCTACATTTCTGACCTCATGGCCTTTCACGGAGATAACCAAGGTTTCCTAATGTTTCATTTTAGTACCTTGGTTACCTTGGTAGAGGTTAAGTGGTCCAAGACGTAGTGAAACCATTACAGGGACATTACCTTAAGACAGGTTTGACTGTATACTGTATACTGATAGTGTATACTTTGTGTGACCAAGGACTGGTTTGGCTGGTGACAGGATAATTTGACTGCATGTGGTATCATGCCACTTGTTTGTGGTGTGATACCATATTGAAGAACCAGCATTTCAAAACATAAAGTGAATACAAAAGAACCTGCACAGGGTCAAGAAGAACCTTGAAAAAATATTTCCTTTCATCTTGTTTCTACTATAAAGTGTGGGTTCATACATAACAGTTTTCATTTAGTGACATTTCTTTATACCATGTTTATTTTTATTGTACAGGACAAAGTTGAACATATACAAGCAGAAGTACCTGCCCTTGCATCCTCCTGTGTTTGGGGAGTGGTTCCTGCGGACCTTTCCCGACCCCACCTCCTGGTAAGTTCTCTCTCTCATGTACATGAAAACGATGCAGTTATGTGTTTAAACAGTGCAGTGATAAAATGCTCAAAAAAATTTTTTTTTTTTTTAACTTTGTAATATAACAAGTATGTACTTAGTTAAATTCTCACCACTTGTAATTCTATCATAACACTGTATTTTGGATCCAAACTTAGATACTGCATTATATTTAACTATTATAACTCTTTACTTTACGGTATATAGAATCATTTTGATGTATTGGCAAATGAGAAGACCCTAATCAGACTGGTCCTTCCAGAAGCTTACAGATCAGTCTAGTCTGTTTGCTCATACAATATTAACCCTTTCCCTCATATAGACTCATTTTGACGCACTCAGTAGGTAACACATAAAGCCTGATCTGCAGAAAACCACAGTTATACCTTACCAAATTTGATTATAAAATCCTCATTTCCAGACCACTGAGGAGCAGCAAACAGCATAAAACCTGATCAGCCTGCGAGTTACTCGCAGGCTGATCTGGTTTTATGCTGTTCGCATAGGTCTTTTCATGGTTTCCTCTATGAGGGAAAGGGTTAAATTTCAGATTCTTCAAAGTCTTGACAGTTATGAAAAAACAAGTTTATGTACTACTTAATGTTCAAGTTAATATTCATGAAGTCATAAATTTCTACATGACTATTCATGTGGTAAGGGGAATAACTATGGGATAACAGCTGATTGCAGATTTAAGGTTCATGGTTTTGATTGTGTTATATTGACATCAGTGTTAAAATGGAGCACAGTGTGATGGATCTTCACTGTGTGTACAGGTGCAATGCGCGGCTGGCCTATGCCAAGACCGTGGCAGTGATGTCCATGGTGGGATACATACTGGGACTGGGTGACAGACATGGCGAGAACATCTTGTTTGACTCGACATCCGGAGACTGTGTGCATGTCGACTTCAACTGTCTCTTCAATAGGGTAGGTTATCTGTAGTGACAATTTAATCTCTGAAGAAGTTTATAAATAAGAATTTTGATTGGTAATATCTAAATTTTGATATGGTTGATTATTAATGAGAGGATGAAGATATACAAAATAACCAGATTATAATAAAATGTATATAAAAGCTTAATTGGTTGCATATTTTTCAGGGTGAGACATTTGAGTGGCCAGAGAAGGTGCCATTCCGACTGACTCACAACATGATCAATGCTATGGTAAGTCTCCAGTAAACCTCACATAGATCATAGTTTTGGAAAGGTCAAAGTTATTTTGCATCATTTGTAAAATAAGTACTCTAACTGCCACAGAACTGTCTCTATTGCAGCTATGGGGATGCGTGTATAAGGGGAGGAAACTTGAGTATGGAACAAACCACCACATATCTCATATGCTGGGAATCAAAGGCACACTTTCCTAACAGAATAAATACTCTATAATATAAAATAAACTTTTTAAGTGCTAATGCTATCCAATATAAACAGGTGTAGCAGCCGAATTGCATTATTTTGGTTAAAAGCAATCCTAGGTTAACATATCAACAATAATCATCTTCAAAACAAATTGAATTACTTATCTTCACCAAATCTTTATACAAATGCTTACCAAATTTAAATCATGAACAAAAGGCAAACCTTGAATTTAAATATACATTTGGCTGAGGATGTATCGAAGTCATTAAAGGAAGTGTTAGTTAATTTCAGTGTAACCAAAGTTTGTGTAGAGAGTATATAACTGGATACAGACACTGAATGTGTACATCTTGCTTCTGAAGTATAGGATAACTTTATTATATGATTCCTTGATATTCCAACATTTAATGGTTTTGATACTAAAGGGCCCGCTTAAACTGGAAGGAATATTCCGGAGGGCATGTGAGGTCACGCTGAAGGTCATGAGGAAAGAGATTGACCCACTGATGAGGTAAGTTCACTGTCTTACTACATCGTTCCCTCTGCAGGCATTAGAAAAAATATGAAGATCTGCAAACTTGCATTGTTTCACATTCAACTGTTGGTATTCAAAGTTCTTACATAAACAGCCAAACCTGTGTTAGAAACCACCTGTACTTTGCAGCCAGTTTCAAATTCCCAAGATGATAACAGACTCTTCTTCTCCATTAATCAGACATCTGAACTTAACAGTCATTTTTCTTCTCCATTAAACAGACACCTGAACTTAACAGTCATTTTCTACCACACAAAGGATGCTAAGAAACGAGTATAAAACCTGGTTAGCCTGCAATCAACTGGCAGACTTACCAGTTTTATACTGTCCAGTACACATCAGTTCATTTGTACCACTCATTTCTGATCTGACATTTCTGTGGTATACCAGGATGTGTAAGCGGGGAAGGTTTGAAGACAGTTCTCTGTTTTTAGTCAATCACTATAGGCCTAGCATGTCCTTCATCCATACAAGTTACTGGTGTGTGTGTTTTTTTCAGTGTATTAAAGCCGTTTGTGTACGACCCACTTGTGGAGTGGAGGAAGTCAACCAGGGACCAGCGAGAGAACCCAACAGGCTCCGGGGAAATCTCAAATGAACAGGTATGTACTGGGTTTATCCAGGAAAATATATTCAGGATAACTGACAGTAACACAATGATTAGAGATACTGAAAAAAAAACTGGTTAATCATTTCCATCACTCTATCTGTAATTCAGAATTTAACATGCAGTTGTAGTGAACTAAAATGTAGACTGGATTGCATGTAATTACTTAAGATCTGAAGTGAATGCTCTTTCTGGTGTAAAACTTGATAAGCCTTTAGTCAACTTAGATGTGAATCGGCTTTGTAGCCCCTATCACACTCTTGATTGCCCCATCACCAGCACTATGCTGTACGTCTGCTTCAGTTATCTTAAACATGTTCAAAACTAAGCTTTGATCTCTATGTTCATAGGACTAACGAGCTCATTTTATGCATTCCTTGGGCGTTCTACATGTGTCAATCATGCACTATGATTGCAGTGATATCAGGGCCAGTTGTAACAGGGGTTTAAAACTGGTCACTTCTCTTTTGGTACCTTGGAATTGTACCAGTAGGACCTTCTAAATCTGCCTTCTTTACACTAAATCACGTCGTTCTAAATGGTATGGTAAGGCGTTACCATGTAAGACTATGAAGAAATTGTAATCATGGAAGTTTTGGCAAAAATATTCTCCACTTTAGGGTTTGCACAGACTTGATTCACTGTTTGTATTTATATTTCAAGGCAAGAGTGCACGTCCAAAACATTGAACACAGACTGCGAGGGATACTGAACCGCGGGTCGAAGCGGAGTGGACTGGCTCTGTCAGTGGAGGGGCACGTGAATTATCTGATACAGGAGGCAACTGACGAGATCAACCTGTGTCAGATGTACATCGGCTGGGCCGCGTACCTGTGATCAAACAGCATGCCCAGTAGGATTTGGTGCCAAGGAAGATTAAGTTACTATGGAGTTAAGTGGGAGCTCCACTATGGAAAGAGCTTTTATCAATGGAGTAAGTGGATTTTTATGTAAGTGGAGGAAAGTGCTAGGAGAGGAAATACTGGCAATGTCTTTGGACTTTACCATTACTTGTTTATGGGGATGCCTGCTGAAAATGTTGAAACTAAATAGTGAAATCTGACTACATGGATGCGTAGGCATAAAATGCAAAAAGAGCCACAAGTGCCTACAGCATTGTATTAAGGGTCATAAAGGAGTAAGATTAATGTGCCTTCTTTATTTTTTTTCCTTCCAATATATATATTTGGGACCAACATAGTTGTCAGATAGTGACAATGTATACAAGATGCAAGATAGTGATAATGAATGCAAGTTGCCAGATAGTGACAATGTGTGCAAGTTGCCAGAGAGTGACAATGTGTGCAAGTTGCCAGATAGTGACAATGTAATGCAAGTTGCCAGATAGTGACAATGTGTGCCAGTTGCCAGATAGTGACAATGTGTGCCAGTTGCCAGATAGTGACAATGTATGCAAATTGTCAGATAGTGACAATGTGTGCAAGTTGCCAGATAGTGACAATGTATGCAAGTTGCCAGAGAGTGACAATGTATGCAAGTTGCCAAAGAGTGACAATATATGCAAGTTGCCAGATAGTGACAATGTATGCAAGTTGCCAGATTGTGACAATGTATGCAAGTTGCCAGAGAGTGACAATGTATGCAAATTGCCAGAGAGTGACAATGTGTGCAAGTTGCCAGATAGTGACAATGTATGCAAGTTGCCAGAGAGTGACAATGTGTGCAAGTTGCCAGAGAGTGACAATGTGTGCAAGTTGTGTTTTCCATTTATATTTTCAGTGTGTTCAGATTTTAGATTTGTGTTTGTTATTTGCATAATGTAAACTCTATTTTTGTATTTTCATGTAAACCAGTAATAGTTACAAGGTCATTTATGCACAATGAATACGATTTTTCCCTATTCTGTCAAACAGATTTGTAAATTTTGTATTCGTAGCAAAATTTGTTTTGTACTGATAGTTCTCTCTCTTTCCCCATCCCCTTTTGAGTATTTAGCTCACTTGAGCATAACATGCTCAAAGTGAGCTTTTGTGATCACCCTGCATCCGTTGTCTGTCATGTGTTGTGAACAGTTTGCTTTAAACATCTCTTCTGAAACCGCTGGATTTGATTAAACTTGGCAGTGATGGTCCTTGAGTGAATTTCCACAAAAGTTGCTAAAATAAACTTGATCCATATAGAACTCTGGTTGCCATGGCAATGGAAAGAAAAAAATATGAAAACTTTTCCTTAGGTAATCCTCTACCAAGATTGCTAAAATTATTCCAATCCATAAAAAAAACATGGCCGCCAGGGGCGGGGCTAATTTGCCTTAAATATACATAATGAAAACTGTAAACAACATCTCCTCTGAAATCACTGGACATAATTTGATAAAACTGAGCAGGGATGATCCTTTGGTGAACCTGCAAAAAAGTTGCTAAAATAAACTCCATCCATGTAGAACTCTGGTTGCCATGGCAACGGAAAGGAAAAAAGAAGAAAATTTTAAAACACGTCTCCTTCAAAACTCTGTACTAGACTTCAAAATGTTTTGGTACAGATTTTCCTTGAGCAACCCTCTACCAAGATTGTTTAAGTTATTCCGATCTATTCCGATCCATAAATAAAACATGGCTGCCAGGAGCAGGGCTTATTTGCCTTATATGTATATAGTGAAAACTTTAAAAGACTTCTGCTCCAAAACTACTGGCCAGATTTTAAAATGTTTTGGCAGATGTTCTATGGGTAACCCTCTACCAAGATTTCTCCTTTAAAACAGTGGTTCTCAGGTGAGCGATATAGGGCTATCATGGCCCTTTTGTTTTTTGTTGTTGTTTTTTTTCCCCCATTTTGGTAAATATAATTGTTAACAGTTGTGTTTTATTCAAAAACTTGTCAGAGCAAAAACATTAAAGAAAAAATAGATAGCTGGTGCTGAATTAACATACAGCATAACCAGGCCCCTGTGTTTTCAAAATTAAAATGGTGTTTTTGATTTTCTTATCAAACTATAGTCCATTACTTTCAATAGGAATTTGTGTTTGATCAACCTAAGATTGTACTTTTTGAGAACATGGGAACAAGATGCAGCAAAATATGAAGAAATTGTTTGTATTGTTAATGACTTTATGAATAAATAGTAACAGGAGGTCGAGAAGGTCAAGATTTTGTTTTCTTTTAGTATCCCTTTTCTTTAGTCTTCCCAGACTGAGAACCAAATTCATTTTATCTATTTTCCTCATAAATATTCATACACAAATTAATGACATGAAAAATATTACTGAAATCATGTTTCTTTGAAATGCAAATTGTGTGTAATCTGACCTACGACACAGTGTATGCACAAACAACTGTTTGCCAATGCTTCTAAAGGAATGTTTGTGAAGTAAAGGGTTAATAGATCCATTATGGTGTGATCACTGATCTGTTTAAAATGTGATGTCCAGGTCTGTACCGTTAGTAAAGTAAAACCTGTGAACAAAGGCCACTCAAGGGAAATTAAAAACTGGCCTTTATCTGGAGGTGGTAGTAACTCAGAGATAAGATTCTCTAAAAATTCAATGCTGGGTCGAGACTCCAGTCCCTGGCCTTTGTACACAGGTCGGCTGTTTTTCAGGGGTGACTGCTGATACAGGTTTCGACTGTACTCTCATCCCCACATCAACATGCCATTGTCTGTCAATCACGAAATCTCGAGTCCAGCAAATCCCCAAAAAGTATACGAGTTATAAGAATGTTCACCAGTATGGGTAGTTGTGCATCTTGGGCTTGGGTTTCATTTTGCTATGAGGGCGAGTCAATAAATAACCAGCCTATGACATCTCCGATCAACCGAATCATCCACGATTTTCACGCATTGTTTCAACACATGTACTATACCCGTGTACAAAACTACACATGTATATGTTCATTTGTTTGTCAGATACTGAATGTCAAACATGGCTAGTGATGTAAAAGCAAGCTTTTCATCAAAAGTGGAGTACCGTGCTGTAATTTGGTACTTGCATTTAAAAGGTAAAACTGGTAAGGACATACATGCTGAGTTAGTTGATGTGTATGGGTCTTCTGCACCATCTTATTCTCAAGTTAAAGTCTGGGTTGGGGAGTTTAAACGGGGTAGAACATCTAGAAGATGAAGCCAGGTCTGGATGCCTAGTTGATGTCACCGACGAAGAAATGTGTAATAAAGTCAGAGATCTGGTATACTCAGATAGGTGAAGTTAGGTTGAAGAAATAGCACAGGCATTAGGCATATCACATGGTACCATTTCAACAATCTTGTATGATCATTTAGGGATGCACAAACTTACAGGCCGTTGGGTCCCAAAATCCCTTAGCAATGAGCAAATGGCAACAAGGGCATCAGTATGCAGTGCATTGTTGAAGCGTTTGAGGTCAAAGGATGAATTCCTTTTGCATCTAGTTACTGTGGATGAGACTTGGGTGCATTATTATGAACCAGAAAATAAAGCCCAGAGCCGCCTGGATCCCCAAGGCCAAAGAAGTTCAAGACTCAACCATCTGCTGGCAAAGTGATGGCCACAGTATTTTGGGACACAAAGGGCGTTATTTTGTTGGACATTTTACCCAAGAGAAGTACAATAACCGGAGCATGCTATGCAAACTCGCTAGACCAGCTGAGGAACGCCATCCGCGAGAAACACCGTGGTAAACTCTCCAAAGGTGTTTTGCTGCAACAGGACAATGCAAGAGTCCACACTTGTAAAGTTGCAATGGATGCTGTGGAGCAAAATGGGTACGAATTAATACCAGACCCTGCCTACTCACCAGACCTGGCTCCTAGCGACTTCTTCCTTTTTCCAAATTTGGAAAAGGATATACGTGAATGTCATTTCCGGTCTGACGAAGAAGTTTTGGCGGCAGTTGAGGAGTGGTTCCATGGAAAGGACCCTGACCTCTTCACTTCTGGGCTGATGGCACTTGAACACCGTTGGTCCAAGTGCATAGCCCTGGAGGGAAATTATATTGAACAAGTAACTGGTGTTGTATGCAACACATAAAGTCCCCTACCGGCTCCACCTTGACTCAATATGGTAATCAATCCCATTTTTGGCCATATTTTCACTATTTCCATTACCATAACAACCACAATTTTAGTCGAAGAACAAAAATAAAATGACGTGCATAATCTACACATTGCCATCTAGTCATATACCAAGTTTCATCAAGTTTGCTTGCTTAGTTATCGCGGGATCCCATTTTTGCCATATTTTCACTATTTCTGTTACCATAGCAACCACAATTTTAGTTGAAGAACAAAAATAAAATGACATGCATAATCTACACATTGCCATCTAGTCATATACCAAGTTTCATCAAGTTAGCTTGCTTAGTTATCGCGGGATCCCATTTTTGCCATATTTTCACTATTTCCGTTACCATAGCAACCACAATTTTAGTCGAAGAACAAAAATAAAATGACGTGCATAATCTACACATTGCCATCTAGTCATATAGCAAGTTTCATCAAGTTAGCTTGCTTAGTTATCGCGGGATCCCATTTTTTGCCATATTTTCACTATTTCCGTTACCATAGCAACAACAATTTAAGTCGAAGAACAAAATTAAAATGATGTGCATAATCTACACATTGCCATCTAGTCATATAGCAAGTTTCATCAAGTTAGCTTGCTTAGTTATCGCGGGATCCCATTTTTGCCATATTTTCACTATTTCCGTTACCATAGCAACCACAATTTTAGTCGAAGAACAAAAATAAAATGACGTGCATAATCTACACATTGCCATCTAGTCATATACCAAGTTTCATCAAGTTAGCTTGCTTAGTTATTAAGTTATCGCGGGATCCAGATTTGAGCGGACAGACGGACGGACAGACGGACGGACGGACAGACGGACGGACAGACGGAGGGCAAACCTATAGTCCCCTCCGGTGTGAACACCGGTAGGGGACTAAAAAGAAGAGGTAGATCTCAACCCGAAATAGGTCAGGTTGGTTATTTATTGACTCGCCCTCGTATTCATCAAGTTTTAGTTGTGAAATGACATAATGTGGGGGCATCTGTGGATACTTCTAGATACATTTGTTTTGACCTGCAAGACTTACGCTTTTTTTTTCTTTTTTTTTTACATCGACTCATGGCAAGTCATTCACCTGTCATTTTCAAAACTCAGTGCCGGGGCCATTAAGCAGTTCTGACTTTAAAAGTAAAATTCTTCAGAATTGAAATGTACATTATTTTGTATTCTCTTCTAATCATTCAAGAGCAGCTTGATCATATAACCACTTTGGAGTAAAGTCTTGGTTATTGAAGAGCCATGCCATATTCATTCAAAACTGATACTGATGATAACCATTCATCTGTCTATAGAATCAGTAAAAGAAAAGCCTGATTTTAAATAATTCTGCAATTTTCAAATGAGTTGGTTACTTCCCCTCATGTCCATGAATAGGGCAGGGCCTTCTGTTCAAAGTTCTTTTGGGACTGATGGGAAACAATTTCTTACAAACTCATTCATCCCTCTCTGGTTCTAGGGTTGAACTTGTACCACACTTTATGCCTGGGAATGTCATAAAGCAGGAATCAAACTCCATACCTTTGAATAGATAGTAAATGTACACTACCACAGAACAACAGAAAAGCATATACAGACTTTATCACAAACTTTCAACCTTCCTTTCTGCAAATTCATGTAAAGACATTTTCATATCTTCATCAAAGGGTTAAAATGAAAGAAATAACACATTTTATGTTTTCACGAATATTTATAATAGCATTTTTATTTTTTCAAATATTACAATAACAAGAAAAAAAGACAAATAAAAACATTTACATCATGAAATAAATTTATTATAGTTTTTTTATCATTATAACAAGATTATTTCTATATACCACCTTCCCCTAGTAAGCTGTCAGAACGCACCTTAAGATATGGGCATCTGACTGAGGGTTATCGAGTGTATATATGTGATTTTACCCAACAATACCTAGTAGAGGTAATTTTAAACTGAAACATCTGTCATATAGTTGCTACCTCATTTTTTTCTAACAATTGTGTATTCAGCCTTTTCAGCTGATAAAATAGTGTAGCTGTGTGTTGCAAGCTGGCCTACAAAAGGACATAAAATGTTTTTGACACTACACTGTAGTGTTATCATGAAATGTGTCCTCAGAAAAGTTTGTTCAATCATAAGCATCTATTCTAAATGTTTCCAAACAACAATGCTTAAGTTTTATAAAATTGACTTTCAAAATGTAATGCAATCATATTTTTCTTTTCTTTTCTTTTTGTAAATAATTAAATTTCAACCAAATGACAGATGACACGACCAGTGCAAAAGTGAAGGCTTATCAATATGTCTTATAAGATTTGAAGATGATTTAATAAAACAATCATCCTATATACTTCTAAAAAGAAACATAATACATAATTATAGTTGTGACATCTATCGTGCGGTAAAGGCATCGGAACTTCAGTGTGTGATTTTAAGATTTGCTTACCATATATAGGTGATTATGACTTTCAAATTATAATGTCAATTAGCATAAATCAAATTAAGATTTACATTTATTCTCACAATTCACTGACTACCCATGTTTGTCCATTATTTATTTCCCTCTATACTAGTAAATATATATGAACTATTACAAATATTGACACAATTTCAACTGTATCTACACTAACATTAGCCTACTAGTAGTCAACATGTAAAGATCAAAGGATAGATTATGAGAGAGTACAGATTAATATTGGTAAAAATCAAAATGAAATGGCAGCAAGTTTACTACTAAAAGTGAAGACCATTTTCTTGTAACTCTTAAATAGGTGTAGAGACCACAACCTGAAACTGCTAATTAAATAAGCTTGTCTTTTCAAATTTCTAGAATAAAAAATATTCATACACACAGAAGTGTGAACTAAACTGAACTTTTAAATAAACATAATATCATACAAATGCATATTCAAAACCAAGAGTGGAGAAAAATGTTGTGAGCTGAAACACTAATAAAAAGATTTTGTGTCGGGTAATACATTGCATTATACACCAGAGATTTTATCTTCAAATCTTTGGAATCTTTTTTTTTTCTATTAGCAAAAACTTGAGTGTTTCTATGTAAAGCTGGAAGCAGGTTCTTACAACTGATCCCTCTCAACAGTCCCTTGGTTCGACCAGTATATTGTGAATATCAGGCTCAGACAAAAACACAAACACACTTTCTTTAAAAATAACAATGAGGCAGACATTTGACATTTGTGAACGCAAAAACAAGTTGCTGTGCAAGATATCAGCAACACTTTGAGTAAATCTGTGCAGATGGCCAAAATCAACTCTAAACAAAACAGAAATAATATATATAAACGCAACATGATCTAATTTGCAATAAACATCAATTTCACAATCATGTGTGAAAAACAGTTATTTTTCACAAATTAAACAAAATAACCCATGGAATGAACAAAAAATATGCAACAGGTGAAAATCTCATTATTAGCAATAGTCTCCATAAAACCAGTTGACACGCATTATG
The DNA here is from genome assembly GCA_021229015.1 of Solen grandis. NCBI lineage: Eukaryota > Metazoa > Mollusca > Bivalvia > Adapedonta > Solenidae > Solen > Solen grandis. Next base: position 69,622,519 of record CM037780.1, on the reverse strand, counting down.
ATGAACATGACAATACATTCATTATGACTTGATGATTTTGTTCATGAGTTTCACAATGTACACTTAACACATAAACACAGTCTGAAGACTGATACAAGTACAAATCGAATTGCCATCTATACCAATTGACTTCACTACTTAACTAGGGAATACCAACAAGTATAATGGACCTTTCTATTTCAATGAATGTTGCTCTAGTCAAGCTTTTATATATGGGGTGCTTGAGAGGACAACCAAAATGTTCAAGATTTTTTAAGTTTGAATTAATTCTGCAATAGAATACATATGTAATGGAGTCATAATGAGGGGCAATTTACCTTTATACTAATTCAAATATTATTTCTACATGAAATTTATAAACAATATTTTCCCCAGTTTACAGTAACAGGGATGGCGAAATCCATTCTCTGAGTCACACATTTGCGGGCAAGTAAATTTTCACTACTGACTTGTCCATGAACAACCAAAAATCTGAAACGTACAAAAATTTAAACTGCAGCATTACAACTGTAAACCTGAAGTTAAAGTGCGTTGTCAAATAAATTTATTTTTTGGCATTTTACAAGACGATCCGCATATTAAACCGTCCCGTTTTGACTGGCTTCGTTTCTAAAATGTTAAGAGATGAAAATAAAAGATCAAAGTCAGTGCTTTCACGCACAGTCTACATTCGGTAAGTTCCTTGTCAAATGGATCGATACCTCATTAATATATTGTCCAAAACAAGAAAAGGGGAAGGATATCCCGAATAAACTACCAATAAAAAAAAAAAAAAAGACGGATAAAAATACGATAAAACTAAGTGTAAAAGGTCATTTCAAGAATTATGCTTTAAGACTTCCCAGGCTTAGAGTCAACGACAAGGGCTCGGCGAAATGTCGAATTTGATGGCAATAACAGAAACATAAGACAATTATGCAGTGTTAAAACAGTTTCATTGTTAAATCAGTCAGTAAAAGATGTTCCAAGTTTCAGTGTTATGGCAGTTATCATAATGGTTTTTTACATGCCTAAATTAATTTATTTTAAGGGTAAGAAAATTTCAATTATTTCCATATTTTATCTACCAATAGTTTTCCAAAAAGTACTGACAAGTAGTGTTTTGCTACAGACAAGTGAACTTTTAATTTTGGTTGTCCATGGACAAGTAAAATGAAATGAGATTTCGCCACCCCTGAGTAAGAATTTACCCCTATATCAGGGGGAACAAGTCAAAGTTTGCACCACAACTATTGCCATTAGCTTGTCTGTAAAGCAGCACTACACCAGACTTGGAAGGTCGATCACTCAGCTAACCCCTACCAGCATCAGCCATACACTATCCACACACCCTCACACCAACCATCCCCTACTTATTTCCATGCTTACCATTTGCCAATCAGACCATCACCATTTACCTCAATGTGTATGCCATGCAAGTCTTGATTTACTTTTTCCTACTATGGCACCTATACCTGGGTTAAACGACATCTACAGAGACAAGATAAACCAACCATACTCACTTGTGAACACTAAATGATAAACCCTTTATAACCATTCATTAACTCTAATGATCTCTAATGATAAACCTTTTATATTGATAAACTTTATATTGACACGGAAGATAAACCCTTTATACTAACTCTACCTCACTGATTCTGTATAGAACCTACCTCAGAACCAAAGCATTTGTTACAATTTGTAAAACTGGATTTAACTGCATGAAATGTGACCATGCCAAGTGTGCCCCCGCCAAACCCCCATTCATAAAAGGACTTCCACAAAGTTCTGCTTTAAGCACTTTTCAGAAGTTTTTATACAACAAACATACCAACATGTTCCACATATATCCTCGTGTAATATAAATAAGTTACACATTGAAGCAATGAAAAAGCAACAGATTTGTGATGAAGCTTCACTTACATACACACATTCAACTCTGTACAAATGGTGTCAATTCGGTCTTGCCGACAAAAAAGCTGAACCTTGCGGACATAAATATACACAATCATGCTGTATTTGGACACAATCACAGACACATTTCTGCCATTACAAAACTAAAACTGGAGCAAATTTGACACAATTTAAGATCCTATAATATGTTGTTTTACACATATATAGTATTTTTCCCCTAAAACAACTTAAACCTTAAACTTAACTCTCAATTAGCATGCTAAGGATGGTTTGTTAGTATGTTACACTTCACTTCGAAAGTTACCCATCACTGACACACCATGGCTAAACTGTACAAATTTCTGCCTTTCTTCATACCCAGTATGGTCAAGGTTTGACACTGATCCAGCACTTGTCACTTTTGCAGCACTGGGGGGTGGGGGATTCCTATGGGATACCCAGCTTCCCTCCATTACTTATTGTTGCTTCAGACTAAAAAGCAGGACAGAAATTGTACAAGTTCTATGACTTGAGAAAAAAAGAAGACAAAAACAAAAAAACAAAGAATTTCAGTAACTATCAATATGAAATTTTAATTCTACTTGTTAAATGAAACTGAATTTCTCTGCACTGTCTACAATGGTTATGTGATAACCACTCCAACTTTGGTCCCCTGTCACCATGTAAAGAGATACTTAAAACATCAGCACTACACATGCTTGCAAACCACTAAGCCCTTTTGAGTTGAGGATAAGGAGAAAAACATGCACGGAATAGACAAAGAAGATCAGCATCATGTGCGTAAACATGTATTTTTAGAACATATGTATCTTGATGTTAAAACAATGTACACGGAGAGTCAGAGAGATGTTTCTCTGGAAAAACACTATAAAACTGATTATAAAGCACCCTGACAACTTATTTTGAAGGCTATTACACTCAGCATAACTACATTTGTAAGCATAGCCTCTGGTAGAAAGCCAACTAGTATAGACTATTGAAGAGGAACATCAGGGCAGCATTATAAAGCAATACCTAAGCATAAAACTCCAGGGAGGAGTCATTCCCATGGCACAAAAAATATAATTTTATTTTTTTATCTTTTGTGCAATATATATATATTTCTGTGGATTGTCACCTGATACCATCATGGTTGATGATTAAGCCATCAATAATATACATCTTCCCTCTCAAGTTTTCTTATCAGAAATTGTTATCATTGTATCCAGATCATAACTGTATCAGACTGACGCTACACAAAGATTTACATTGAATTTGAAGCAAGTTTTCATTAGATCCTGACCCATATAAACACAGTTTATCGAACTTTCAAGAATTATAGGGAATATACAGCTGAATTGAAATCACATAAATGACTGGCATTACAGGGTTATACAAAGAAGGTGGATACATGCATACATGCAGGTATTTACAGTACAAACTGGATTTACAGGCATCCTCTGCTAGAGGGGACTAAGGTCACTGGATTGTGACTCAAAGTGGTCTCTCACCAGTGGTTCATTTAAATTCTGGCAAATACTGAGTTCAAAGCTTCACTTTACACATATGTGTGTTGCCAGATAGCAACCTGTTTCTATAATACAATCTTATTTTCTCATCTTTTTTTTTTTATACAATTATACCTTGATCATGTATGAATAAAAAACAAAACAAAAAAAAACACAACATTAAACCTTGTCAAAGACACTGTGCTACTCGTGTGGAACTTTCATGCAACCGAGTCTAGTTATTCTAGCTGCATTTGGAGCCATGTTCATTATTAACAAAATATTAATTTAGTGAGGGATAAATGCCAAAGAGTGGTATCCTACATGAAGCCAATGACTAGATAGAACTGTTTCACACTCGTCCCTCGGGTAGATGTACAGTATTATGAGCTCTACACTGACTTCAGGAAGCGGACATTGTAAGATCACTATACTAACCCAACACACATCACACTCAAAATAAATAATCCAGTTATCAACACCTTTGGCATGATTCCTCCACATCACTTTCCAACCTCCCTTACAAATGAGCTGGATTATCCCCCTTTACAACACTACTCTCCCATGCTGTATGTACGCAGGCTCCAATGGCTGCCTAGTACTTGTTATCACCTGTTCCGTATTGTGAGGCGGCACCGCGCACCGCCCCCTGGGCTGCTGAAGAAGCTGCATTGGCCACACCCGACTGCACTGCCTCATTTTTCATCACACCAGTAGCAAACTCCTGCTGAGCCTTGGCAAAACTGGCGCCAGTGCTTCTGTATATTCTGTGTACCTGTAGGGAGAAAAGGGGGTGTGGTCATTTGGGGCGTGTCTATCCAACCAATCATAATCAATACAGAACAGGCAAGTTGTTAATCATTAAAAGTGCCAGTTTCTTGGATAAATTTTTATGATGACTAGAGTTTCAAAATCAGCTAAAAGTCATAATTGATGATCGTAAAAAATTGGACAAGACATTTTAATCAATCATGGATTATGTAATTGATTTGTTTATTAACCATCACTTATATGTAGAATGTGACTTTAAAAGCAAAAAAATATCTTAATTTAATAGACTAAGATACTATCAAAGATATTTTATTACAAGAGACAAGAACTAGCAGGCTATTTATGCAAGATTGAAAAATATGAGGAGAAATATGAGGAAAAACTTACAAAAAGAATTCAGAAATAGAGTTTAGAAATGGAATAGATTTAGTGTTAATATGGTTTCTTTTTTTCCTTTTATTTCTTGGTACACACACTCTTAATTTACCGACAAGAAGAGAAATTAGAGGAATTGATTATGAAGAACACAATCGATGATCGCCAACTTAGACAGTAATCAATCATCGAGTATAATTGATGATCATTGAATCTCTAATGATGACTGATAGAGGGTAATACACAACTGTCAACACTATAATGTTGTTTTATTAATTTATAGTGTGAGTTTGGTCAAATCTTTGAATAATTTAATCACCTATCAATTATGGTTTAGATCTCAAAAAACTGAAATAAATTGTGAAAAAAATAACCTTCTTCTTTCATTTCTCTTGTTTTGTTTGAAGATCACGAAACCTGGCACTTTTCAAATTAAAAATATTATGTTTTGTATAATTTATTACTTATTTACATTTAAAAATATATATCATGATGAAGACTTCCTTTAAATCGAAATTTAATCAAATTTACATAATTATGGAACTAAAATTTTGGTTGTAATGCCTTAGAACTTAAACGATTATAATATTATGCTTAATAAAATATCAGTTCACACCAAAATGTTCACTAAAACATTGGACAATACAATGGATATGCACTTAATAAAACAAATAACATGTACATGTATACAAGGTTTCAATAAGAACCATACATGAGACCTCAAGGAAAACAGATGGAATGCTAGATACAAGGGGTAGTTGTAATTACATTGGTTTTGATTTTACAGTCCTTCTAAAGTAACCCCCCCAGGTTGACCATGCTTCCTCATACAACTGGCTTGGATTCTAGCTTGTAACATGTTATGCCAGACCCGCCAATAAAACACATGCATGACATGGACCCATGCTCCTGACTGGCAACTGGTTAACATTACAGACTACCAATTTTCACAATGTTATCAGCTGTGAAGACTGTTCCCTTATGAATTAACTGCTTTTTGTTACAACACATCATTCAGACCATTTTAAAAACACTCTCTTCTGAAAGCCCCATTTGAATGCTTTACATTATCATTACTTTTAATTCAAGAATTACAAAAAAGGATAATGGATTGATTTACAATGGATCTGTCATCTAGGTTTTCTTTCAGATAAATAAATAATATATAATAAAAGAAACCAATAAATAACCAAACCAGACTGTAAGTGGCTCTCAAGTTGATCATGTTTTAAAAGACAGCACATTAGTTCTTAATACAGTAAGACCTAATCCAAATAATCACACTCTTACATTTACACTGAAATGGCTGTATTGTTTGGTCTCTAGATATGCCTGCATGCTTCCTCTTTATACATACTGCCTTAAATGATAACCGAATATCATAAATTCGCCAAATTATAACTGGGATAATATAATTTCTGCCTAGGATATTTTACCACCTGAACACTCATTTTCAGACCATCTTCTCCAATAATCTGCCTACCTTCACAAGCATTATCATATTGATTGTGGCGGAAATGGAGAAAAAAAGGGCAACAAACAGCATGACAGCTCCTGCACCTGCGTTCTTGCCGATAACTGTCAAAGCATTAATCCAGCCTCTAGAAATATAACAAGGACAGATCTGTTAGGTACAGTCTATCTATCAACAACAATGGATAATTTTCGATGTCAAGCTGCAGGCCTTCACAGAAAGGTTCACTTTCTGGTGATCGCAGGAGTATTGGGGGGTAACCTACTGTACAGGAGACTAGTCAATACATGTACATAGTGCATATCAGGGCTTAAAGGGATACACTTGAACATTTATAATCTGTTAAAAAAATCTGTAAAGTAATAGGCTTAAAATTGAAACCAGATTTACGTCAATTTTCACTTAAATTTCATTTAAAGATGTCAATCTATATCTTTATCAATTACAGTGTTCTAAACATGAAACTGAATTGTCTTATCACTATTTCTATAGAGACAGAAATCCCATTGGAATATATCATTATTTAAGGCTTGCCCCATGAGTGATGCAACAGAAACCAGATAAATAATCCACAAGAAATCAGTCATCTCATCTGTGAAAAATAAATATATTGTAACTGTCGTGTGTATCTATCATACCTGCTGTATAGCTTACATAACCTGCACTAATATATAATAGGGGAGGGTGGGTTGTTTGCCCTTATTTCTATAACCAGGTATATCCCTTTAAGCGATACACATGCCAAGGAAGTATAACATATATGTAAACATATGCTAATATATCTGAAACAATAGAAAATGTGCACATGAGGTTCAATAAATGAAACAATGAGAGGGGGGGGGGGGCATTAAGAATCCCTGCTACAAGAACTGAAACAAAATGGAAATGTGCATCAATGCGTATGGAATAATATGAAGAAGGAATTTTAATAGGAAGAAGAATGTTCGTATAAAGAGATGGGAATAATACACATATTTTGATATGTAATTCTGGGATCAGTGCTATGGGTATTAATGTGAAAAGATATTTTGTGGCTGGAAACTACTTCCAAAAACAAATCTAGTACACAGAGCAATTATCTTTGGGAACAAGGGTACCCCTTCAGACAAACTCTGATGTCAGACTAAATATGTCTGGAAAACATGACCAATTGAGATTACTGTGAAGTTTCATGAATCAAGTAGAAATCTATAAAAGCAAAATACACAGACAGCAACCACACCATTTTAATCAGGCATGAGAACAGTACATTGTTAAAATCTTTTTATGGTTAAAACAGGGGTCCTTTTTTTAAAACTAATTCAGTTTAAACAAAACACTGATAAATCAAAATCTAAATTTCAAAGGTTGCTTCAACTCAACCTTTTTTACGACCCATCCTAAAATATTCCCCAAATTTATCAAGATTTCCTAAATGGCCCATATGAATAAAAATGTAAACTGCAGTTACACACAATATTGCCATGCCTGACTTTTATACAGTTAGGAAGCAGTTGACTGACACCAACCACCAAGAGAGATTTATTCAGGACTTAAAAAATGAAGCAAAGACAGATCCACTGCAAACCATCCATAATAAGGCAGAAACATCAAGCATTACAAAACACAGTACACTTGTTAGTTCATATTAAATCTATGATTTAAATAAATGTTACTTTCAATAATTTCCAAGCCCCCACCCTTTATTGTTGTTGTTTTGTTTTTTAAGATGTATATACCGAAAGTAAATAATTAGGTCAGATGTGCTGCATCAAATTTACCAATATATAATAAATCAAATAATAAATTAAGTATTTATAATCTTATTTTAGGAATATGAAAACATAATGCTGGCTCAGAAATGAAATTGTTTTATTTCAATGCTTCTGTTCTGTTAAAAATTCAATAAAAAAGTCCAAATTCAAAAATTCATAAAACCTTATTCATTCACACAAAAAAATGAAATAATTTAAACAAGTGGGCCATAGAGGCCCTAAGTCGCTCACCTGAGTATAGGGTTACCCACGGAACATCTGTGAAATCTGGCCAGTACTTTAAAGAGGATGATTTATCATAATTTTTTTTCTTTCTATTGTCAATGCAACCAGAGTTCTGCATGAATCAGGTTTATTTTAGCATCTTTTGTGAAGATTCACCCAAGGAACATCCCTGCCAAGTTTAGTCAAATACTGTCAAGTGGTTGCAGAGAAGATGTCGTTTAAAGGTTTCACTATATACATATAAGGCAAATTAGCCCCGCCCCTGGTGGCCATGTTTTTTTATAGATCAGAATAATTTTAGCAATCTTGGTAGATGGTTACCCAAGGAACATCTGTACCAAAACATTTTGAAATCTGGGCAGTAGTTTTGAAGGAGATTATTTTTAAAGTTTTCAAAATATTTTTCTTTCTGTTGCCATGGCAACCAGAGTTCTTCATGAATCAAGTTTATTTAAGCAACTTTCGTGAAGGTTCACCAAAGGATCATCCCTGCCAAGTTTAATCAACCTAACGGTTTCCGAGATGTCATTTAAAACAAATTGTTGACGACGCACGACAGATGACAATGTACAACGGACACAGGGGGATCCTAATAGCTCACCATGAGCAATTAGGATCAGGTGAAAATCCTGGAATTCACATTTTATATCAAATCCTGATTAGATCAACAATTTTCATTACTTTGAAAAATGTCTTTGGAAATCCCTACACATCATTGTTTTTTTAGTAAATAATTCTTACAACCCCTCTATGAATTAACTTTTTATACAATTAATACAATTAAATAATTAGTAATTAGCAAAGAGAGTAAAATCAGTCTAGTATTGCAGAAGCATTTCATGAAGTGCAGATACTTAGTATGCAAAGTTAAACATGGGTTGATGCAGGGCCTACATTCATTGGTATATACATGTACATGAAAAAGCCAACAAAGAAAGGACAAAGTACAAGTGCAATTGTGAAGTGAAACATCAAAAGCATGCATACGCACAGGAGTGTTAGGCAGCCACAGTTCGTTAACTGGACATTAGAGGGCCATGTGACACGCGCACACGGCAATTTAGTCAACGGGGCATACCTTGACAAGCATAATACAGTTTCCTACGGCAGAAATTGTGAAACACAAAGCTATAACCAACAGCATCACGCCCACTCCGGCATTCTTTCCCACTGTTTTAAATCCAGTTATCCAGCCTCTACAAGAAGACAGTTTAACTGGGTTAACAAAAAAGGTTCATGTATCTTATGACTATATGAAAGAATCTGGACTGTCTTCAGCTGAAATTGGTCTACTACAGGTCGCTGAAGTCTACACACTATATTGGGTTTATATGTTTGGGAAACAACCACTCATATCAAACACAAGATATTAGTAGAGTATTCTAAATGTACATAACACTTGTTACGTACAATCTGCAGCTGGACAGTGGAGGCTGTATAGAGTACAGCCTATTGAATGTAGACAGTAGGTCAGAAGATACAGGTACACAGTTAACAATTGATCACTATCTACTGCAGTTGCATACATTTAAAAAAGTAGGTATGTAAGATGGGGATGGGGGACTAACAGAATAAGATAGATTTGTTGAATTGTCAGAAGAACAATTAGAAAAACTTTCATTTTCTCCCAAACAGAATGTCAATGTTGAAAAAGACGCACAATTTCCATATCTTGAAGAGGTTTTGTTTGTTTAATTTATTGGATTTAACATCCTGCTAAGAGTATTTCAGTATTTTTGGAGTCTAGGATTACTTGAGAAAGATATTGTGCTGCCATACTGCAGTATCACACCATAGACATGTGGCATGATACCATACTCAGTCGCATTATCCTGACACTGGGCCAACAAGTTCTGGAACAACCCAAGAGGTAGACCATTCCTACAAAGGGTTCATCCCTGTGTTTAAGTAAATACACTGGGTTGTGATGAAACAGAAACATTTTTTCGATCATATTTACAAGTGCTACATGAAAGCTTTGCCAGACATGCAATGTGCAATAGCTCATTAAAAAATCATAGGATACTAAACAACTTGGTAGGTTCTGCACACAAAGCATTCATATGACACAAAAAATCACTGTGTGGAATGCTGTACAAGGATTGAAGCAATACAAGGGCCATACAAAAAACACTAATATTCACAGTGGTAAATTAAGTACATAGACTTTACACAAAAAAAAAATCACAGTGGTGTAAGAGGTTCACTTACTTTTCACATAACAGATATAAATTATCAACAGTATGGGATGCAATATATAAAGACAATTCATAACATAGCAATATTATTCAATGGTGAATACAGTACACAAATATTTTACAAAACACTGATTATGGTTCACAGAGGGACAACATTCACTGTGTGGAATGCAGGACAAGGTGGCAGGTACAGGGGGAGTTTAAGCCAAAGGCGATGCTCCCCGCGGTGCAGCCTACCTTGATTAACATTAACATATTTCCTGCAGCACAGATGGACAGAAATAAAGCTATAACAAGCATGAATATCCCCGCAGCTGTCTTATCACCGACTGTGGAAAACCCATTTATCCAGCCACTACAAGGAAAAACATGCAGACACTAAAAAAACTATGACAAGAGTGACCATCCCTTTGTCTAAAATCACACATAACACAACTTTGCTTGTACCATAAGTCACATTCATAATTTATACCTTTTACAACCTGGGGATCATCAAAGGAAAGCTCTACTTGACGAGGATAAACCCGAATCAGCCTGCTGGCTTTACTGACCAGGATTTTATCTGTCTGTTACTCTTCAGAACTTTAGATATCATGAGGCAACACTGTAAAACCTGTTAAGACTTAAACTGTGTTCAGGCTTAACCTTTACCTCATAAATATTTATGAACAATTTCATACTTTAATGGATATTAATTGGCTAAACTTTAAATTGTATATATGAAACAATTGATTTTTCTTTGTTATGCAGACACTTCAATACTGTATGAGCAAACAATGGAGACCATGGTCTGGGCCTGCTCTGTTTGCCAAGTATGGACAGGCTCTCAGCTTGATTTCAAAGTGTTAAATATCTATGGGGCACATGCAATGCTGTGTTTATATGATTAAGATGTAATAAAAGCAACTGAAACAAAGAATAAGACATACAAATTATGGACAGCTGATACAATAGCCATGGCAAATAAACTGAAAAAAAGACATAAAAGAAATGAATCATATAAACTTTCCCAAATAAATAAAAAACACACTAAGTATGTGCTTATATGTTTCATGTGTATATGTGAGACAGGAGCAGTGATGTATTTTAGGAGTACCAGAAGAGGAAACTAGCATTTTCTAAGACAAACCTTTTTTTTTTTTAAATCAAACTCCATGATAGGAAAGAAAATCATTTTGGTAAAGGAAGGTCTATAGAAGCAATTTTTGACTAAGTATCTGTCAGTGAAAATTTTGTATCTTCTTTTTGTTTTAGCTGTGAATTATGCAGAGGCAGAAGAAATGACTTCAGCTGGTATACACTGTCAGAAAATGTTCACTGAAAATCCGTAAGAATTTGTGTCCCAATTTTCTGTAAATCTCTTAAGTGTGAGTTCACATGCTGCTCATGATGCGTATTAAAGTGTTAACTGTAACTGAGAGTGAATACTGTCAAGTGTGAGGAAACAGGTGATCTGAAAGAAAACAAAATAGCTTAAATACCATCTACAGAGCTCCCTGGGCTAGCATGGGAATGTACCTGATGTAAGAAGTACCTTGCCATTACATACAACAGAAGTTGCTTTAATAACAGTTTAAAGCCAAAATGAATAACTGCAACAGCTTAAGGCAGGACCCAAGCTGAAACCTTCACCAGATTCAATGTGAATTTGAGATCTTGTAGGACTGAGTAAATTATTCTCATAAACCATTTACAACATATGAAGACTCATCATGAGAGCAATGGCCAGCTACTTCTCCTATCAATTAAGACTAACAACACCTGCTGACAATAGAAGACCACCATGTTTAACATGCAATAATTACTGACTGGATTGTAACAGCTACTTCATTCCTTCTTACAGATGTGTGTTTACCACTTTTCCTTGTTTATATATCCCTATTAAATTTTATATTATATTATAAAAATATTCATCAAATTCCTTTGCAGGTTATAAAACTTTAGATGTTATATATTGCTTTTTTCATAAATACTAAAGCTCTGCCATTGTATATATCAGAATAAACCATTGAATTTCTGGGCCTAAAACTTCGGACACATTTATTTCCAATTAAGAATATTGTCCCTCCACACGTTTCAACCCAGTCAGTAATCATTCCTAACCACAACATGTCTGTACGACTCCCCGGAGATACCTCCGTATATCTTTACCTTGACCAGTGAGACAAAGCACAGAATGGCAATAATACCAAAGAATATGCCGATAAAAATCATTATCAATCCAACGGCAACATTTATGCCAATGATTGTTAGTCCACCGATAATTCCCCTGAAATAAACATCACTCTTCAATATCAGTCTCATTATTTTAAAACTAATATATATACTGTATATTTACATATATTACCTAGGCAATGTGCTCTCTTGAATAAATGTTCCCTCCCAATATCTTTAGAATTTACCTAAATGCAATTTTCAATAATTTTTAACGATAGCATACTGCTGTAACCATGTATATCAATGTATTCTATGCATACCAAAATCTTCCATTTCTGCCATTTAATGTCACTAATACTCCCCCAGTATCAGCACATCAGTAAGATAAATATGGTCATTTGTATGTGAACAATGTTTCATACAGTTATATGGCATTCCAACCATTTTAATTACTGATAGTGTTCAGTATGCTACAGTCACTGCCCAAATTATCTCTTTTTTTTTGTTCATTTAATTAATAAAGCCAATTTCAGTATGAGTTATATATCAGTTCAATACTGGCTGGAATACCTAATTCAAAATACGCTTATCCTGACTTAAGTAAATGAAACTGAGACCTGGCCTCGTGTTCTCAAAAATACTTCTTGAGTACAATCTCAGGCTCAAATTTGAGTATCATACTCATATTCCTAATGAAAACAATGGGCAGAATTTAAGT
>CM037780.1:69597178-69609367 GCA_021229015.1 Solen grandis | reverse complement strand
GTAGTTTATCAAAAAATATTAATAATGGTTTTAAGGGCCAAAAAGGGGGAATGAAAAGGGATATTTCTCCAGATTCTCTGATTTTAATCTCCGCACATTTATGTTCATTTATGTTTATTGTTGTATGAACAAATAAGTTCATAAACAATATCAACATCAAAACAAATGATGATACAATGTCATGTATGTATCAAACGAACTATGGTATGATATAAAGAAAAGAGTACAGTGTTTATATATAACTTAAGTAATTAATTTTAATTTTACTTTATTTTCTAAATATTTTTTTTTTTGCCCTCTGGCTTCTGATGGCTGTTTCCAAGGTGATGTCTCTCATTCATTCTCTTTATCTAGGCCAAGCTTTTTTTTCTTATCATCTCTTTGTTTCTCTTTATTTTCGCTGTCTTTCATTCTCATTTCTAGTTGTCTCTCTCTATGTTTTTCTTTTAATTCTCACTTAAATGTTTCTCTAATCATTACTTTTGTTGGTTGTTTTTTTTTGTGATGGGGTCTGAATTTTTATGCTTGTTTGAAATGCTTTAGTTTTCAAGTAAGTTTAAAAAAACATTTTCATGTAATTCAAGATCTTTACATTTTCTAGTGTTTAAGTTTAATTCAAAAATGAAAATGTTGAGAATAAAGAATATTTTTCTTTTGTCTATGTTTGAGTTTGGTTACTGTTACTTGTATTAGATAATCAGCAATATTTTATGTCAATCTTGCAGTCTTCATATCAAATGCGAGCCAAAAGATGTCGGGAAATATTTGACACAGCAAAGTAAGTTCATGAAACTAGCGCTTGTTCCCATACATATACTGTGCCATTACTTTATTTTAAGCACAATATCAAAAGAACCCTTTCCTAATGTATGTTAAAGTTGCTTATCAATGGAAATCAAGATTATTCAAACAAAGATTTTCTAGGGAAAAAATTGTGATATTTTTGTGAAATTATTTATACAACACTTGTGGTACATTGTGGTGGTGGTAACTATAACAACCTGTGATGTCTGTTTCAGAGAAATGGCTCCTGACCTTCACAAGGTCATCATGGTAAGTTATTAGAAGTCATACTTTTTTTAGCTCACCTGAGCACAACGTGCTCATGGTGAGCTATTGTGATCGCCTTTTGTCCGTCGTCCGTCGTCCGTGCGTGCGTGCGTGCGTGCGTGCGTCCGTCGTCAACAATTTGCTTTAAACAACATCTCCTCATGAACCGCTGAAGGGATTTTGACCAAACTTCACAGGAATCATCCTTATGATGCCCTCTATCAAAGTTGTACAAATTATTCAGATTGGTTAAAAAAGTAGGTCACAGGAGCTAAAAATAGATTTTAAAAATGCAAACTTTGAAAATCTTCTTCTGCAAAACTGCAAGGCCTAGAGCTTAGATATTTGGTATGTAGCATCATCTTATGGGCCATTACCAAGATTGTACAAATCATAGCCCTACGGTGATAAATGACCCCGCACCAGGGGTCACTTGTTTTACATAGAGTTATATAGGAAAATCTTTAAAAATCTTCTTCTATGAATCCATTAGGCCTAGAGCTTAGATATTTGGTATGTAGCATCATCTAATGGTTCATTACCAAGATTGTTCAAATCATAGCCCTACGGTGATAAATGCCCCCGCACCAGGGGTCACTTGTTTTACATAGAGTTATATAGGAAAATGTTTAAAAATCTTCTTCTATGAATCCATAAGGCCTAGAGATTAGATATTTGGTATGAAGCATCATCTTATGGTTCATTACCAAGATTGTACAAATCATAGCCCTACGGTGATAAATGCCCCGGCACCAGGGGTCACTTGTTTTACATAGAGTTATATAGGAAAATGTTTAAAAATCTTCTTCTATGAATCCATAAGGCCTAGAGATTAGATATTTGGTATGAAGCATCATCTTATGGTTCATTACCAAGATTGTACAAATCATGACCCTATGGTGATAAATGACCCCGCACCATGGGTCACTTGTTTTACATAGAGTTATATAGGAAAAGCTTTAAAAATCTTCTTCTATGAATCCATAAGGCCTAGAGATTAGATATTTGGTATGTAGAATCATCTTATGGTTCATTACCAAGATTGTACAAATCATACCCTACGGTGATAAATGCCCCGGCACCAGGGGTCACTTGTTTTACATAGAGTTATATAGGAAAATGTTTAAAAATCTTCTTCTATGAATCCATAAGGCCTAGAGATTAGATATTTGGTATGAAGCATCATCTTATGGTTCATTACCAAGATTGTACAAATCATGACCCTATGGTGATAAATGACCCCGCACCATGGGTCACTTGTTTTACATAGAGTTATATAGAAAAAACTTTAAAAATCTTCTTCTATGAATCCATTAGGCCTAGAGCTTAGATATTTGGTATGTAGCATCATCTTATGGTTCATTACCAAGATTGTACAAATCATAGCCCTATGGTGATAAATGACCCCGCACCAGGGGTCACTTGTTTTACATAGAGTTATATAGGAAAATCTTTAAAAATCTTCTTCTATGAATCCATAAGGCCTAGAGATTAGATATTTGGTATGAAGCATCATCTTATGGTTCATTATCAAGATTTTCAAAATGGTGGCCCTTTGGAGATAAATGACCCCGCACTAAGTCTTCTCCTCTGAAACCATAAGGCCCAGTGCTTATATATTTGGTGTGTAGTATTGTCAGGGCTAAAATGTTTAAGATTGAGTTATATCAGAATTCTTGTCTGTTTAAAAACCTTGTAATCAGTTGTAGCAATGGTACTCAGGTGAGCGATCCAGGGCCATCATGGCCCTCTTGTTTTATTTACTTCCTCAGCCATTTCCCGTTGATTCAAAAGTTTGCAGCATATTACAGTGAAATGAAAGAAGTCAATAGTTTTTAATGCCAATATGAGAGAGACAGTATTGATTGTTTGTCAATTGCATACTTGAGGTAAGAAGACTGTTTATAAGTGGTTATGGTACCATGCGTCATGTCTGCAGTATGATGCTGGAATGTGGAAGCACTATAACAGGCACAAGTATACAGTGTCTCCACAGGTACTTGTGGCATTGTAGTTTGAAAGGTCTCCTCAGGAGTAGAAGGTTGTTGGTTGATGGCAAGTAGAAGTACTGGATGTACATAAGTGATTTAAGATGGCACTGGTTTGGCATAGAATGTTCCAGGACTGGTATGTCTGTATTTGGATAGTGTGATTAAAATACAATATCACAGTGAAACAGAAATTATTTTGTCATACATAGACATAATCTCAGATACTGTTGGTTTGATTTTATAAAATGGCATCTCAGACGGAATGAAAAATTGTTGATAAATCATATACACATCAATCCCAACTCATTCCATTTCTGTCATTATTTGGTTCGTTTACTGTCAACCTTGAAATATGTGTATTGATTGGTCAGAAATTTCATCAAATCATGAAGCAACTAATAAAATGACTGTATTGGATACAGCTGATCATGATAAAATTAGAACTAAATAGTAATGCTAAGTATGCAGTACTGGTTGTTGTTGACCTGTTGACCCCACCTCTTCAGGACTACATCAAGCTGACAGAGCGTCTACTGGAGCTGTGTGAGAAGGAAATCAAGGATGGTAACACAGTCAGTCTCACCCAACACTTTCGCCCGCTGAAACGACTGCTGGAGGACAGGTATGACTAGAGTCCGTCTGCGTCTTGATAGCCTAGTGGTAACACTTCAGGGTTCCCACAGTCAGGGAAAGGTCAGGGAAATTTTAAATTGGTCAGGGAAATTTGGAAATTCAGAAAAAGTCAGGGAAAAGTCAGGGAATTTTACAATCAAGGAATGTCAACCAAACAGCAGGAGCATTATAATAAGGAAAGGCTAAGGCAGTTTCTTCCATTTGGCTTTTTTCAGTCAGTTTGAATTGTCAGATTGGCATAAAATTAAATAAGTTCCCAATAGCATCCAACTGGCACACCATCATTTCATGTTTGAAAATAAAAAATTATCTAGAAGTAACTTAGTTTTGGAAAATCTGTATTTGCCACTGGATTTGCATTGAATTTGGTCAGGGAATTTTGAGTCCCTGCACTTGTGTCCTCTCAGTAGGGTATCCTGGGTTTGATACTTAGTTTGGTGTGAGAGACAAAAGTGGTCACCTATTCAAATGCATATTTTGTTCATGAGATACTCAATTTTCTCCGGGGCCTCCGTGGCCAAGAGGGTAAAGTCGCTGACTTTAGAACTCTCTCAGCCCCTCATCGTGTGGGTTCGAACCCGGCAGGGTCTTCGGATTTTCATGTGAGGAAGCCTTCCAGCTGGCTTGCGGTAGGTCGGTGATTCTACCCAGATGCCTCCGTGCATTCGGGGTCTTCCTCCACCTGTAATTAGCTGGATGTCGCTATATGACTGAAGTACTGTCGAAGCGACGGTAAACTCAAATAGTCAAGTCAATTTTCTCCCTTAATAACTAACATGTGCTTAGCCAGCAGAAATGAATTGTTAAAGTTGTAAGACCTTCTTTTGCAATCAGTTAATTTATAACATCAGTCACTTTCTTTAATGCTGAGATTGCAGTAGGATTTTACTTTGTGTAAAATGTGTGTGTGTGTGCTATATGTTGCCAGCAACTTCAGTGAGATACTGGTTCCCCTTCAATCTTCTATGACCGTGGTCCTGCCCAACACTCGTGATGCAGGGAAACAGCAGCAGCACAATCCCTTCCCCAGCAACTTTGTACATGTCAGGGGCTTTGATGATGTCGTAAGTACATCTTTAGTGAGAGTGACTTGTACATTGATTAACAGAAAATTTTACTACCTGTTAGATATATTTGTGAAAAGTCATTTGATATTTTACTAATACCTTCGGACATGTATACTTATATATTTTTAGTTAATTTACTACCTTTTACAGGTGGTTTCCCCTTTCAAAAAACTTACATTTTTTCCCCATATTACTATTTTCCCAATAAATAATAAGAATATCTCAAATTTCATTAAAATTCCATATGAGTTATTTCCCAAAAATAATAACTCATGAAATCTTAATGAAATTTGTGTTATCCTTATAATTTAAGTGTTGAAATGAAACTTTCTTTTACTTATACTGCCTAAAACAATATCATTATTTTATAATTTCCCAATTTTTTTTAACAATAATTTTCCAAATAAGAAAACCACAGGTAGTAAAAAAGTATATGGAAAAGAATCAGTGTATAATGCAGGTTTCTCATATGAATTTGGATAGTTGTGTAAACACATATGTGAGATATAAGACACTGCATTACAGATCGAGATACTGCCGTCCCTACAACGACCCAAGAAGATCACGATGTTGGGAAGTGATGGGCGCCTCTATGTCATGATGTGTAAACCTAAGGTAAGCCTTACTGATTGCCTGTAATCTGATTCTTCTTCATGATACCCTTCATATCTCTGCCTCTATTTGTGCTTAACTCTTTACTTCATATAGACTCATTTTGACACATCTGGCAAACAGAGCAGACCCAGCACAACAGTAATTCTATTATTACTCTTTATAGACCTTCATTCATTTCCAATTTGTCGCATTTCATCCTACTCTCATATTACATGCAGTTTGGTTATTGTTGTAAATGATGCCTACACTCTTTGACTAATGATTTATCATGATAAGACCAGTCAGCAGACAAGTGCAGATAACTGTGTCAAGGATTTAGTAAGAGTTAAAGCCCTTCCTCTGTGTTGTATGTGGGGGTACTACTCTCCTTCCATGATAATTATTCTAGTGGAGTTTGTGGTGTGGACTCTTTTTAACCCTTTCCCTCATAGAGGAAACCATGAAAAGACCTATGCGAACAGCATAAAACCAGATCAGCCTGCGAGTAACTCGCAGGCTGATCAGGTTTTATGCTGTTCGCTGCTCCTCAGTGGTCTGGAAATGAGGATTTTGTAATTAAATTTGGTAAGGTTTAACTGTGGTTTTCTGCAGATCAGGCTTGAGTGCATCAAAATGAGTCTATATGAGGGAAAGGGTTAATGTTGATCAAGCATTACATGAAGATGGTTGTGGGATGTAAGAATGCTGATAAACAGATTGTGTCCTGCCTGTTTCAGGATGACTTAAGAAAGGACTGTCGTCTGATGGAGTTTAATGGGATTGTGAACAAGTTCCTGAGGAAGGACCCAGAGTGTAGGAAGCGGTCCCTCCATATCCGTACCTATGTGAGTATACTTATTTAACCAGTATAGTTCACAATTAGTGTCATGTTTCATACTATTGTGTCACCTGCTGTAAGCAGAGGTGACACATAAGGATCACTTTTCTGTCGTCTGTCACACTTTTCCGTCACACTTCAGCAGGTGACACGTGTTCCAAAGAACACTCTTGTCATTATTATGGTTTAATGAGTGAACTGTGTCTTTAAATATGGAGAAGATGGTTTAGAACATTTATTTATCCCACTCAATAGACCTGGTGAGACAAGTACCTTGCACTTTGGAAGATAATGATACTTTCTTGCATCTTCTTGAGTTCAAACAAACACCAAGGCTTACTGTACATCTCAACTGGAACAATTTTTTGGGGTCTCCATTTTAAGGGAGCATATACATTTTTAGCTCGTCTATTTTTAAAGAAAAACGTCTAGGTATTGTCATCACTCTGGTGTTGTCATGAAAAACTTTTACCTAGGCCATAATTTCTAGATTATTAGACCGTCTGTCATCAAACTTAAGATACTTGTTATACGCCCGAAGGGCTGTATTATGTTATGCCGCTGGTCGTCCGTCCGTCTGTCCGTCCGTCCGTCTGTCCGTCCGTCTGTCCGTCCGTCCGTTAGCAATTTCGTGTCCGCTCTGTATCTTTTGAACCACTTAATATAAATGAAAACTATTTGGCAGAAGTATCACCCAGAGTGAGAGGATGTGCAGAACATAGGTTTCAGATGGCTAGGTTCAAGGTCAAGGTCACAATTCAAGGTCAAATATCTTAACTGGTGCAAAATTAGTATTTTTGTGTCCGCTCTGTATCTTTTGACCTGCTGGATGTAAATGGAAACTATTTGGCAGAAGTATCACCCACAGTAAGAGGATGTGCAGAACATAGGTTTCAGATGGCTAGGTTCAAGGTCAAGGTCACAATTCAAGGTCAAATATCTTAACTGGTGCCACTGTTATAATAAAGCCCTTGAAGATTAACATTGCCAATCCTTCTTGTTGAAATAATACTTTATATATACATGTTTGTGCTTATCCTTTTTGTCTTAGGATATTCCCTGACAATACATACCTTCGGGCGTATATTGCCCCGCTGTCAGCGGAGCTCTTGTTCACTATCACAAGGACTAGATTCTCATCAAGGACCATAACTCTTAGGTTCAATTTGACCTAATTTATCTCCCACTTTTTAAAAACACCCAAACAGACAAGCATTGGCATCTATCTGCATGTGGTGCTTAGGTTTGTTCTTAATTTTAGGGGAGCACATACATTTCATTTGTAAACAATTCATTATAATCACAGATTTTAAAGCAGATCTCCCATGCATGTGCAAATCTCTTGTAAATATGTGCAGACTGTCATCCCACTGAACGAGACATGCGGCCTGATTGAGTGGGTGAACAACACAAGCGGGCTGCGACACATCCTGCTGAAGCTGTACAGAGAGAAGGGTATCTACACCAGCGGCACAGTCCTGCAGCAGCTGAAACCTCAGCTCAAGACTCCCACAGAGTAGGATCCTTCATTGTCTTGACTCTTTACCTTGTACAGTTTGATAGCTTTAAACCTTTCTCTCATATAGACTCATATTCATGCACTGGCAAACAGGAGACCCTGATCAAGCAGATTCTTTCAGGGGCTGTTTGATCGGGTCTCCTGATAACGGAACTGTCTAATCTGGGTTTCCTTGCACACAATAGTGACTCAGATTCTACACAGCAAAGACAAAGCCATTGCTTCGTAAGCCATTTAAAGTTAATATTCAAGTTGTATGAATGAATGCATGAAAATTCAGGTAAAGTGTTAAGGAAAAGAAATCATGTGACCAGTCTACGATAAGAAACTCCATGTCTGATTAGGTTTTTTACTGTTTGTTACTTATCAGTACGAAAGAGATGGTGCAGGAATACTTTATACCTGATCAAGCTGTGTGTGTCTGCCCTGTAATTGGGAGACCGTGGGTTTGATCCCCAGCTGGGACATACCTAAGTCTTGAAAAATGGTTTTGGTATAGTTTCCTTGCTCAGTATATAAGGTTAGTTTCAAGACTGGTTGGCCCGGTGTTAGGATAATATGACTGGGTGTAGTATCATGTCACATATCTATGGCATGATACTGCAGTGTGGCAGCACTATATTTGTCTGTTGACAGTCTCCAAATGAAAGAAATACTGTTGGCGGGACGTTACACCAAATTAACAAACAAATCATATCAAAGTGAAACTACCAGTCTGATTTGTCTATGATATACTAGGGTATGAAATGATTAATTAGATGGTGAATGCTTAACCTGTATTTAATTCTGCAGTCTTAATTAGGCCATTATCATTTTAGTTTGTTTAAAAGTCATATCAAGTTTTTAAAAAAAAGTCTTTGTCTGAAATATTTCCTTTGTAATTAGAGCTCATACAATAAGACGATGACTGTAGTTGGATCTGACTTTATACTTGTCTCATTATTATACCCTGCTTCTAAGAAATGGGGCCTGTATGGAATTCACACTTGTCATGTCTCGTTGTTACAGACGATGAAGACAAGGTAGAATGAGGGTGTATTGATCACATACAGTTGAACCTGTTTTAGAGGCCACATGGATTAAGTGGTCAACCTGTATTTGGCTTCAGTTTTGATACTTCCAAACTAACATTTTGTTACATGTTTAAACCTTTATTTAGCGGCCACCTCTGTATGTGGGGGTACTACTCTCCTTTCATGATAATTATTCTAGTGGAGTTTGTGGTGTGGACTCTTTTTAACCCTTTCCCTCATAGAGGACACCATGAAAAGACCTATGTGAACAACATAAAACCAGATCAGCCTGCAAGTAACTCACAGGCTGATCAGGTTTTATGCTGTTTGCTGCTCCTCAGTGGTCTGGAAATGAGGATTTTGTAATTAAATTTGGTAAGGTGTAACTGTGGTTTTCTGCAGATCAGGCTTTATGTGTTACCTATTGAGTGCGTCAAAATGAGTCTATATGAGGGAAAGGGTTAAGGTAAAGTCCCTGTAATGGTTCCGCTACATTTCTGACCTCATCTCATGGCCTTTCACGGAGATAACCAAGGTTTCCTAATGTTTCATTTTAGTACCTTGGTTACCTTGGTAGAGGTTAAGTGGTCCAAGACGTAGTGAAACCATTACAGGGACATTACCTTAAGACAGGTTTGACTGTATACTGATAGTGTATACTTTGTGTGACCAAGGACTGGTTTGGCTGGTGACAGGATAATTTGACTGCATGTGGTATCATGCCACTTGTTTGTGGTGTGATACCATATTGAAGAACCAGCATGTCTCCAAGTGACAGAAAGTCCACAAATTTCAAAACATAAAGTGAATACAAAAGAACCTGCACAGGGTCAAGAAGAACCTTGAAAAAATATTTCCTTTCATCTTGTTTCTACTATAAAGTGTGGGTTCATACATAACAGTTTTCATTTAGTGACATTTCTTTATACCATGTTTATTTTTATTGTACAGGACAAAGTTGAACATATACAAGCAGAAGTACCTGCCCTTGCATCCTCCTGTGTTTGGGGAGTGGTTCCTGCGGACCTTTCCCGACCCCACCTCCTGGTAAGTTCTCTCTCTCATGTACATGAAAACGATGCAGTTATGTGTTTAAACAGTGCAGTGATAAAATGCTCAAAGAACTCTTTTTTTAGCTCACCTGAGCACAACGTGCTCATGGTGAGCTATTGTGATCGCCTTTTGTCCGTCGTCCGTCGTCCGTCGTCCGTGCGTGCGTGCGTGCGTGCGTGCGTGCGTGCGTCCGTCGTCAACAATTTGCTTTAAACAACATCTCCTCATGAACCGCTGAAGGGATTTTGACCAAACTTCACAGGAATCATCCTTATGATGCCCTCTATCAAAGTTGTACAAATTATTCAGATTGGTTAAAAAAGTAGGTCACAGGAGCTAAAAATAGATTTTAAAAATGCAAACTTTGAAAATCTTCTTCTGCAAAACTGCAAGGCCTAGAGCTTAGATATTTGGTATGTAGCATCATCTTATGGGCCATTACCAAGATTGTACAAATCATAGCCCTACGATGATAAATGACCCCGCACCAGGGGTCACTTGTTTTACATAGAGTTATATAGGAAAATCTTTAAAAATCTTCTTCTATGAATCCATAAGGCCTAGAGATTAGATATTTGGTATGAAGCATCATCTTATGGTTCATTACCAAGATTGTACAAATCATGACCCTATGGTGATAAATGACCCCGCACCATGGGTCACTTGTTTTACATAGAGTTATATAGGAAAAACTTTAAAAATCTTCTTCTATGAATCCATTAGGCCTAGAGCTTAGATATTTGGTATGTAGCATCATCTTATGGTTCATTACCAAGATTGTTCAAATCATAGCCCTATGGTGATAAATGCCCCCGCACCAGGGGTCACTTGCTTAACATAGATTTATATAGGAAAAACTTTAAAAATCTTCTTCTATGAATCCATAAGGCCTAGAGCTTAGATATTTCATATGTAGCATCATCTTATGGTTCATTACCAAGATTGTACAAATCATAGCCCTACGGTGATAAATGCCCCCGCACCAGGGGTCACTTGTTTTACATAGAGTTATATAGGAAAATCTTTAAAAATCTTCTTCTATGAATCCATAAGGCCTAGAGATTAGATATTTGGTATGTAGCATCATCTTATGGTTCATTACCAAGATTGTACAAATCATAGCCCTACGGTGATAAATGCCCCCGCACCAGGGGTCACTTGTTTTACATAGAGTTATATAGGAAAAGTTTAAAAATCTTCTTCTATGAATCCATAAGGCCTAGAGATTAGATATTTGGTATGAAGCATCATCTTATGGTTCATTACCAAGATTGTACAAATCATGACCCTATGGTGATAAATGACCCCGCACCATGGGTCACTTGTTTTACATAGAGTTATATAGAAAAAACTTTAAAAATCTTCTTCTATGAATCCATTAGGCCTAGAGCTTAGATATTTGGTATGTAGCATCATCTTATGGGCCATTACCAAGATTGTACAAATCATAGCCCTACGATGATAAATGACCCCGCACCAGGGGTCACTTGTTTTACATAGAGTTATATAGGAAAATCTTTAAAAATCTTCTTCTATGAATCCATTAGGCCTAGAGCTTAGATATTTGGTATGTAGCATCATCTTATGGTTCATTACCAAGATTGTACAAATCATAGCCTATGGTGATAAATGACCCCGCACCAGGGGTCACTTGTTTTACATAGAGTTATATAGGAAAATCTTTAAAAATCTTCTTCTATGAATCCATAAGGCCTAGAGATTAGATATTTGGTATGTAGCATCATCTAATGGTTCATTATCAAGATTTTCAAAATGGTGGCCCTTTGGAGATAAATGATCCCGCACTAAGTCTTCTCCTCTGAAACCAGAGTTATATAGGAAAATCTTTAAAAATCTTCTTCTATGAATCCATTAGGCCTAGAGCTTAGATATTTGGAATGTAGCATCATCTAATGGTTCATTATCAAGATTTTCAAAATGGTGGCCCTTTGGAGATAAATGATCCCGCACTAAGTCTTCTCCTCTGAAACCATAAGGCCCAATGCTTATATATTTGGTGTGTAGTATTGTCAGGGCTAAAATGTTTAAGATTGAGTTATATCAGAATTCTTGTCTGTTTATAAACCTTGTAATCAGTTGTAGCAATGGTACTCAGGTGAGCGATCCAGGGCCATCATGGCCCTCTTGTTTTTAAACTTTGTAATATAACAAGTATGTACTTAGTTAAATTCTCACCACTTGTAATTCTATCATAACACTGTATTTTGGATCCAAACTTAGATACTGCATTATATTTAACTATTATAACTCTTTACTTTATATAGAATCATTTTGATGTATTGGCAAATGAGAAGACCCTGATCAGACGGGTCCTTCCAGAGGCTTACAGATCAGTCTAGTCTGTTTGCTCATACAATATTAACCCTTTCCCTCATATAGACTCATTTTGACGCACTCAATAGGTACCACA
>CM037780.1:69547078-69597078 GCA_021229015.1 Solen grandis | reverse complement strand
GAGAAGGCAAAAAAGAGGTTGGCCACAGCAATAAAAAACAAAGATTTCACTGAGATGAATGTGGCTCAAGGTCTGCTTGAAGTTGTGAAGAAAGATTTAGACAAGGCCAAGGCATCAATGGAAAAGTGTAGATAGCAAAGGTCAGAAATTGATAGGAAATGAAGGGGAGTTGATTAAGAGCTATCAGAGCAAGCAAGAGTCATTAGTAGGCAAAAGTGACCAGAGTGAACAAAATGCTAAAAAGTTAAAACAGGAAATAGTGAAGTAAAATGGTGGTGATCTTTATAGCATTTAATTTTATTAAATTCAAAAAGAAGGATGTAAAGAGTATAAATCTTATACAGTATGATGCCTGGAAGGTATCAGTCTAATGTAGATAAGACTATAGGATTTTTTTGTTTCAGTCAAGACTATAGGATTTTTTTGTTTCAGTCAAGACTATAGGATTTTTTTGTTTCAGTCAAGACTATAGGATTTTTTTGTTTCAGTCTGTAAACAAAGCAATGAAGAAAGATCACGAGGACATGGCCGTTGGATCCTGGATATTTACGGGTTTGAGATCTTCGAGAAGAATGGATTTGAGCAGTTCTGTATCAACTATGTAAATGAGAAGTTGCAGCAGATATTTATAGAGCTAACTCTGAAGGCAGAACAGGTCAGATTTATTGCAAAGAAAGTACAAAACCTAAATAAGTATTTTATGTATGTGATACAAAAACAAAATGAGTATGGGATGTGGAAAAGGTATGTTGAAAATAATAGTTTTTGGCAAAATTTAAATAATAAATGAAAGTTGTTTGTTACGAGCAAAAGAAAACACTTTGTAGCATTTTTGAGTGTCTCAATTGCAAGAAATATTTCCTCATGTTTAATCTGTACCAAGTGATGTGTTCTTTTGTTGAAATATTGTCCCATGTGAAGCATTCCTGTCATAACCCAGTTCACAAATTGATTCCCTTATGATTATCCCTCCAGTAACTAAGTTTCAACTTATTTATTTTTACATTGATCGGTTATTACAACAGGTACTAATCCCTCTTGATCGGTTACTAAGTTGGACCAGTACTTTGCACCTGAGAAGATCATGAAAAATCCTTGTCCCCAATGGGGTTCGAACCCAAAACCTTTGGATCCACAGTTGGGGGTTCAGGATGTGCTACCACTAGACCATGGCCCCCTCCAGTAACTGATCCATCCCATGTGATAAACCATCAAATTACTGATTCCATGATGTTCTCCTGTTTGACAATCTCTATTCCAAATGATAATCCATCTCATGCTACATGTTCCCATGTGACATTTTATGTGATAACCCATCCAGTGTGTCCAATTATTCATCCTATATCATGTTGCTATGTGATGATCCATCCCAGTATGGCATGTTGCTATGTGATGATCCATCCCAAAATGGCATGTTGCTATGTGATAATCCATCCCAATATAGCATGTTGCTATGGGATGATCCATCCCAATATGGCTTGTTGCTATGTGATGATCCATCTCAAAATGGCATGTTGCTATGTGATAGTCCATTCCAATATGGCATGTTGCTATGTGATGATCCATCCCAATATGGCATGTTGCTATGTGATGATCCATCCCAATATGGCATGTTGCTATGTGATGATCCATCCAAATATGGCATGTTGCTATGTGATATCCATCCCAATATGGCATGTTGCTATGATATCCATCCAAATGGCATGTTGCTATGTGATATCCATCCCAATATGGCATGTTGCTATGTGATGTCCATCCCAATATGGCATGTTGCTATGTGATGATCCATCCCAAATGGCATGTTGCTATGTGATATCCATCCCAATATGGCATGTTGCTATGTGATGATCCATCCTAATATGGCATGTTGCTATGTGATAATCCATCCCAATATAGAATGTTGCTATGTGATGATCCATCCAAATATGGCATGTTGCTACAGTGGTCACGCGATTCCTCGAGGTCTGACGGGATCTGCAAAAAAACTCGAAGAATCGCCGTATTCGAGGAATCATTTATATGTAAAAATTCAATACACTTATATTTGTTGATACTTTTCATTCATTATTTTGTCCGCACCTTTAATGACAAATGATTAATTATGCAGAACTGTCGCAGTTTGTTACATGATCAGTAGGTGCGAAAATACGTTTTACATGTCCGTATTGATATAACAATTCACCTATGTACTCTACGGAGGCTTGACGGTGTGTGAAAACAAATACAAAACCATCTTGACTAAGGTTTTAATTACAGGGACAGGTGGTCAGAGGGCCGGAGTATGGTTGTCAAGGAGATACAGTTATGTTTTGATATCAACTTCGAGGAATTGCATAGAAATTATATAGGATAAACTATCTAGGGCCAAGGATGGAAAACCAAAAGTTTGAAGAATGCCTTAAATTTAAAAAAAAGGGCCAAACGAGTTATCGCCGGTATTCAATGAATCGCCACATTGAGGAATCGCGTGACCACTGTATGTGATGATCCATCTCAAAATGGCATATTGCTATGTGATAATCCATCCCAATATGGCATGTTGCTATGTGATGATTCATCCCAATATGGCATGTTGCTATGTGATAGTCCATTCCAATATGGCATGTTGCTATGTGATGATCCATCCCAATATGGCATGTTGCTATGTGATAGTCCATCCCAATAGGGCATGTTGCAATGTGATGATCCATCCCAATATGGCATGTTGCTATATAATGATCCATCCCAATATGGCATGTTGCTATGTGATAATCCATCCCAATATGGCATGTTGCTATGTGATGATCCATCCCAATATGACATGTTGCTTTATGATGATCCATTCCAATATGGCATGTTGCTATGTGATGATCCATTACAGTGTGGCATGTTCCTTTATGATAATCCACCTGATTTGACATATTCCATGTTATTACCCATCCCATGTGTCATGTCAAGTGTTTTAATTCCTCCTATGTGATTTATTTCCAGGAGGAGTATGTACAAGAGGGAATCAAGTGGACACCTATTGATTACTTCAACAACAAGATTGTATGTGATCTCATTGAATCTAAACAGCCAGTGGGCATCATGTGTGTACTGGATGACGTATGTGCCACATTGCATGCAGTGTCAGAGGGCGCTGACCAAACACTGTTACAGGTGACTTATGCGCAAATATCTATCCATACTTAAAGTTTGCTTATTAGACCGTATTTTGTAAAACTTATACTATTTGTCATAATATAGTGAGAATTTAAAGTAATACAGACTATCTAGCATTATTATGATTTTGATAACATCAGTCACTTTAATTTCAGAATTCATGAAAGGTAATAGTTCAAATATGTAAGTTTCCTCATATAAAGTTTAAATCATACTTAATATGAATTTTCCCTTAGGTTCATTATATCTTAAGTCTACAACATAGGAAAAGTACCCACTATATATGCTTTATATCTTACCTAAGAAAACTGGAAATTGTACATGAAAAAACAGCAAAAAAAAACAATAAATATGAATATTTAAAAAAAAATCTAACATTGATAGATGAACAACATTTACCAAACCTGCAATCTTTTTAGTATTAGTACCATAAAGTAAAGAAAATGCACATGTGTTGGAATACACTACAGAGTACCAGGATAAAATTGAAATTGGTGACATGTCAATTAATACATGTCACAAGATTATAGCTGACATTTATTTTTAACAAAACTTTAGCTACCATTTTGTAGTAACAATTCATTTACTGTCTCTGCTGGTCTTAATTAAAATGATGAAAAGATTAGTTGTTTATGACTTATTTATATGTTGTTTTGCTGGATTGCTTGATATGTCAGCATGTAGGAAATCATTGTAGTTCTTTTTAACTGAATGAAGCAGTAAGAGAGTGTCATCCTTATCTCCAAAATAAGAGATAGTAGGGTTTAAGAATTGTTTTCTTTGGTTCTTAACCCTTTCCCTCATATAGACTCATTTTGACGCACTCAGTAGGTACCACATAAAGCCTGATCTGCAGAAAACCACAGTTAAACCTTACCAAATTTAATTACAAAATCCTCATTTCCAGACCACTGAGGAGCAGCGAACAGCATAAAACCTGATCAGCCTGCGAGTTACTCGCAGGCTGATCTGGTTTTATGCTGTTCGCATAGGTCTTTTCATGGTGTCCTCTATGAGGGAAAGGGTTAAGGAAGTATTTTAATCAAATATCCATGTAATATAACTGCCTTTATGATTGTCAGTTAAATGGGGGAATGTAATACAAGCAAACTGAAAACAAACCCTGTGGGATTTAATAAACAAATAATGGTATTGCATAGATGAAGAAATAGCTGGAAGATTCTCTTCATGAGATGATAAAAAAGCTTTAATTTTGCTCCATATATATTAACATTTTGAATTTGCCTTTAAAACGTTGAGTTAATGACATGGTGAGGGATTGTTTAACAAACATGGATTTTGCAGTTGAAACTGTTTCCTCTCCACTTGACAATGTACAGGTCCATTACTCTGCATCTCATTAAGATACAAATGCCAGCACAGTCCAAATCCTGGACTGCAAGTCTACAGTTCCATCGCTTTCCAATATAACCTCATGCCTGTGTTATAACAACAAAATCAGCACTATAATGGATCTGTTCTCCATTTTTAAATAACAATTACTCTATACTCAATTATATATATATATAATTATATATTGTAAAATTAAAAAAAAAATCGTCATTAATCTCTTTTAATAAGAACACACTTCTGTTTCAGAAACTCGGGGGAGCAGTTGGTAGCCATGACCACTACAATGGGACCAGTATAGGGTTTATCATCCATCATTATGCTGGCAAGGTACTCTCTTGGTCTTCATCCTGTTCATTGTTAACCCTTTCCCTCATATAGACTCATTTTGACGCACTCAATAGGTACCACATAAAGCCAGATCTGAAGAAAACCACAGTTAAACCTTACAAATTTAATTATAAAGTCCTCATTTCCAGACCACTGAGGAGCAGTGTACAGCATAAAACCTAAATCAGCCTGCGAGTTACTCGCAGGCTGATCTGGTTTTATGTTGTTCGCATAGGTCTTTTCATGGTTTCCTCTATGAGGGAAATGGTTAACCTAACACTGAAATAAACAACTAATTTTAACAATAAGTATGGTTTAGGATGCCTCTCTTTCTCTGAGAGAAATACATGTATAATGTTTTCATGATTTTTATGCCCTGCCAACTCCGTTTGAGGTGGGGGGGGGCATATAGATGTTCAGTCTGTGTGTCTGTCTGTGTATTCATGTGTCCATCCAACTGTCCGTCCTTCACACCTCAGGTTTACTTTTGAGTTTAAGCTTTTTTTCTGAGAAGATGACTTTTCATTTTATGAACTAGGTACACATGTACATCATGATATGATCTGTTCAATATTTATGCAAATTTATGGCTATGACCTATAATTTCACAGTTGGGTAGACATAGTTGGTAAAATTGGTTGTTCTGCATTTGCGTTACAGTTTGTTTTTTTCAGTGAAGATGATTTCATATTTTCCTGAAACTTGACATACATATACATCATGATATGGATTATTTACCAGTTGTATTTATTTAATTTTATGGCTGTGACCTGGTAAAATTGGTTATTCTGCCCCAGGTTTACCTCTGTGTTAAGCTTCTTTTTCTATAAAGGAAACTTCACATCATTATGAAACTTTATACAAATGTACATCACTATATAAACTTTTTAAAATACAAACAAATATTTGGTTCTGACCATATTCGATGGGGCATTAGTGTCTCATGGTCACATTTTCTTGTTGTTTTTTCTTTATAAATTTGTATAAGTGTATCAAATTCAAGTCTTTTTTTTCTCCATGATTGGTAACATAAAATAATTCACATTGATATGACTTAGCCACAGGAGGAAGTATCAAATATAGAAACAAGGTACATTTCTTGGGATTCTAGATAATGTATAAAACAAAAACCTTTTTGTTGTATGATGTCTGAAAAAAAGAAAAAGTATACCCTTTAAAAGAACATTTAGAATTGTTATGTTGGAGTTTTTTTCATCTAAATGTGTGACATACACTGAGTGCCTTCATTGACACCTTTTTTTTATGGCATTGTTCAGTATACTAATCACATTTCCAGAAGATGTTTTAAATTAGATCACAGGCAAAGACATAAGTCTGGATTGATAAAAAAAAGAGATGCCCCTATAGGATTGTTCCCTCTTTTGCTTCAAATAAATGCCAGTACTTTGTCTCCAAATCTGATTATGTTTTTTCATAATGGAAAACCAAAACAGTTTTTAGCTTGCTTGTTTGAAGAAAAAGTCAAGCTATTATGATCGCGTCGGCATCATGCAAAAACTTTAATGTAGCCCATTACTCAAATACTTTTAAAGGTATCAACACGAAACTTGGGATACTTTATAATCATGGTAAGGCACAGTTGGAAGACTAGGGGCATTATTCTGAAAGCTATATAGACATCAGTTTTCTATGAAATAAAATCTCTAGTTTTTTTTCTTTTTCATATTTGCTTAATAGTTATTCTTTACACCTTACAGTGTTCAAACTTTAAATCTCAAATATGGCTTCCCGTTGTTGACATGTAAAACAGATGAACATTGGTGGAACCCTGCAGAGCTCTAGTTATAATATTTTTGTTGATTTAGCGAAAAAAATTTAAATAACTTTTAAGACAAAAATCTGTCTATACCTTAAAGGACAATATTCCATGCAGTCAATGGAAGTGATGTCTTCCCAATACTTCAATTTACTTACTTTATTTATGCTTCTATTAAATTCATTGACTTATAATTCAAATGAAATTTGATCTTGAAGTATGTTTTTCAACTAATGTTTGAATAATCACCGTGTCTGTGATCTTGGAATATTAGCCCCTAACAAACACTAGGAGCATGCTGGTACCCCAGGATGATGCTGTGTTGAAGAAGAGTGACGTTTGATCCTGATATGTTCTTTATCTTACAGGTGGAATACAATGTGAAAGGTTTCTGTGAGAGGAATCGAGATGTGCTGTTCACCGATCTCATACAGATGATGAAGTCAAGTGAAAAGTAAGTCACCAGCCTTGTAAGAAATAACACAACTGTTTTATGCTATTTTCTTCAGCTTAATAGTCCCCTCCTGGTTCACCTGAGGGGACTATAGCTTTGCGCCACTAAGTTCTTATATTCATTTTGCGTAAAACCATAAAAATGCTATTAATTTATGTCCTGCATTTAAACTTCAGATATGCTTAGAAAACATTAAGATTAATGAAGTTGATGATGAAAAATATCTGTACAAGTAATCTTAGACATTTAATCGTGCATCTGTACAAGTAATCTTCGACATTTAATCATGCATCTGTACTCGTAATCTTAGGCATGTATGATGTGCATGTACTTGTAATTAGACATCAGTATGGTGTGTCTATACTAGTTATCTTAGACATCTGTATCATGTATCTGTACAAGTAACCTTAGACTTCTGTATTGTGTATCTGTACTAGTTATCTTGGACATCTGTATCGTGTATCTGTACAAGTTAGCTTAGACTTCTGTTTTGTGTATCTGTACAAGTTACCTTAGTCATCTGTTTTGTGTATCTGTACTAGTTACCTTAAACTTCTGTATCATGTATCTGTACAAGTTACCTTAGACTTCTGTATTGTGTATCTGTACAAGTTACCTTAGACTTCTGTATCATTTATCTGTACAAGTTACCTTAGACTTCTGTATCATTTATCTGTACAAGTTACCTTAGACTTCTGTATTGTGTATCTGTACTAGTTACCTTAGACTTCTGTATTGTGTATCTGTACAAGTTACCTTAGACTTCTGTATTGTGTATCTGTACAAGTTACCTTAGACTTCTGTATTGTGTATCTGTACAAGTTACCTTAGACTTCTGTATTGTGTATCTGTACAAGTTACCTTAGACTTCTGTATTGTGTATCTGTACTAGTTACCTAGATCACCTAAGACTTCTGTATCATGTATCTGTACTAGTTACCTTAGACATCTGGTATCGTGTATCTGTACAAGTTACCTTAGACTTCTGTATTGTGTATCTGTACTTGTTATCTTAGACTTCTGTATTGTGTATCTGTACTAGTTATCTTAGACTTCTGTATTGTGTATCTGTACTTGTTATCTTAGACTTCTGTATTGTGTATCTGTACAAGTTACCTTAGACTTCTGTATCATGTATCTGTACAAGTTACCTTAGACTTCTGTATTGTGTATCTGTACAAGTTACCTTAAACTTCTGTATCATGTATCTGTACAAGTTACCTTGGATTATGTATTGTGTTTCTGTACAATGTATCTGTACAAGTTACCTTAGACTTCTGTATTGTGTATCTGTACTTGTTATCTTAGATGTCTGTAATATGTATCTGTACTAGTTACCTTAGATATCTGGTATTGTGTATCTGTACAAGTTACCTTAGACATCTGGTATTGTGTATCTGTACAAGTTACCTTAGACATCTGTATCGTGTATCTGTACAAGTTACCTTAGACTTCTGTATTGTGTATCTGTACAAGTTACCTTAGACTTCTGTATTGTGTATCTGTACAAGTTACCTTAGACTTCTGTATTGTGTATCTGTACAAGTTACTTAGACTTTTGTATCATGTATCTGTACAAGTTATCTTAGACTTCTGTATTGTGTATCTGTACAGGAATCTTAGACATTTGAATCAGGTCAAATGATCTTAATTTATGGTCATCAGGAAGAAGCAGTTTACATGAATTGAAATAAAATAGAATATCCAAATGACTCTGTATGTTATGTTTGAGTGTCTAACTGAATGCCTCTTATTGCAGTGACTTTATAGCACAACTTTTCCCAGAGAACATTGATAAACTAACTCGGGGTAGACCTACCACAGCATCAACAAAGATCAAGGTATTTCTATACTGCTGGTGTATTCATCTATTCTATTGCAGTGTAGATCTGTTAACCCTTTCCGTCATATAGACTCATTTTGACGCACTCAATAGGTACCACATAAAACCTGATCTGCAGAAAACCACAGTTAAACCTTACCAAATTTAATTATAAAGTTCTCATTTCCAGACCACTGAGGAGCAGCGAACAGATAAAACCTGATCAGCCTGCGAGTTACTCGCAGGCTGATCTGGTTTTATGTTGTTCGCATAGGTCTTTTACTGGTTTCCTCTATGAGGGAAAGGGTTAAACACTATTTTAACACAGATAATCAATTAGCAATTAACCCATTAATGATATAGCATGAGCCTTAAATTAATAATTACTTATTTGTTGATGTAACCAGGTTAGAAATATGTTGAGGCAGATCAAACCGGGAAACCTTTGCTTACAAGCTTACTTTTTATCATGAATATCCAATAGGGAAGTAACAATTTTAAAGAACAAACAAAAAATGGCATTTATTGTGAGATACACACAGAAAATATGTGATTTAAGTTTTCTCTAGAAAAGGTATAAAGCCAATATATCAAAAAATGAGTTTAGAATTTTCTTATCACATGAAATGAATTCAGATTTAAATGACCCAGTTACATATGACCCCTGTTTTGTGTCTGTTCCACTTCAGTCTCAAGCCAATAAGCTGGTAGAAACACTGATGAAGTGTACGCCACATTACATCCGCTGTATCAAGCCTAATGAGACAAAGCGAGCTCGCGATTTTGAGGACAGCAGGTAGGTGGCATGGATGTTTTACAGAACATTACTTGAATGTGTGGTATTAAACCTGTATCTCATATAGATGCATTTGACACCTGGGCAGACAAAGTGGACCCATATCACTGAGCCTTCTCAGTAACTGTCTGATCACAGTCTTCTCTGATTGCTCATACAATAGTTAAGCTCATATTCTACTCAGTCTACATATACAGTGGTCTTGCAATTTTTCAATACAACGAGAATAGATTTAAATGCAAGAATTAAGTCAGAAATTAGCTCTCTTTTAATTTACCAATCATTATATTGACAATCTTTGTTTTAGTTTCATATATGGCGGCCATTCATTTTTTTCTCATGCCTGTACAAAGCACCAAATCGTATGCTCTGTTTGTTAGACTGTGATAAGGACTTCAAAGAATTACACAGAAATTATATTGGATATGCTATCTAGGGACTATAAGGCATGGAGCTAGAAAGTCTCATGTTTGAAGAATCACCCTAATATTTATACAGAATAAGAAGGACTAAATCAAGGGACCTAGCTTGTAGCTCAAGTCATGTCTGGTATTCAGTGAATCGCCACATTGAGGAATAGCATGACCACTGTTCTATCTTATGTTTGCTAAATTAATATTCATTTGCACTTGAATAATCATGATGGAAAAGGTCAACACACCATATTCTCCATACCTTATTTTCACCAGTTTATTCATTGATGAAGTTCATAATCATTTAATGGAATTACAAAACTGTGACATTGACATTTATAAATATAATGAAGGTCTGTACTCATACTATAAAATGAAAACAAGATAAATACTTATCTCTGGAATCTTATAGTCCACTTCTATACATAATGATTGTATATTTGTATGTTAGAGGTACTGATTGTTATGTCATGCAAAAATAAAATAAACATTTTAATTGATAAAACAAAAAAGAAAAATGACAAAGCAGCTCTTAATTGGATACCAGTTTATATCACTTACACAAAATAGATATTTTTTACACACACACACACACACACACACACTTTTGCTGTAAATCAGCTGTTGTTCTGCAGTAACCAGTTCTTTACACATGACTTAACCCTTTCCCTCATATAGACTCATTTTGACGCGCTTAATAGGTACCACATAAAGCCTGATCTGCAGAAAACCACAGTTAAACCTTACCAAATTTAATTACAAAATCCTCTTTTCCAGACCACTGAGGAGCAGCGAACAGCATAAAACCTGATCAGCCTGCGAGTTACTCGCAGGCTGATCTGGTTTTATGCTGTTCGCATAGGTCTTTTCATGGTTTCCTCTATGAGGGAAAAGGTTAAGTCATATAGGGAAATCTGGCTAATTAAAAAGAGCATAGAGGCATCCTATTGCCAGCTGAAAGGCTTCCTCACATGAAACATCTGAGTCTTCAGCTCACAGCAGTGATCATAGAAACCAGCAACTATAACCACATGGAGACACCCAACTTTCTCTTCAATGAATGGCGGATGATAATATAGTGGTAAAAGTTTGTGTACATTCTTATATTTCAGAGTAAAGCATCAGGTGGAATATTTAGTGTGTACACTGTTGTGTCTTACATTTCAGAGTAAAACATCAGGTGGAATATTTAGTGTTCTTACATTTCAGAGTAAAACATCAGGTGGAATATTTAGTGTGTACACTGTTGTGTCTTACATTTCAGAGTAAAACATCAGGTGGAATATTTAGTGTGTACACTGTTGTGTCTTACATTTCAGAGTAAAACATCAGGTGGAATATTTAGGTTTGAAGGAAAACATTCGTGTGAGGAGAGCTGGATTTGCCTTCAGAAGAGAGTTTGCCAAATTCATGCGTAGGTATGTAAAAATAATGGAATGAATTATAGTGCTATGCCCTGCTTTAATGTAACTTGCACTCATACTCTTTATATAAATACTGTTTTAAAATTTCTTGTTAGATACATTAAAAAGGGTTCTTAATAAAAATTAAAAGTTAGAGTGCAGCTCCATTGTAGTACTATATTTGTCTCTAAGTTAGTTAAGTATTGGACTACATTATAACACTGAATATAGACCTGAAGACAACTTGAGAGATTTGGGTCCAGTGTTGGAAAATGTAAATTCACGTTGTAATGGGGCACATTATATTGGATTTCACATTGTAATGGGGAATATTATATGTGATTTCACATTGTAATGGGGCATGTTATATTGGATTTCACATTGTAATGGGGCATGTTATATTGGATTTCACATTGTAATGGGGCATTATATTAGATTTCACGTTGTAATGGGGCACATTTTATTGGATTTCACGTTGTAATGGGGCACATTATATTGGATTTCACGTTGTAATGGGACATATTATATTGGATTTCACATTGTAATGGGGCAGATTATATTGGATTTCACGTTGTAATGGGGCACATTATATTGAATTTCACATTGTCATGGGGCACATTATATTGGATTTCACGTTGTAATGGGGCACATTATATTGGATTTCACATTGTAATGGGGCATGTAATATTCGATTTCACGTTGTAATGGGGCATTATATTAGATTTCACGTTGTAATGGAGCACATTATATTGGATTTCACATTGTAATGGGGCACATTATATTGGATTTCACATTGTAATGGGGCATGTAATATTGGATTTCACGTTGTAATAGGGAATATTATATTGGATTTCATGTTGTAATGGGGCACATTATATTGGATTTTACGTTGTAATGGGGCACATTATATTGGATTTTACATTGTAATGGGGCACATTATATTGGATTTCACATTGTAATGGGGAAATATTATATTGGATTTCACATTGTAATGGGGCACATTATATTGGATTTCACATTGTAATGGGGAAATATTATATTGGAATTCATGTTGTAATGGGGCACATTATATTGGATTTCACGTTGTAATGGGGCACATTATATTGGATTTCACGTTGTAATGGGAAATATTATATTGGATTTCGCATATTAATGGGGCACATTATATTGGATTTCACATTGTAATGGGGCACATTATATTGGATTTCACGTTGTAATGGGGCACATTATATTGGATTTCACATTGTAATGGGGCACATTATATTGGATTTCACGTTGTAATGGGGCACATTATATTGGATTTCACATTGTAATGGGGCATTTATATTGGATTTCACATTGTAATGGGGAATATTATATGGATTTCATGTTGTAATGGGGCACATTATATTGGATTCACATTGTAATGGGGTATGTAATATTGGATTTTACATAGTAATGGGGCACATTATATTAGATTTCACATTGTAATGGGGCACATTATATTGGATTTCACGTTGTAATGGGAAATATTATATTGGATTTCACATTGTAATGGGGCACATTATATTGGATTTCACGTTGTAATGGGGCACATTATATTGGATTTCACATTGTAATGGGGCATGTAATATTGGATTTCACATTGTAATGGGGACTATTATATTGGATTTCACATTGTAACGGCGCACATTATATTAGATGTAATGTCCTGTCTGTATGTTTTCCTAAATTATATTTCATTTACCAATGCATCAGGAGAATAAGCTTCTCATGCTACCTCATGACTTATCTGATGTGACAGCTGTCAGCTCCTACCCTTCTAGAGGCGGTATTTCTTTATGACTGTCTAAACCAGGCACCACTTGTATCAACAAGGATTAGTAATCTATATTTGTTTCCAAATCATCATGAAAAAACTTTTAAACAGAACCAATTAAACTACTTTCCTACATGACATCTAGTAAGTTAGAAAAGAGTGACCTGTAAATAATGAATAACATGCAAATATAGACTGCTGTGTAAGTACAGCATTTCCCCTTATAGCGACACCTCCATTTCCCAACAATTTAAAATCTGCCATATATTTAGAGTACTGATTTTGGTGTTCTGCTAATGTTTTGTACCTCCCTTGACCAACACGATAGGTTATGTTCATGTTTCTTTAAAAGTTTGGTTCCCTGCTATGTTGTGATTGTTCCATGACTGACAGGCTTCATAGAGAACCAGACATGTGATGATGTTGCCATTTTTAACCAGGTTTTCCGAAGGAAAACTCTGGTTATTAGATTGGGGTATGTCGCCGGGCGGGCGTAAAACAATTTCTTCTGTGCGCAACTCCTACATTTTTCAACGGATTTGGTCCAAACTTTTACAGAAGCATTATTACATAGTGGCCTGGCGCATATTGTCAGGGTTTTGTGGTTCGACTATTTTTGATGCAGTTATGGCCCTTTGTTATTTTTTCACATATGTAATATATAGGAAAATATTCTTCTGTGCACAACTCCTACATTTTTCAACGGATTTGGCCCAAACTTTTACAGAAGCATTATTACATAGTGACCTGGCGCACATTGTCAGGGTTTTGTGGTTCGACTATTTTTGATGCAGTTATGGCCCTTTGCCCCTTGATGGATGTAATATAAAGGGAAATATTCTTTCATGCACAACTTTTACATTTCTTAATAAATTTTGTCCATATTTTAACAGAAATGCCTTCATTAAGTCACCCTGGAGAATATTACCTGTGTTTTGCAGTTTGACCTTTTTTGATAGAGTTATGCCCCTTTGATAAAATTCCTTGTCGGAGCATAACTCCTACATTATAAGAGGTATTGAATTGAAACTTTATAGGTGCATACATCTCATTGAGGTGGAATGCAGTGCTACCAAAAAAAAAAAAAATGGATTATCTCCCCTTTCAGTTGTCAAATTTGAAATCCTATACTTTATGCATATTTACATATGATGTGCCATTGAGAAAAAGTTGTACACTTGTGTTTGTCCCAGGTATGCAATATTGACAACAGAAACATGGCCGACCTGGCGGGGAGATCCGACCCAGGGAATTCATCACCTGATGTCCAGCGTCAACATGGACCGGGACCAGTACCAGCTTGGACGTTCCAAGGTCTTCATCAAGAACCCAGAGTCTGTACGTATCCCATGAAATCTCAGATGAATTTGAAACTGGGTCACTTGGGGTCAAGCAGTAGGTCATCAGGACAAATCTTGATAGAGGCTTCATGTAATTTAAAATGTTTCTCAAATGAGGATGGCATTGCATGGGTCACATGAGATATCTTAGAATAAACCTATTGAACACCCCTAGAGGCCTGATTTTTGGCCCAAACTTCATGAAATTTTGTTTCAAAAGTATTTGATGCATATAAATTTTGTTACATGAGTCAAAAATTAGGTCAGTAGATTAGACCTGTTTTTTAAAAAAAAAATCAGATGTTCCATGACTTTTTATACACCTGACAAATGACATGGATTCACCTGCAACAGGCAAAGAGCCGGATTCAGTAAGGTTACTTCAATCTTTACAAAACTTGGTCACAATATATATTGACAACATATCTTAGCCAAGTTTGATAGCCAGCCAGAATGTCCCAAACACTCAAGAATTATAGTCCTTGATTTGATAAAAAAAAATGCAAAATTATTAGTGTCCTTACTCTAACTCTGACGGACATGATCGGATCTCTGACAAACTTGAACACTAATATCTCAGCCAAGTTTGAGAGTCCTTGACACTCCAGAGTAATGGCCCTTGAATTAATAAAATTGTATAATGGGTTAATTTTGCAATAGCTAACCTTCTTGTTTTTTTGTATGAAATGTTTTCTGAAGATTTTTTCTGATTAAATATGCATCCAAAATTGGAATTCTGTTATCGTGCCTTAAGAGACAATAGTGGTTACCCTCCAAATACTTGAATTTCTTGTCAAAATAATTAACATCTATACCATGACCCCTGCCATTGTGAGTGATTTAACAAGTTTGGTAATTGGTATTAAAAAAAAATAGTAATAATTTCATATATTCAATTGTTTACTTTTACTGACCGTCAGTCTAACTATACCTTGTGTTGTCCCAGCTTTTCCTGCTGGAGGAGATGAGAGAGAGAAAGTTTGACAGTTACGCACGTGTGATACAGAAAGCATACAGAAAATACCACGCACGGCAACAGTACTTCAAACAGAAAGAAGAAGGTAAAAGTCTTGTCTCTCTCTGATTTTGTTTCTCATTTTCTACTGTCTATCAGCTTTATGTTACAGTTTTATTTCTGTTCAGTTCTTCAAAAATCATGTATTTGAGTATAAAAAACCTTACAAATCATTAGAAAGACTTACAAATAGTGTATTGTATTTGAGTATGTGTGTGTCATTATTATCAAGTATATTAATACAAAAAAATACATGCCTTTCGACTGTATAAAAACAGTCATTAAGTATGATAATAAACCATGATAACGTGTGATTTCAGCATCGGATATTCTTCTGAACCGTAAAGAGAGGAGACGATTCAGTATCAATCGGAACTTTGTCGGCGACTATATTGGACTGGATGAGAGTCCGGCACACCGAGCTATGGTCGGCAAACGAGAGAGGATAGAGTTTGCTGATACAGTCAATAAATTTGACAGAAGATTCAAGGTAAGTCATTTTCTGTGCATTTAATTTGTATGAGGGGCAGTTGTTAAGTTCGGTAGACAGTCATGGGGTTCATTGTTAATCATATAATTGACTTAAAATTGGACACAATCAAATGAGGTTTTTGTTAATCTCATAAGACATTAACCAATACACAAGGTCAGTTTTAACATTAGGTATTTCTGTCTTTATAGTGTGAATTGTACATACACTCAGAGGCATTTATGACTGCGCACCTCTGCAAATAATATATCTCAGTAACCGTTGTATAGAAAAATTGTATAAAACATGGTCAAGACATGTGATAATATCGTATTGTATATTTGAAGGAATAAATATGATTTAATAATGATGTGATGTATTAAATTTACATCTCATACATTTGCAAAGTCTCAATTGGACTGTTATGAATGGTGTTTTATAATTGAGAGGATATTCCTGGGTGTTAATGACAAACAAATCCTACACACAAAAGTCTCAGTCTGGTGTATGTGATGCTCGGAAATATTGCCAGAGCATGCAGTTGATGAAGGGTCCAGTTGTGACAATGCCAAGTATCACCTGATCATAGTACCTACTATACTTGTCTGTGCCGATATTCAAGTGATTAAGGTACCTGTAAGATACCGTTTCATTTTGTTGTAGATGACCAAGAGAGATTTGCTGTTGACTCCCCAGAATGTGTACCTGATCGGCAGAGAGAAGGTAAGCCAGTGTTGTAGTGTGAAATCACATTGGTTCACAGTATTATAGTCAGTTGGGTACAGATATAAGATCATGACATATTGGGGGCAAGGGGTGTACTTTGAGGCTTCATCATTTTCCTTGCAGGGGCAGTGTGTAGTGTCACATGTTATTATTATGAACGGAGATTAAAGGGAGTGAATGAGTGATGCTAAATTATCAC
Source organism: Solen grandis (assembly GCA_021229015.1). NCBI lineage: Eukaryota > Metazoa > Mollusca > Bivalvia > Adapedonta > Solenidae > Solen > Solen grandis. The sequence goes on along the minus strand of CM037780.1, from coordinate 69,580,042 downwards.
TTATTGTTATTGTTGGGTGGTAAATTTAAATATGATTATTATTGACTACATTGTGATGTAGAAGCATGATAGACTGTACCCAAGGTCCACAAAAATCTTCATATCATGTGGAGTTTGCAATGCATTAGGATATGAGTTTTTCATGTGTAAAGTTTGTGACAAAATCCTTATTTGGTGATCTGTCGAATCAGTTAAAATCAGTTAATTGAAATGTTTTATACAGACTGTATTTACAGGCTATTTTTGATAATTGCTTAGTGTTTCTTAAAAGTAGAAAGAACAGTTATATACATACCATATTTATTGTTGTCAGTTTGTACAAAGTTGTCAATAAATTTTGGGTGTCATTAAATTACTTGAACACCAGCTGCTTAAAAATTGCAGATGTTTTTAAGTGTTAAGATGCAAACTGATAGGAATGCTGCCATCACTCTTTCAACTTTCTACTGTTCGACAACAGAGTGGCCCTTCAGGCCTTTGATTTTTCTTTTCTCATACTGAAGTCTTGTACATTGTGGAGTTAGACATAACAAGAGGACATCCCATTAGTGGTGGTATGGTAGTATTATAATACAGGGCTGAAACTCCTATGTAACTCAAGGCAGCAATGTAGTACAGTGCTGTAACTCGTCTGTACCTCAATGCTGCAATGTAGTTCATAGCTGTAACTCATCTGTAACTCAGGGCTGCATTTAAGTACAGGGCTGTAACTTCTCTGTAACTGAATGTTAAAGAACTGTTTTCTTAACATTTATTTGTAGACTTTAACCCTTTCCCTCATAGAGGAAACCATGAAAAGACCTATGCGACCAACATAAAACCAGATCAGCCTGCGAGTAACTCGCAGGCTGATCAGGTTTTATGCTGTTCGCTGCTCCTCAGTGGTCTGGAAATGAGGATTTTGTAATTAAATTTGATAAGGTTTAACTGTGGTTTTCTGCAGATCAGGCTTTATGTGGTACCTATTGAGTGCATCAAAATGAGTCTATATGAGGGAAAGGGTTAAACATTGAGATCCTTAAATTTTGTGAAATTAATTAATTTTGAGGGAAGAAATAGAGGTATAACTGAACTTAAAAGTGTTTCCTGTTTCCCTTCAGATCAAGAAGGGGCCACAAAAGGGACAGTTTGTGGAAGTTGTGAAGAGGAAGCTCCCATTGGAACAAGTCCAGTCTATAGCATTCAGGTGAGGACAGGTGTCATGCAGTGTGATTGGGGCTACATGGTTGTAGTCACCATCTTACTATCACCTAGCCTCTCAATGGTGCAGGTTCAAGTTTCTAATGTAAGGAAGCCTTCCTTTTGACTTAAGGAAGGTCAGTGGTCTTCCTGCATCTAGTATTAGCTTGAAGTGACTTTAACATTGTCACATACATAGAAATCTTAGATGGATTCTTGCATATATGGCAGTTTGTACCTTCAGTTTAAGCTCAATCTTGTATTGTAGACCTTCCCTTTAAGGGAAAATCATACAGTTTATTTTATTATTACTTTAATGTCTATACGTCTGTCCCAACAGCACAATGCAGGATGACCTGTTTATCCTGCATATACAGAACGACTATGCCAGTGTGCTGGAATCTGTCTTCAAAACAGAGTTTCTCTCACTGATCACCAAGCGATACAAGGACAAAACAGGAAGAGATCTCCGCCTCCAGTTTACTGATTCGTAAGTACAGTCCCCAATACTCCTTGTTTTTATGTGCTGTTTGTCCAAGGAAAGTTGAAAGTTAAGAGTAATGGTAGGTGCAAATTATTTTTTTTTTCCTTTTTTGTCATTTAAAAAAATGTCCAATTTAACAGAAACTTACTAGCAATGTTTGCAAGACATAGTGTTTATTTGATGTTATGGGGCTTCCATGACTGAGTGGTTAAAGTTGCTGACTTCTTGTCACATAGTCCCTCGACACCGTGGGTTCAAATCCCTGTCTGGTCATTCAGAATATGAGGAAGCTTTCCATCGGCTTGTGGTAGATCACTCATTGGTTCTTCTGTACCTGGAATATCTAACATGGATTCTCCAAGGTCTACATCCACCTGTAATTACCTGGCTGTTGTGATAGGACTGAAATACTGTCACAGTAGAGGTCAACAACATCAGTATTGTATGTGTTCCAGGCTTGAGTTTGCAGTGAAGAAGGAAGGATGGGGAGGTGGTGGGTCCCGGATGATTAAATTTGTACGAGGGCAGGGCGACGTAGCAGTATTGAAACCCTCCGGTAAAACCTTGACTGTCTCTATAGGAACTGGCCTGCCCAAGGACTCAAGTAAGTTTATTTGAACTTGTTAAAAATATATTTTATACTGAATATTAAGTTTTTTTTTTTAAAAAAAACAAAAAACATTAAGACATTGGACATACCCAGTTTTTGCAGGAAAAGGATACTCCCCTGCCCCCTTTACCTGTTGATACAGGATCATTTTCCATTCATTTCAATGTCAGTTGTAGACAATAGGAACACTAACAAAACCTTCCTGTACTGTTAAGAAGGTCAACCATTGACATATAATCAACACGTCCATTTTTAAGATACATGTACATCAATCGGTGCAATAATATTACAGGCACTTGGTGGTCAAATCATATAAATTCTATTGAACAACTTGGTTTTTTTAACTTTTTTAATGAATTTGATATTAATATGAATTATTTTCCTATGCTTAAAAGGAGATTATATGATCAGTATTTTCATGAATAGAATGCATCTATAAGTAGAAATGATGTATTATAAAATATCTAAGATTACATTTTGTTATGAAAATTACTTGCCTTAGATTGTGCCCACATGACTTAGAAATTTAATTAGGAAGACAAAATAGAATTAACATAGCAAAAAGGTTATATAAACTATGTAATTTAAATACAATAGAACATGAATATCTTTTTTTTATGTTGTATAAGACATCCAGAATTTGTCAAAAACATTAAGTTAATATATAATGGCCTACGCTAAATAAATTTAACGCCATGATATTTTCTAGTAAAAAAAAAATTGAAGAAGCTTTCATTATTCGCAAAAATATCCTTGATTAATTTGCTGTTTCTTTAATTCAAATGTTCTTTATTTGTTAGTATCTTTTTTGTGTTTTTCTTTGTCATACTCTATAACTTTGATTGTAAATGCCCAAAGGCAGTTATTGTATTTGTTGAACCTGCCAATAAACTTAAAATTTGATATTATATGCTATCCCAGTATAGCTAGGTGTTTAATCTGATCATTAAATGTAATAAACATTGAAATGGTTAGCTGAAGATTGTTATTTGCATCAGGTTTTTTCCATTATTTTGTAAACATTTATACTGAATAGATTCAATGTGACACAATATTTTGGATTCTGGCCCAATGTTCTTGAAAATAAAATCGTTACTAATGTATGGTTTTCATTCTCATTTTCAAACTATGTCCATTAGTTTCAATAGGGATTTGAGAATGATACTCAAAATTGAGTTTGAGATCATATTTAAGTATATCTGAGAACACAGTGCCAGTCTAGATAACTCTTTATTTTGGACTGCATTATAACTATTAAAATGAACTAGAGTCATCTACATGAATCATAAAACTTATATTTGGATTGGAGTATGATAATAATGGAGCACATTATCATGGATCTACCCTGTGTTAAGATTATAGATGTCCAGTATTTTCGTCATTATCTCCTGTAATTTTATTGACATTTTGTCTATGTGCAGGACCTAAGCGAATAATGCCCTCAGTAAGTAATGGTAGGCCAAGGAATACAGGACGTTCCAGTCGAGCTGCTCCCTCCAGACCGGCCCCCTCCTTCCCCGCCCCAGCCCCGCCCACCGGGCAACAAGGTAAGAATGTAGGTTACATAGTAAATAGGGGATTTCATTGAATCACTCAGATAATCTTACAAGAAGATGTACCCAGGTAGTGATACTGTAAAGTCTGTTGTTACTGGTACACAGGATGAATCGTTTGATCATTTATCCCTTTCCCTCATAGAGGATACCATGAAAAGACCTATGCGAACAGCATAAAACCAGATCAGCCTGCGAGTAACTCGCATGGATCAGTTTTATGCTGTTCACTACTCCTCAGTGGTCTGGTAATGATGATTTTACAATTAAAATTAGGTTAAGGTTTTGAGTTTGGCTTTCTGCAGATCAGGCTTTATGTGGTACCTATTGAGTGCATCAAAATGAGTCTATATGAGGGAAAGGGTTAATAGAAAATGTGCTAGAAAAAAAAATATATATAGATATATGATTTAAAGTGAGGTATAGGTAAATATATCAAAATTTATTTGGAGTAAAAAGCAGTTGTTCTTAATACAACAGCTTGTTAAATGAAGTGAATATTGGTAAAGAAAATGTAAAACTTTGATTTATAGTGCTTGTTGTAGAAATTTCATTGTTTTTGTGTCACCTGCTGTAAGGTGACACATAAGGATTACTTTTACGTCATCTGTCTGTCTGTCCATCAGACTTTTTCCCTCACACTTCAGCAGGTGACATGTGTTCTAGAGAACATTCTTGTCTCGTTATAGCCAACAATCGGCGAATGTCCCGGCAACGCAGCATGGACAAGACTCCGTCTCTACCACGAGAGGGCGCCAGTCACATGGCCAAGTCTATACAGAATGCTGTGCGCAGTAGGAACAATGACTTCATGAAGGTGCCGGATTCCGGACAATCAGGGTATGTATTGCAGGTCACATGACCTGGTCGCATCACCAAATTGATAACACCAACTCACATAACAATTTTTATTTTTTTTTCAGTTAAGGTTATGTGATAAGGTTTAAAGGAACAGATCTTGATTTATATGACCCTGAGATATATGTGCTAGTAACATGGCTTTATATGCTGATAGAAACATTCACAAAGGCGTTACTTCTTCGATAAATTCCTTGCATGTTATATGAAGTCACCGGGTTAACATTGTCCAGCAACTTGCAACATAGAGCACATTGTGTGATGTCCTGACTGACCTCCTGATTGTATAGGCTCCTCAGATTGTAATGGTCAAAAGGTCAGGAGTGTCTCTTGGATTGGTGCTATGCTTTGTCTGTTTGGCTGGCAAAATCCTTCTCTTGCCCCTGCACATTTCTAGGTGATCAGCACTTATTGTCACCAGTGAATTATGATCCTCTAATATAATATGATATAATATATCCCATATAGAAATGTGATTATTTCCTTTTATATCACCTGGAATGTATTTATCTTACCATTTCCTTTGTTATATTGCATACAGTAGCACAAATTTAATGTATTAGATCTGTGCATTTGTATATTTTGCTAATGTGGACACCTTACAGGAAATCTGATATGCATAGTCTGTGATTAATATCTGACCTTTATATAATAACCAGACTGTCATCGACCCAGACAATTTCAATTTAATGTTAAGTAGGTTTTCCTAGTGAAGAATAGTTTCTTAACCCTTTCCCTCATAGAGGACACCATGAAAAGACCTATGCAAACAGCATAAAACCAGATCAGCCTGCGAGTAACTCGCATGCTGATCAGGTTTTATGCTGTTTGCTGCTCCTCAGTGGTCTGGAAATGAGGATTTTGTAAATACATTTGGTAAGGTTTAAACTGTGGTTTTCTGCAGATCAGGCTTTATGTGATACCTAATGAGACGTCAGAATGAGTCTATATGAGGGAAAGGGTTATATAAGCTAGCACTTGGACTCCACAATGTGAATATAGCACACCTGTTGGATCCTGCAGTCTAAATCAAGAAACCCATTAATTAACTTCCATTTATTAGAAAAATGGGAACAGAAGACTTCAAAAGATTATAAAAAACAGACCTCTAGAGTACCAAGTTTGTTTCATAAGAAGCTTACATGGAAGATATGGTTCGAATGCACTTCTTATTCTGTCGCCATGTTCTATTCTGGTGTAGTCTGTACATGTGACGTCAACTATAGGGCAGGTCCTTTACAACTTTGTACCTTGGGTCCGTCTACAGACCCTGCATTACACTGACCTGTGGTAACTGTGAGACAACACTCAACCAATGTGGGATCCATGTTTATACTTCCTGGATGCCATATTAGTAGCCCTGCATCTCACCAATGATTCCTTGTCACATAAGGGAAGAGGGTGTAGTAAACGTCCCTCCAGACATGCAGGTTGTTGTTGTTTTTTTTCAGGATACTGTGGTTTCCTCCCACAATAATGACCACATATGGCACTAACTGTGCAATTGAGAGCAATATATTGAAGTTGTCAGAACTTTTACTTTTGATGTAAAATTTACAAAATCTAACTATCGGCATTATAATGGACAGCTTAGTAATGGATCTTTACTGTGTTTGCAAAGAAGGCAAAATGGCCTCATGGAGATATCAGACAGTTTCATTTTCAAGTACTTTGTAACCTGTTTTCATTGTATCAAAGCATTTTGTATGTTAATGTAGGATTTCATATAACATGTCTATAAATCTCACAATATCATGCAATACTATGATGTAACATTCAATGTAATACATATTTAACAAGCCTAAATGATGTATTTTTTCTACTTGCAAATTTTCTATGCATATGTGTAATCTCACATTTCTTGGCTTACTTACACCTGCCTTCAAATTAAAGGAACACAAGAAATAAGTAAGTGGACATTTTCTCAATGCTTATCTCCCCTGTGTGTGTTGCACTTTAACCTTTATCTCTGGCTGACAGACTGTCGTGTGCCATAACAATGTGTAGATAGACATGTTAACACCATCTGCTGTGTAGTGAACCATTAAACCTTGTGTAATCAGCCACTTAATTAGCAGCGATAATTGGCTTCTCTAAGATTTGATAACTAAATTAGAAATCTTTAGTGAGATTTTGTAAAACTCATCAAAATTCTCAGTCTAAGTTAACATGTTAATCACATTTATATCCATATTTCACTGAATGAACTGGAGCTATACTGGAATCCTGCCTTGTTTTGCCACATGGCTGAACTATTCATTTCACCATGCTTATAGCAAGGGTACTCATGAATTTCAGTTTATATAAGTAATAGTAATGAAGATAAAAAATCTGGCCTTTCACTGAAATGTTCAGCTGCAAACAACTGTATTTGAAAAATGCTTTAACTGCTCCTGAAGACCAGTATAAACTCCCATATGCCTTCTGGTACATGTTGGTTGAATGCTTGGTCTGGTTTTTTACTGTTCTACTTTATTAAAAATCTAAAGTCTGCCATTTGCTAAAGTGTAAAGTCTACCAATACAAAGGTCTAGCACAGTCTAGAGTCAACACTTGCAAAGGTCTATAGTAACCCTTACCAAGGTCTAAATTCTACATTTCACAAAGGTCTGAAGCCTACCCTAGCAAAGGTCAAAATTCTCAAAGGTCTATAGTACCCTTACAAGGTCTAAATTCTCCTTTCACAAATGTCTGAAGTCTACCCCTTACAAAGGTCTAAATTCTACCTTTAACAAAAGGTCTAAAGTCTGCTCCTTACACAGGTCTAAATTCTACCTTTTTGCAAAGGTCTGAAGTCTACTCCTCACAAAGGTCTAAATTCTACCTTTTACAAAGATCTAAATTCTACTCTTACAGAGGTTCTAACCTTTCAGATTTGTGAAAATAGTGTTAATTGACATATTGATGTGTGTAAAATCAATTTGTATTTTGAATTTGATTCTGAAGTAACAACAACAAAAATTGAATGCATACATATTTTATAATGATTGTCTGAATAAGATATATTGCATGTAAGGGAGAAGATGGTTGCCTCTTTTAGAATGGATATTTTATTTTGCTACCATTCATTATATTGGACAGGATATGAAATAGCAGTTCATTAAGAGCATTTTTCAAATGCATTGTATGATAAGTGACTTTAGTTTGTGTGTTTATTGCTTTTAGATTAGGATTTACTTAAGACAAGAAGTACTGCTGGTAGTTTTGACTCCATCTTGACCTTTCAGCAGTTTTAGATAAATGTATTTTTCAGAATTCAAACATGTATATTTTATATGCCCCCACCACTTATGGGGAGGGGGGCATAAAGATTTGCCTTTGTCCATACGTACATACTTTCGTCCGTCCCGAAAGTTTGTACGGAGCATAACTTGAAACCTATAAGAGGTATCAACATGAAACTTCATAGCTACATAGACCTTGATGAAGAGAAGTGCAGTGCACAAGAACCATAACTCTATTTTGTATGATTTATGAGTTATTGCCCTTTGTTATTTTTCATACTTGAATTTTGTCCAGAGCATAATGCAGAATCAGTTAGAATCTTGGTTAAGTTTTCCGTAGCACCTCACTTTTTCTCTGAACCCCTCAAGGTATTGTTTTGAAACTTAAACTACTTGTATATGGCCACCACCCCAGCCTGAAGGCAAGAAGGGATACTTCTATCGTGAACTTTGACAAAATTATGCCCCTTTTTAGCTCACCTGAGCACAACGTGCTCATGGTGAGCTTTTGTGATCGCCTTTTGTCCGGCGTCCGTCCGTCCATCCGTGCGTGCGTCTTGCGTCAACTTTTCCTTTAAACAACTTCTCCTCCTAAACTACTGGATGGATTTTGACCAAACTTCACAGGAATCTTCCTTATCATGACCTCTATCAAAGTTGTTCAAATTATTTTGATTGGGTGAATAAGTAGGTCACAGGAGCTAAAAATAGATTTTAAAAATGAAAATTAAAAAAAATCTTCTTCTCCAAAATCACAAGGCCTAGCCTTTTGATTTTTGGTATGTAGCATGATCATATGACTCTCTGCCAAGATTATACAAATTATGACCCTGGGGTCAAAATTGGCCCCGCCCCAGGGGTCACTTGATTTCACATAGGCTAATATAGGAAAAACTTGAAAAAATCTTCTTCTCCGAAACCACAAGGCCTAGCCTTTTGATTTTTGGTATGTAGCATGATCTTATGACTCTCTACCAAGATTGTTCAAATTATGACCCTGGGGTCAAAATTGGCCCCGCCCCAGGGGTCACTTGATTTAACATAGGCTAATATAGAAAAAAACTTGAAAAATCTTCTTCTCAGAAACCACAAAGCTTGGAGTTTAGATATTTGGTATGTAGCATGATCTTATGACTCTCTACCAAGATTGTTCAAATTATGACCCTTGTGTCAAAATTGGCCCCGCCCCAGGGTCACTTGATTTAACATAGGCTAATATAGAAAAAAACTTGAAAAATCTTCTTCTCAGAAACCACAAGGCCTCGAGTTTAGATATTTGGTATGTAGCATGGTCTGATGACTCTCTACTAAGATTGTTGAAATTATGACCCTGGGGTCAAAATTGGCCCCGCCCCAGGGGTCACTTGATTTAACATAGGCTGATATAGGAAAAAAACTTGAAAAATCTTCTTCTCAGAAACCACAAGGCATAGAGTTAAGATATTTAGTGTGTAGCATGATCTTATGACTCTCTACCAAGATTGTTCAAATTATGACCCTGGGGTCAAAATTGGCCCCGCCCCAGGGGTCACTTGATTTAACATAGGCTGATATAGGAAAAAAAACTTGAAAAATCTTCTTCTCAGAAACCACAAGGCATAGAGTTAAGATATTTGGTGTGTAGCATTGTCTAGTTGATCTCTACCAAGTTTTTTCAAATCATGACCCTTGGGTCAAAATTGGCCCCGCCCCAGGGGTCACTTGATTTTACATAGGCTAATATAGAAAAAAAAACTTGAAAAATCTTCTTCTCAGAAACCACAAGGCCTCGAGTTTAGATATTTGGTATGTAGCATGGTCTTATGACTCTCTACCAAGATTGTTAAAATTATGACCCTGGGGTCAAAATTGGCCCCGCCCCAGGGGTCACTTGATTTAACATAGGCTGATATAGGAAAAAAACTTGAAAAATCTTCTTCTCAGAAACCACAAGGCATAGAGTTAAGATATTTAGTGTGTAGCATTGTCTGGTTGATCTCTACCAAGTTTGTTCAAATCATGACCCTGGGGTCAAAATTGGCCCCGCCCCAGGAGTCACTTGATTTAACATAGGCTAATATAGAAAAAAAAACTTGAAAAATCTTCTTCTCAGAAACCACAAGGCCTCGAGTTTAGATATTTGGTATGTAGCATGGTCTTATGACTCTCTACCAAGATTGTTAAAATTATGACCCTGGGGTCAAAATTGGCCCCGCCCCAGGGGTCACTTGATTTAACATAGGCTAATATAGGAAAAAAACTTGAAAAATCTTCTTCTCAGAAACCACAAGGCATAGAGTTAAGATATTTAGTGTGTAGCATTGTCTGGTTGATCTCTACCAAGTTTGTTCAAATCATGACCCTGGGGTCAAAATTGGCCCCGCCCCAGGAGTCACTTGATTTAACATAGGCTAATATAGGAAAAACTTGAAAAATCTTCTTCTCAGAAACCACAAGGCCTGGGGTTTAGATATTTGGTGTGCAGCATTGTCTAGTAGATCACAACCAAGTTTGTTCAAATCATGGCCCTGGGATCAAATTTGGCCCCACCAAGGGGTCACCTGATTTTACAAAGGCTAATATAGAAAAAACTTGAAAAATCTTCTTCTCTGAAACCACAAGGCCTAGCCTTTTGATTTTTAATATATTATGAACCTGGGGTTAAAACCGGCCCCGCCCCAGGGGTCACTTGATTTAACATAGGCTAATAGGAAAAAAACATGAAAAATCTTCTTCTCAGACACCAGTCAAAGCATAGAGTTTAGATATTTGGTGTGTAGCATTGTTTAGTCGATTCTTACCAAGTTTGTTCAAATCATGACGCTGGGGTCAAAATTGGCCCCGCTCCATGGATCACTTGATTTTACATAGACTTATATTGGAAAAAAAACCAGAAAAATCTTCAAGGTCTGGAGTTTAGATATTTGGTATGTAACATGGGCTAATAGACCTCTACCAAGTTGAGTGTGGTAGTGTGTAGCATTGTCTAGTCGATTCTTACCTACTTTGTTCAAATCATGACCCTGGGGTCAAAATTGGCTCTGACCCAGGGGTCACTTGATTTTACATAGCCTAATGATACCAGGTGAGTGATCCAGGGCCATCATGGCCCTCTTGTTTGAGTAAGAATCTTGGTTAAGTTTTCCGTACCACATCACTTTTTCTCTTAATCCTTCAAGGTTTTGTTTTGAAACTTGTAGTACTTTTATTTGACCACCACCCCAACCTTGAAGGCATGAGGGGAAAACTTTGTCATGGATTTTGACCAAACTTTATAATGCCCCTTTTTCGACTTAGAATCTTGGTTAAGTTTTCCGTACATGTTTATATCCTTTGTTTACTTTTTGATTATACAGTGATTCTTATTTTGCCTTTACTGTAAAATTTTTCTATATTGACAAACATTAGAATAGTTTAGCGCACTGTCTTATGGACAGCTCTTGTTAATTTTTATTTCACTGCTTTTTAGCTCACCTGAGCACGAAGTGCTCAAGGTGAGTTATTGTGATCACCCTTGGTCCGTCATCGTGCGATGTGCGTCGTGTGTCGTGCGTCGTCAACAATTTTCTTTAAATGACATCTCCTCTGAAACCGCTGGACAGAATTAAATGAAACTTGGCAGGAATGTTCCTTGGGTAAGGATCTACAAAAGTTGATAAAATAAAGTTGATCCATGAAGAACTCTGGTTGCCATGGCTACAAAAAGAAAAATAATTTGAAAACTTTAAAAATCATCTCCTTCAAAACTACTGGCCAGATTTCAAAATAATTTGGTACAGATGTTCCTTGGGTCAACCTCTACCAAAGTTGCTAAAATTATTCCGATCCGTTAAAAAAACATGGCCGCCAGGGGCGGGGCTTATTTGCCTAATATGTATATAGAGAAACCTTTAAACGACATCTCCTCTGAAACCGCTGGACAGAATTTAATGAAACTTGGCAGGAATGTTCCTTGGTGAGGCTCTACAAAAGTTGCTAAAATAAAGTTGATCCATGAAGAACTCTGGTTGCCATGGCTACAAAAAAAAAATAATTTGAAAACTTTAAAAATATCTCCTTCAAAACTACTGGCCAGATTTCAAAAAAATTGGTACAGATGTTCCTTGGGTCAACCTCTACCAAAGTTGCTAAAATTATTCCGATCCGTAAAAAAACATGGCCGCCAGGGGCGGGGCTTATTTGCCTAATATGTATATAGAGAAACCTTTAAACAACATCTCCTCTGAAACCACTGGACAGAATTTAATGAAACTTGGCAGGAATGATCCTTGGTCAACCTCTACAAAAGTTGCTAAAATAAAGTTGATCCATGAAGAACTCTGGTTGCCATGGCTACAAAAAAAAAAAATATGAAAACTTTAAAAATCATCTTCTTCAAAACTACTGGCCAGATTTCAAAATAATTTGGTACAGATGTTCCTTGGGTCAACCTCTACCAAAGTTGCTAAAATTTTCTGATCCGTAAAAAACATGGCCGCCAGGGGGGGGCTTATTTGCCTTATATGTATATAGGAAAACTTTAATCAACATTTCCTCTGAAACCAGCTGGACAGAATTTAGATGTAAACTTGGCAGGGAATGATCCTTGGGTAAATGCCTTCACACAAAGTTGCTAAAATAAAGTTGATCCATGAAGAACTCTGGTTGCCATGGCAACAAAAAAGAAAAAAAATATGAAAACTTTAAAAATCATCTTCTTCAAAACTACTGGCCAGATTTAAATAATTGGTACAGAGTTCCTTGGTCAACCTTACCAAAGTGCTAAAATTATTCCGATCATAAAAAACATTGGCCACCAGGCGGCTTTTTGCCTTATATGTATATAGTAGAAACTTTAACAACATCTCCTGAAACATGGCAGAATTGACTAAACTTGCAGGGATGATCCTTGGGTCAACCTCACAAAAGTTGCTAAATAAAGCTTGATCCATGTAGAACTCTGGTTGCCATGGCTACAAAAAGAAAAAAAAGATAGAAAACTTTATAAATCATCTTCTTCAAAACTACTGGCCAGATTTAAAATAATTTGGTACAGGTGTTCCTTGGTCAACCTCTACCAAAGTTGCAAAAAAAATTTCTATCGTAAAAAACATGGCCCCAGGGGCGGGGCTTATTTGCCTTATATGTATACAGGGAAAACTTTAATCAACATTTCCTCTGAAACCACTGGACAGAATTTGATTAAACTTGGCAGGAATGATCCTTTGGTCAACCTTCACAAAAGTTCCTAAAATAAACTTGATGCATATAGAACTCTGGTTGCCATGGCAACAAAAAAGAAAAAAAATATGAACACTTTAAAAATCATCTTCTTTAAAACTACTGGCCAGTTATGTTGGGGGTTATGCCCCTTTCAATGCTTAAAAGGCTATATTTCACATTGTTTGCCTTCTAGCATTTTTATTTCTTAACCAATCATCTCTAAAATTGTGATAATGTTAAGTGTCATAAAATTTTCAATTTTGGCTGATATTTGCCCTTTAGGACAGGAGTTATGCCCCTTTTGAAATGATAAAAATGGCTTATTTGGCTTTGTGCACTCTTAAGTAATTCTAAAAACCCAAATTTCACTGTTTACGCCTCAGCATCTCTATTTCTAAAGCAGTATGTTTAGCATGTTTGGCATTGAGGGCTATTTATCTCAGGTGAGCGTTTTAGGGCCATCATGGCCCTCTTGTTTTATTTCTTCCTCTATTTAACTTCTCATGCTAACTCAAGCCTCATCTGGGTTAGAGTGTTTATTTTCTCTCATAACAGACAGACATCAATTCAATTGTTACCAATTATAAATCTTATTTATTTCTTTTTTGCCCTCTTAGAGTTTAATTTATATTCACATCACTGGAAGTAACATCACACGGACCAATATATCTGTGATGTATTTTGATTGACTCATGTGTCAGAGAACTTAGCAATATTGTTCATTGATAGTTGTTGATTGACATTGACATTTTTTAGTCTTTATCAAAAGCAGTACCATTGATGTACTTTTTGGTGTCCTGAATATGTGAAGTCTTATTAAATAGGCCATTTTATTCCATCAATACTTGTTGTAAAATCATATACAGATCAGTGTAAAATATACCCCCAGAAACATTTTGTATGCCTCTGTTGTATTTTCTGGTCAGTCAAAATGTCTTCTTGATTGCAGTATGTCACATTGTGTCAGATCATGTCACACTGCCATGGCATGACATAACATCAGGTATCACCATATTAAACAATGTCATGTGTCACTATATTACACAATGTCATGAAATGTCACAACATGACAAATGTCATGTCCCACTATATTAAACAATGTCATGAAATGTCACAGCAAGACACAATGTCATGTGTCACTATATATCACAGTGTCTTGTGTTCCAGCATGACACAATATAATAAGCCACTACATTACACAATGTCATTTTGTGTCAAAGATTGAATTTGGGTCACCATGTAACATTGCATGTGTCACAGTATGACACAATATCATAAGCTACTATATTACAAAATGTCATGTTGTGTCATCTTATTGTCCTCACATTCCAGTGTACAAAGGAACCGGCACAGTACAGCTAAGCCTGCCCCAGGGGCCGGGCGACCAAGGCCTAAACCCACACCCAAACCCAAACCTAGCCTCCCTCAGGCCAGGTGCTTGTATGCTTACGATGCTCAGGACACAGATGAACTCAGCTTCAATGAGGGAGACACTATTGAGATCATCAAAGAAGGTGAGAGGTTTTCTGGGAGAGTGGCCAGAGAATCTTCAATACTGTGGGTTTGATCCCTGAACCCAGCATACTTATCATGAATTAAATAGCACCTGTACAGCTTCGATACTTGCCTCTCAGCAGAGAGGGTAGCTGTAGGACTTGTTGGTCCAGTGTCAGGATATTGTGACTTGAGTATTGTATCATGCCACTGTCTTTGGTCTGAGGCAGCACTGTATGCTATATATGTCATCTGTTTACAGATTTTCCCACATTACTAAATCCCAAGCAATTCACTTACTTAGAGGACACCATGAAAATGGGAACAGCATAAAACCAGATCAGCCTGCGAGTTACTTGCAGGCTGATCAGGTTTTATGCTGTTTGCTGCTCCGCAGTGGTCTGGAAATGAGGATTTTGTAATTAAATTTGGTAAGGTTTAACTGTGGTTTTCTGCAGATCAGGCTTTATGTGATACCTATTGAGTGCATCAAAATGAGTCTATATGAGGGAAAGGGTTAACTCTTTTTTTTTAGAATTCCTGTGTTACAGATCTCCATGTTATGGATATCAAATAAATGCATAATAAACATACCTTAAAATAAACTTCAGAATTGAAGTCTTGTTTTGTTTCTGACTTTACTACTCTTGCTTCACAAAGTGCAATTGAACAACCTAATATATAAGAATCATGCACACAACAAAGTTATCACCTTTCCATATTGTAAGGTCAGGCAGAGTACTAGAGGTACTCCTTCCCTTACATAAAAACCCCAGTTAACCCTTTCCCTCATAGAGGAAACCATGAAAAGACCTATGCGAACAGCATAAAACCAGATCAGCCTGCGAGTAACTCTCAGGCTGATCAGGTTTTATGCTGTTCGCTGCTCCTCAGTGGTCTGGAAATGAGGATTTTGTAATTAAATTTGGTAAGGTTTAACTGTGGTTTTCTGCAGATCAGGCTTTATGTTGTACCTATTGAGTGCGTCAAAATGAGTCTATATGAGGGAAAGTGTTAAACCAGTATAAAATATAAGGCATTTTAAACTGCTGCTGAGACATAACATATATGAGATGACATTTTTTCGATGAATACCATATATTCGATGATATTCCTGATATTCAAGCATTTAATATCATTGGAGGTCCTAATTGGCCCCAGACCACTCCGCCACCTTTCTTGTTATTATCATAGTCTTCCAAGATTTTATCACATGTGCAAGCAATCACAGGAAAATATTTACTATGTTGCAGGAAATAAAATCAAAACATTTTTGTACAAAAATGTGACTCAAATAGATATTGCAAGCTCTATCTCACACAACTCTTTGTATGTGTGTGTGTGTGGTTTTTTTTTAAAACAAAATGATTTCCATGCAGAATGGCTCTTTTATGCTCAAATTATTAAAATAAAAATATCTAGGAAATTCCATTTTCATGTTTGCATTTTTATAAATGGAACTCAATTGTGTACAATTTGTAACTGCTATGATGTCACCAAGGTAATGGAGTTAGGTACAAACAAAATAATGGCATAATATTTGACACCCAATGTGCTATTTTTTGAGTGAATAATCATCTATAAAAGATGTTTTTTCCTGGTATCAACAATCAATGGAAAGAATTAATTGATATGTATACATTCAGTTCTATGTATTATATTTATGTTACATTTCACAATTCAAGCTAAGAGGGGCCCAGTTTGGGCACTCAAGATTATGGACCTTTCCTATATTTGCAGAAAAATTGAAGCCTCACCATTAACTTTTATATAAAGATAATAAAGGATAATATGTGTTTGTTTTCTGATTTTTTTCCATGTTAAGGGAAACTGCTTGTAAACAGCATCACAGAATATACCATGTGTTCATATCTTTAGACATTGGTCACATGATATCCGAGTGTAGCTATTGGATATCTTTTGATTTAATTGTAATATATCTATAAACATTGTTCACATGATATCCAGCTGTAACTATTGGATATCTAGTGATTTAATTGTAATATATCTGTAAACACTGGCAAATGATATCTGAGTGTAGTTATTGGATATCTAGTGGTTTGATTGTAATATATCTGTAAACATTGGTCACATGATATCTGAGTGTAGCTATTGGATATCTAGTGATTTAATTGTAATATATCTGTAAACATTGATCACATGATATCCAAGTGTAACTATTGGATATCTAGTGATTTAATTGTAATATATCTGTAAACATTGGTCACATGATATCCGAGTGTAACTATTGGATATCTTGTGATTTAAATGGAATATATCTGTAAACATTGGTCACATGATATCCGAGTGTAACTATTGGATATCTAGTGATTTAATTGTAATATATCTGTAAACATTGGTCACATGATATCCGGCTGTAACTACTGGATATCTGGTTATTTAAATGGAATCCATGTACTGTATATTTTTAAACATTGGTCACATGATATCTGAGTGTTGCTATTGGATATCTGGTAATTCATTTGGAATATATCTTTAAACATTGGTCACACAAAATGGTCCCAGTCTTCTGCAATAATTGTTCCCTTGTACTTTGTTGATATACAGTATTGGATGTGTTTGTGTCATAAGATTATTCTGTTTGTTGCAGACCCCCAGGGATGGTGGCAGGGACGCTTGAGAGGCAAAGAGGGATTGTTCCCTGCAAACTATATAGAGAAGATCTGAGATCCCTAGGGATCAACACTGCCACTTCCCCCTCTCTCCCAGGGAGACTGGCTAGAGCTTGTGATAGGGATCTGTACTATAGCTCAAATGTTGAGGAAAAACACATCAAACATTCAAACTCAGGCTGCATGCTTTAAGCAGTGAAATCTCACAAACATAATCTGAAATATCAGCCTAAGGGAAAGCGGCATTTTCCTGTGTGTGCTGAATGATTTAGTATCTAATTATGGAGTTGTTTAGCTTTTATGAATATTCTTTAATGCTTAGATAACTTTGTTTTTAGTGAAATGTCCTATTTGACTTCAAAGTGAATTGTTTGTATAACAGGCCATGAAACATTTAGATGTTCACTATTCCTCCGGAAGGAAAATGGCTAATTGTTGATTTTTAAATTAACTCATAACAAGTCAATTAAATCAAAATGTATTCATACATGTACATATATATATCATAATATATAAGTTTTTAATGTAATTATCCTATCAAGGAGAGCACACTTTGATAACAATCATTCCAATCAGTATATCAGACTTGTTCAAGAATCTCTTCACTTGTTGCAGCTATCCCAGAGGTATCTGGTATGTTGCTTTGACCAAAAAACTGTCGCATTTAAAAAAAAAAAAAAGAAAGAAAAAGAAATTAACAACCTTATAACCTTAAATATAATAATTATTATGTATTAGTTTGTTTGTTGTTTTTTTTAAAATCAGTTTTTTGGTCAAAGCAGCATTCCAGGTACCTATGGGTATCCCAGTCTACTGTCTAGGTATGTGATGGAAGGATGGCATCTGGCAGCTGACTCATGTCTTCTTGTCTGTTCAAGATACCGCACTGCAGTTCCGTTTTAACAGTGTCTTTTGGGTCCAAACTTTGGCTCTGAGTTCATTTGGACTTTGTAACTAGAACTATATTGACAAAAAAAAAAAAGATTGTTTCCAAGGTTAGAACTGTATTTTGAGGGCATCCGTGTTATACTGGAACACATACTATTGGATCAGCACTGTATTGGAATATTGATACAGCTGACGTGAATCATGAAATGTTGTACTTCAGCACGGTCTACAAATCATGTGCTGCAGGAAAGGTCCTGACAAGGAGTTTAAACTCATCAATCAAATAACGGACCTCATTTTGTATGTAAATCAATTGTAATATTTTTTCTTTTAAAATTCAAGAAAAATTTGTCATTCAGGGTTTTTTTAAGAAAGTTCCGTAACAATTTAATAAAAATCTAAATGAGATGACAATGAATACATTTCTTTTGGACAAATTGTCTTGTCTACCAATATTAACTGATAAATAAGTTTTAAAAATTAGTTGATTTTTAAATTATTTGATCTGGGCAGAATACTGTGAATGTTTGTCATAATAGGCTCCATTAAAATGCACAATCCATTAGAACACAGTCCAGAGCTGGACCCAGATATAGTGCTATAATGGAGTTGCACTGTATATATTATTTAGGTTTTATAAAGAATAATATTAAGAGTTAATATTAATTAAATGTATGGATGTATACAGATCTCTGCCATCTGGCTGATTATATCACATATGTACATACATGGTGGCCATATGACATTGAAAGCATGTGATAAACGGAGGGCTAACCTGGTTAACATTGAACCATTTATAGACCTCACTGTTATTTATGGATTTATGGCTAACCAGGTTAACATTGAACCATTTATAGACCTCACTGTTATTTATGGATTTATGGCTAACCAGGTTAACACTGAACCATTTATAGACCTTTTGGGCCGGTTAACATTTTTTTTCTTTTGTTACATAGATATACAAATTATATATTTTTTATATAAAAGCAGTTTCATTAGTTTGAAATAGAGGTGTAAATGGTGCATTTAGTATATTTTTTCATTACAGGAACAGACCATATTACCCCTATTGATAAGGGTTTGTGCTATCAGTAGATCAAGTACAATTTATTCATTTGGACAGTTCCTTTTTGGCATAATGAAAGCATTCCATACTTTTGGTGAAACAATTTACACATATTCATGAATGATAAGTGAAATCATCCGCTGTAAGAGATGAGATTTTATCATTTTCAATGTAAGAATCATTTCCTGAATGCCAAATTGTAAGTTATGTTTTTCTGACTAAGGTGTTCTTTGAACACATGTGTCATCTGCTGAAGCATGACAGAAAAATGTGACATGTGACAGACAAGCGTGACAGAAAAAGTGTGACAGACAAACATACAACAGAAAAATGATCCCTATGTGTCACCTCTGCTTACAGCAGGTGAAACAAAAACAGGTGGTCAGTAAAATACATCATGTGGGGTACTGAAGGAAAAAAAATAAATAAATGAATGGATAAAGAAAGATTATGAAAGATGGCATCAGAGTAGCATGCAATGAATAATTCATGAAAATGTTTATTTCTATGACCACTCATAAAAAATTTATAAATGTGATTTTAATCCTATACCTCATGAATATTCATGTACAAATTATATCATATAGTCTTGTTGATCTTAGCTGGGAATTACAGGGAAGTACTGGTATGATTTGAGTTGTAGCACACAGCTATGTGCCATACATGTTATTGCCTTGTTTTTGCCAGTGTTCTGATATAGTTTTGCCACCAGAACAAACTGCAAATGTTTGTTTGGTTGTTGTTTGTTATTTTCATATTAGAATATTGATTTTATAGTAAGATTTGATCTGAAGAGACTTCATTTAACCCTTTCCCTCATAGAGGACACCATGAAAAGACCTATGCGAACAGCATAAAACCAGATCAGCCTGCAAGTAACTCGCAGGCTGATCAGGTTTTATGCTGTTCGCTGCTCCTTAGTGGTCTGGAAATGAGGATTTTGTAATTAAAATTGGTAAGGTTTAACTGTGGTTTTCTGCAGATCAGACTTTATGTGATACCTATTGAGGGCGTCAAAATGAGTCTATATGGGGGAAAGGGTTAACAATGTGTTATAAGAAAAGGTATAAGTTTGGATGCATCATATATGAACAATTCTGCTGGATATACCATTACTAGAGTTCAGATTTATTTCTTGTAAACTAAGGAACAAGATTTTACAACTCATCCTATTCCCTCTTTTTGGTTTCCTGGGTTGGACTAGTACTTGAGGAAGCTTTTGAAAAATACTGGCTAGTGGAGAACAAATTCACTACCCTAAGATATGAAGTCAAGAACACAACCACTGAATAGCAGTGCTTTGGTCACAACACTGTTTCCTTGACATTATTTGTAGACATCCCATTGATATACATGCACATTCTGACCAGTGGTCTTACTGATGAAATTTTCTGATTTATCAACTTCAGTTGACCATTTCATGGGGGATAGACTCCCAAATTTATTGTTTTTAATAAGCTTATTTCAGGTTTTTAGTGTTGAGAGATCAAAATACATGTACTGATATTTCCAGCTACACAAGTCTTGGAGAGGTAAACCCTTTCCCTCATAGAGGACACCATGAAAAGACCTATGCGAACAGCATAAAACCAGATCAGCCTGCAAGTAACTCGCAGGCTGATCAGGTTTTATGCTGTTCGCTGCTCCTCAGTGGTCTGGAAATGAGGATTTTTTAATTAAATTTGGTAAGGTTTAACTGTGGTTTTCTGCAGATCAGGCTTTATGTGGTACCTATTGAGTGCGTCAAAATGAGTCTATATGAGGGAAAGGGTTAAGAAGGATAAGACAAGAGACCTCATCATAAGATGATCTACTGCTGGCTATAAACTGTTGTTGTTAGTCTGTGATTGAAAACATTCCAAGATTAGCCTTGCTGCATGTTGACTGTTACTAAATGTGTGTTGTTATGTGTAGTGAGGTGAGGATATATCTGTGATCCACAGTGAGGATACAGTGCCTTCAGAAACTTTATATTTTATCCTTGGACTTTGCACATCCATTATAATACAGGCCATCATAAAATGTCAGCCGATGTAGTGTTGTCGGACAGTGGTTCCCATATCTGCATTTTGTGATAAGTTTGTGCATTTTGATATTGTCATAATGGTATCCATTATGATGCGGTATTTATAACTGAATCCCAAATATTGAACTATAATGGAGCTGCAATAGTAATCTGTTTCAATGTTGTACTGAGATAATGTTATAGTGTCAGATGTTCTATTGTGTACACTGTAAGACCAGACTAATCTGTCAACCTGGGTAATAACCTGGTGGTCTGGTAGAGTTACTAAGTTGAATGTGTGATTTAGCTGGGGCTTCTGTTAATTAATATCTATAGAACCAAATTAAACCTGAAATTTGTTAAGTAGATGGTAAAATAACAGTTGAACTTTTTTTAGCTCACCTGAGCACATGTGATGAGCTATTAGGATCATTGAATGTCCGCCATCCGTTGTCCACGATTAGTTTGTTTGCACTCTTGCATCTTCATTTCCTGAGCAATCATCTTCAAACTTTATGACAATGTTATCACCATAATATCTTGGCTAAGTTTGATAATGGCTGATATCAGCCTATTAAGTCAGGAGTTATGCCCCTTTTAATATAAAAAATGCCAGATTTCACTTTGTTTGCACTGTAGCATCTTCATTTCTTAAGCAATCATCTTCAAACTTTAAGACAATGTTTATTACCATAATATCTTAGCCAAGTTTGATTATGGCTGATATTGGCGTATTAGGTCAGGAGTAAGGCCCAGCCCTTTTTGATATTAAAAAATGCCAATTTTCAGTTTGTTTGCACCCTAGCATCTTCATTTATCCAGTAATCATATTCAAACTCTATTGCAATGTTTATTACCATAATCTTCTGGCCAAGTTTGATTATGGATGATATCGGCCAATTAGATCAGGAGTTATGTCCCTTTTAATGTTTAAATTTGTGTGTTTAAAGTCATAATTTCTCAAATTTCAAATTTCAACCACAGGCACTGTTTAGTTTGTGGAATTATAAATGATCTAATGGATTATGTATTCAGTACAACTATGCTATAATTTAGTAACTTGTAAGGCAATGAAGGCAGTTTATCTCAGGTGAGTGTCTTTAGGGTTGGCCCTCTTGTTTTTTAAAAGTGTTTCTTTCATTTGAAAAATAAGTTTGGGAATACATGTATAAGTTATATGTTATGATATAAAGTGACTTAGATTGTACGTTGTCCTGTAGCTTTTTCATAGCAGGTGTAGCACCACATTGACTTTTTCAAATGTGTAAATGCAGGTCATATTGATATCTTTTACGAAAAAAAAAAAGCAAATAATTTGTTGTAACAATTTTTTTTTCTCACTCTATTGAACATAAAAAAATTATGTTTTATTTTTCATCTGTTCATGTTAAACACAAAATTCCATGACTTATTTATTAACACGAGTGAGCTTATAATATTTTGAGTCAAGAATGTGTCTTGGAAGTTTATGTTCATAATTATGATTGTAATTAATAGGTTTATTTTTATGTTGTTGTTTTCTTTTGTTTTTGTTTTTTTCATTTTATTAATTCTCTAACCTGCTCAACTGTCAAGAAATGGGGAGGGGGGATTGAAAAAAAATCTCTTCTAAGGATATCTTCTAGCAGGGTCACTTATTAGTATTACTTCAGGGAGATCCTTATTTCCATTCTTTTATGAAATAAAATATGATATTTGGAAAGAAAGATCTTGTATTTTTGTTTACTTTCTGTATAGATTTGACATTTTCTCTCTGGTGGACTAAATTGACTAGGTATTCTTCTCTTTAAAGCAATTAAAGGTGTTTTTTGGAGCATATGAAATGAATATTTTAAATGGAAATAACTTGTCTCTGGTATTTATTTTTTTTTTTTTTTTTTTTTATACAGGATAGGGGAGATAATCCTCATTGAACAAGTGTTCTTGTTGATTATGGGTCTAATATTAGTTACTGTTCCTACTATAGCAAAGGTAATGCACTTTTGTTTATTATGGGCATAAATATTTTGCTTGTTTCCACTAACACCTGGCTTCCACACACATCTGAAATTGGGTCTGTTAGCTTATTGTTGACATATATTTATATAGAACTTACACCAATGTATCTTCTGTTGTTTTATATGCTGTTGGATTGAGGGTAAACAAATAGGGTCAGTTAGTGGTAGCAAGGAACTTTTCAAATGCCTAACCTGAAATTTCTAATTAACTTGACAATATCTATGTATCTGTTTACAATTGCCTCAGGTGATTCTCCTTTCATAAAATACATTTTCTTTGACATAACTATTCTATATGTATATATTTGAAATTATCTGTTTTTGCCTCAGATGTTTAATATGACTTTGTGATGAGACTTAGTGATAAGACATATATTGCTAACTTTGTATATGTTGATTTATTCATATTTCTTGTTAAAGCCTATACATGTATTTTTGTTATTCACATACATACAACTGTAAAACATTAAATAGTTAATCAGGTTCTGCTTTTGAACTCACTGTTTAACAACTGTTGTTTTTACTGGGCCCTTTTTGAGAAATCATGTCACAGAAACACTGAGGACTATACATCTATGTTCAGATAAGTCTGTAAGAAGACCATGTGGTGTCCATCTGCAGGGCACCACATGCTGAAGGCCCTGGTATTGTTATCTTTGTACGCCATCTAATGATGCATTTCCATGCAACTTTGTCCATATGTATTATCTATATTATGCAACAATAAACATGTTACACATTTTACAAACCTTTTCTCAGTTTTTTATCGTTCTGTCCTATCCTTAGGGAAAAACTATTAACATGATACAGGGTGGTTGTGTGTTTAATCTCCAGTTGAGACATTCCAATGTTGTTCAACTTAGTACTGGTAGACCTATGTCTCTCTAAGATATTGGAGTATGACAAGAACTGATTGGCCTTGCAGGATAATGTGAATGTGTGTGGAGTAAGACAAGAACTGATTGGCCTTGCAGGATAATGTGAATGTGTGTGGAGTAAGACAAGAACTGATTGGCCTTGCAGGATAATGTGAATGTGTGTGGAGTAAGACAAGAACTGATTGGCCTTGCAGGATAATGTGAATGTGTGTGGAGTATGACAAGAACTGATTGGCCTTGCAGGATAATGTGAATGTGTGTGGAGTAAGATATATCACAATGCTACACATTTTGATGTAAGGAAAATGGACTCCACCCATTGGTGACCAAAAATCTTAGTAGAGTGTAAGTGAAGGAACATTTATGCCAATTCATTTTGAAATCCAACCAGTAATTTTGGACAAGAATCCATTTCTTTATATGTAAGGATATTGGACTCTGCCCCCTGTCGGCCATATTTTTAAGTTTTCACTTTTTTTTTTGGCCCTTTTGGTTGCTATGGCAACCAGATTTCTGCCTAGAGTTCAATTTGAAGGGGACTACCCAAGGAACAATTGTAATGCTTTACGAAAATTGACCCAGTACCTTTGGAGGAGATATCGTTAAAGTTAAAAGTTGACTGCGGACGACGGACATGGCTCACCTTTGAGCATGTTGTGCGTGGGTTAGCTATAACATGGAGCAACAAAGACCAACGTGAACTGTGTTATCCCAGCCAAACAACCGTGGGCCACTAAGTGAATGTTGTTCAGAATAGTTCCATGAATCGACCAGTGGCGCCTAAATCTTTCTTGTATTCTTGTGCCAACCGCAGTTCCAGACAGGCCTCATGCTATGAAATCAAAACTTCTGAACCAATTAAAGGAACTCCTAGTAAATTACTTTGCAACTCAGTAAATTAACTGATATAACTATTTGAAAAAGTTGGAAATATCCTTTCGGTGCCTCCAGTACGGGTATACCAGTCCTTACAATGTTTTTGATGTATACCATACCATTCAGTTCACGTGCTATGACGTCATAACTTTCTTATCCAATCGAGCATCTCGGGAATTCTGTTATTTTAACATTTCAAATGTACAACCAGGGCCGACATGTATACACATAGGGTCCCTGGTACAGTGTGTGTGTGTGTGTGTGTGTTATTGTGTCTAACTGATCGACAAACAATACCATTTAGTTTGATAAACAACTGACTGATTATTGGCTTTCTTAGATTTATTTGATACAATTCAAATATATAGCACCTTTAAACATTTACACAAATGGGAGGACTGTATAGGTGTATAAATATAGAATTCAAACAATGTTTTCCTCTGATGTGATACATGATATCTGGGCTGGTGAACAATGAATGAACAATTAACAATTATGTGATCCAGTATGGCACGTGTACCGGGGTGAAGACAACAATTGGTCACGTGATGCTCTTGTTACACATGACTACATTGTATATGTTTTGGTTTTGTTTGATTTGATTTTCTTACATTTAAAAGTTTGAAAAATAGAAACATTTTTTTTTCACGAAAATAAATGAGCTCGAATATACATTGCAACATGTTAAACTGTATTTTTAAAGGGGCGTTTGATTCCTGGCACACTTTAATTATTTTCGTATCTAACATCGAGTAATGGTTGCATTATTTTCAAAATGGCCATTCATCAGGAGTGCAAACCTTCCGGATACTTCAACAAACACCAAATAGAGTAAAACTTGTGTTAAGTTTCTGTCAACATTGAAAACTGAGCGATTAGGAATCTCACATAGTGAACATTCATAGTGATACAGTGATACTCTGTGTCTATTTTTTAGACGGAAACTCAAGAAATACTAATTCTAGGAACATTAAGTGACTACACTTGCATTTCTTACTAACGTATATAACACCAGACTCGATTTCAACCAGCCATACTTAGCGCTTAGTAACACCGAAATACTTAGCGGGAGAAGTCTACCATTGATTTCTCAATTCTTTTACAAAAAAATACCAACATATTTCATTTATCTACATAAATGTTAGTAATGATTTATTTCAACTTAAAATTTGTATTTGAATATTTCGAAAAACATGAATAGCGGAACGTGTTTCTACCTTATTTTAGAATTGATTTATGTCTTGATATTTGTATTATAAGTGGAATGCAACACAACAAGTTGTTCTTGTGTGATTTTAAATTTAACGTTATTATTGATTAACCCTTTCCCTCATAGAGGACACCATGAAAAGACCTATGCGAACAGCATAAAACCAGATCAGCCTGCGAGTAACACGCAGGCTGATCAGGTTTTATGCTGTTCGCTGCTCCTCAGTGGTCTGGAAATGAGGATTTTGTAATTAAATTTGGTAAGGTTTAACTGTGGTTTTCTGCAGATCAGGCTTTATGTGGTACCTATTGAGTGCGTCAAAATGAGTCTATATGAGGGAAAGGGTTAACAGAAAATATTGACAAGATCTTTCTTCAAATTGTAAAGCCTGAGTTTAATACATAACTCAGGGATTGGTGAATTATGGCCATGGTCAGTCATTATGAATCCCAATCACACAAGCAATACATCTCACGACATTCCTATAACAACTGTCCGAAATAAAGTAAATAAATATTTTATATCTATTACTGTGAGAGTACATGATATTAATCAAGTTTAAGAATTTAAAGTGAAAATAATGTACAATAATGAACAGAATTTAAAAAATGCTGCCTACTCTGTGATACTGCTTTAAGTTTCTATGCTAATAATTCTTTTTTAAAAAATACAACAATAAGAACTATTAAAGGCACTCAAGACGTCATTAGCTGTCTCTCATGTTGCATGCACGGGCTCTGCACCGCAGCCATTTCATAAGTATTAAAGCCACTCATACAGAACAGAGAATAGATAGATAATACAGAAAAGAAGACATATTTCCGCGGCTGATCTTCATTAAGACATATTATTGTTTTACATTTCTACGTCTGTTCTTCGTTTGGACAAATTAACTAGCAATCCGACCAATTGTTTCCTCAAATTAAGAGTAGAGAATTAGCTTAAATGGTTAGCGAATATAGAATCAGTCATCATCTGCTTTTGTCCCGAACTCTGTCATCTGAACCTCGCGTCTGGGTCCCTCTGCAATGAAACAATTGGTAACAATAAATAATCCTATCACAAAGAAAAAACAGTTTAAAATGACGTCACATTCCACGTGGTACGGTCACCCTGCCAAAGACTTAAATACTGTCTGTGGGACAGCTTATAATATTTAATGCAATATACATGTATATACATACTTTACTGTGTGCGTTTGACAATAAAGGAACAGAAACCTACCTTCTATGAATCAGCGAAGTCGTGCTTTCGAGACCTTAAAACAAATAAAAAATCATTTTGTATTAATTGATAACACCAGTGAAATGGAAATCTCTGACTTGAAATGACCATTATCATTATTATTTGATGAATCGAGAAAATTGATTTAAAAGAATTACTTGTAATATTTGTTCTCTATACACAAGTGTAAATATAAGTACGTTAACGTGAACAACAAGCAAGGGAAAACCAAACGTTTTAGTAATACTGATGACATCCTATAGGGCAAAAGCATGCAGCAACTTTGAAAAACTACCATTGTAATGAAATGGAATAAAATCTTTCAGAACAGATATTATAACCTTCCGGTAAGATTTTTTTTTTTCGGTTTTAAAGTTGAATAGCCGTAGACTTTAGTATTCATCTGTGAATATTAACCAGAATAAAACATCATTTTATCAAAGGTTGATACTACAATAAAATATGGGTTACATACAAAGAAAGATACGAATAAATCATGATATTATATAAAAACAATTTGACCTATTTTGTAGGGAGTATTTATACATGTAATGGTATATGAGTTATAAGGAATAAGACTGAATTCTGAGAATTCAGAATGCAGGTCAAAAGATAAGTTGTTCCCGCTAACGTACTTCAAAATTCTTCGAAATGACGGATTAGGCGGGGATTGTCGAGTCAATACAATACGATTGCCGCTAACAAAACAAAAAAAACAAAAAACAAAAAAAAAAGTTGGTAGGTTCAATGGCAAAATTTTCTTATTATGAAACTTTTTTTCTATTTTCCCTTTAAAGGTTGTGGCGCAAAACAACATTTCGCAGCAGATAACACGAATACTTGAAAAAATGGTTTAGGATCGCTACGGTTGGGTTAACCTTTTGTACGAATATTATATATTGACTGTTTACATGCGCTTGTGGTGAGGTCAACATCAATAGATAAATACACGAAATACGCATACTATTGCCTTCGTTAAAGCAACATAAAATATGAAAAGAACAAAATGTACAATAAAAAAATAGATTACATTAAAAAACGTCCAATAAAATTCACGACTGTAAAAATCATGAATATAAATATATTTCATGAAGCCGTGTGCTTAGATGTGGTTAACTCGTCCCTGGCTGTTTTGGGGGTGTTGTATAGCAGTATTTTCCAACATTTTATAGATAATTTTGAATTAAGATGAACAGAAGGAAAGGATTTTGAAAATATATCCACATGACATTATGGAAATTTTCTTATAAATCGTTTTTGATTCTGACATCCACACAATTGTCGGTGGTCAAAGTCGGAAGCTACGCTCTGTAGCTTTGCAACAGTCTTTATAACAACGTAACGTTCAACGTACACGACAATAATAAACACGGTAACACACACAGACGGACAAACAGTGTGTTCACCTGGAGGAGCCCTTCTTGTTATCTTCAGACCTTTAAAAAGGAAAATGTATATAAAGAAATGAACATCATAGAAGAATAGAAAATTATTAACTGGCTTCCTCGTGTATAGCATTCATAATTATATCGAATATATGGTTAACGTGTTTGTCGAGACTTCTTAGTTCCTTTTTAAACTTTATTATCATTACTATTGTTATTATGATCATTAATATTATCATAAACAGGTTGTACATCTTTCCAACCGAATATTTATAACAGGTGCTGAAATTGGACGTGGTGGCAAGCAATGTGACGTCATCATTTTATGGTACACAATTCTGTCATGGAGATTTTATTACCTTCAGTTTTTAGGGCCAGTAAACCGCTGAATTTGCCAAATCTCAAATTTCTACTTCATTAAGACTAAATTTTTGTACAGTTAATCATCAAGTTTATGTTGATCAGAATTCAATGGCGTATAATGTCCTAAAATGAGTTATACACTAAAATATCTATATAAAATTGTTCATAATTTTGTAGCTGCGATCGATCGCTCTGCCGCCCCCCTTACAACATTTCAAACTTGACTAGTGATGTTACTGTATAATCAACTATAGAATTAAGCAAAAAATCATCTAAGTTAACCGTTTCGATCTTGAAATGCAACTGAATATTATTTTTTTGCAATTTCCTCCACATTAACTGGCAAATATATCAGGTTGAGCCTTTAACATCATCCAGTTTTAACACATTGTTTCCAATATTAAGGCACTGCCTCCTCTGTACTTATAATGCTGGTACGATGAGTGGTTTTTAAAAAAACGAGCACAATGGTTTCATGACTCTTTGAGTCGAGGTCGGCTGGCACCACATTCGAGAAATCGTTCGGACTACATAAGTTTTGAAAATTAAACATGTACGTGCATAATATATATGTTACTAAAAAGATAATCGGCGTTGATGGGGAACTGCAGAGAACAGTATATTATAATGTAAAGTGTCCTTTCAACCGCAGACAGCGGAGTATCTTTCAGTCATACTGATATAGTGAAACTAACTGCAATACATTGCTGATGTTTTATATAACATTTGACCCGAAACAGGTTTCATTCAAACCCCTTTGGTCTCAATGTGCATCCAAGAAAAGTATCTTAAACAATTATATATGTATCAAAGAAACTGTGATTCAGTCTGAATACTTATATGTCAGCTAGTTGTCATCTTAAAAAACAACAACTGTGCGTATCCTTTTTCCCTAAGTATATGCATATTCATTTGATCTTATCCTACCTAATAATCCGTGATTAGGTCAAAAGTGAGATACACTGAAAAAAAACTTACTTTGATGACCTCGTCCTCATTTCCGGCGTGGAAGGCGCTGTGCTCGTGGTCTGGTTATGTACACCGTCAAACGCTATCCTCATGCCCATTCTCTGACGTTCTTCCTGTAGCTTTTGAATCTTACCCTTCAGCATGTCCAGAGACTTCGACAACTCATCCTTCTCTTCTTCCGATTTCTGGGAGGCCTCCTGTGCCTTTTTCGCCCTGTCCTTCGCCAGCCTGACCTGCCGGGTCTGACTCAGTAACTGATTCTTTATTTCTTCTATACGTATTTCTCTTTCTAGCAAAGACTTACGCACAGCGTACACAAGTTCTGGCAACTCCTGATCTCTACTAGACACACCAAGTTTGTCATAACAATTGTCAATCATTGCCTGCAGTTCCTCAACACGATGAACTAAATGTTGTACCTCTTTCTCCACTTTCTCTATTGTGACGTTTTCTGGTAAGATGTCGGTTAGTTCCATTTGATCACTTTCATCAAGTGACGTAATCGGTATGGCTGACATCAGCATTTTGTGGATAACAAATAGTCTGTTCCCGGTCAGTTTAGAGTTGTTCAGATTGGTGTCGATGCAGATGTGACGACACAGGAAGTCCTCTATTGCCTTCTGCTGCGCCTTGTTGATGCGTGTGGTGATTGCCAGGTCCTTCACGTACTCTTTTACAGTTTTCCGGATGTCGGGGTTTACATCAGGGGTACCTTTAATGTAACTGGATTATAAAAATACTTACCATGTACCCGCATGAGAAACATGGAACATAATTATATATGTGCATAAGTAATACAAAAACAAAGAATAAATAATGTTTATCTAGCTCGAATCTTAGTAGTATCGAAGAAATTAATGTGATAAATAAATGGGTTTCTGAAAATAAATTCATGGCAAAATCTCCATTTACGAAACTTTGTTATTTTAAGAAATTAACTTAAAATAGTTAAGTGTTTTGTTTTTTTCTGATTAAACTATGTGTTTCGATAGAAACAACATAATTTCGTCGAATTTTAATGAATATGTACGCGTATATACGTGTTTTAATAAATAAATTATTGTTTAAAATCTTAAAGTGATTCGAAATATTAAAAACAGAAACCTTTGAAAAGTATTAATTCTTCTTCCTTTTCTCTAAAGCTTTCCACAACCCATGGGTAATCTTTTTCAAGGCATTCCATGAACTTGGTATATGCTTCTGGGCCTCGTTTTGGTATCATCTCTAACATCCGGGTCATTTGTCGTTCCTGGTCTTTTTCTGCCTGCATTTGCAAGGTAGATCCATTTAACTATCTATTTATTCATTATTTAATTGTTAAATAGTTTTTCGTTCGGTGAGCTTACTTATTTTGAAGTAGGACTTGAAGTGCAGCAAGGAAAATAGTTTTATGTGATTTTGCTTTGAATGGTAACTTGACATGTTAATTTAATCAGAAAATGAAATTTAAGATATTTGCGAGGTCAGTAACGGTGAAAAATGTGTATGTCCAGCCAGATGTGTGTGTTTTTTTTGTTGTTGTTGTTTTTTGTTGTTGTTGATGTTGTTGTTTTTTTGGTTCCGAAGGATTGCTTATAGCAACGGTCCTTCATTAGAGGCAGATAGAGGTTCTCACCATTAGTACGGTTGCCATGGTATTGGTGAAGACTCCTTTCTCCCTCAGTTGATTGACCAGGCCCTCCTCCATGATGACATTATCTACCAGGTATTTCTGTCTCTTCTTCAACAGTTCTCGGTGTATCTCGTCCATACGTGCACAGGTGTCGACGGCTAGATAGTTGACCACTGAAAACGCGTTCAGCCGCGCTCTTTTTCTGCATAAAAAAAGACTTTCAAATTACTTCTTAAAAAATCATTAAAAAAGCGAAAATTGGCGTTCTTTAATATTTAAGTAGTTAGGAATGAATCATTCTTATTCATCTTTAAGCCATTAGGTCCTGCTGGCTAAAACGATTATGTCTAGATATTAACTCCCAGTCGTCTGTCCTTCGCAATGTATAAAAGTATGTTTGAATATACACTAGAATCTCAAGAAGACTTGGAGAGTCCAGATATTGAGGGCACATAGAAGGTCTAGATTAAAACGGTCACATTAAACTGATATGGTTATTAGACGGCGATAGTCGTCTTATGCTGAAGAACAAAATCAGGCCTTGCTAATTTGCATATTTTCCACAAAACTTTAACTGTACCTCTCCGCGCTTAGTGCGGATCCATGCAATGCGATTCTGCACTAACGAATACGAGTGGAATATGTTACACAGACGTTTAAATCATAACCGTAACCGCTTTTAGTGTGTTATTGTTTGTTAACATGTTTTCTTTTGCCATTATTTTGCATTGGAAGCATCAATTTTAAGCGTGAAAAAAATATCCGTGACATTTCTTAACCAGAACAGCAACCCATCTTACGTACATGAAGATCTACTCCTGTAAAAGAAAAAGTAATGCTCCGTATGTATGTAATTGACCTAAAGTAGTCCACACAATATTTTGCATGATGGCGAGTTAGGTTTCTCCCAGGGCATTTCTTAACTTTGAAATAGGCAAACATTCTAGTATCTTAAATAATCAAATACCTGGTCAATTTCTACATATACAAAACAACAGATAGAATTCTCTAGCACTAGAGAAAGAGAATGACCTACTTAGGTATGCAGCTCTTTATGAATGAAAGGTTCATGACCTTTACTCCGGATTATTATGTTACAAACAGAAATTCTGTAGCAACAGCGGGTGGAGTTTTTGTCGTCATGTGACTTCTTCAATAACTTCAGAAACTCTGAGTTTATAATGTTAATCCCGTCGCCGTCTCTCAGCTGCTTTGATTATAAGAGGTGCCGTTGGAAGACCGTATACTTTAGCCAGATTAAACTGAGATGGTTTT
>CM037780.1:69496978-69546978 GCA_021229015.1 Solen grandis | reverse complement strand
GAAGACATAAGTCTCCACAATCTGATTAGAACAACCATAACAGTCTCTCACCCTATAAAAAATGTGTTAATTGATAGTAAAAGACATGTACCGGTACCAATCAGGTCACAGAATGGATTGACTAATTCATGTAAATCGTTACTGACAGCACATACACATACAATTCCCATTAACTCAAAATCTATTGCATGGGTGTTTATATTGCATCTTCACCTGTCAACACCTTTGACACAGGGTACAGTTATATGACAAGTGAAATATTATGGTAATCACCATATTTTCACAAAATGGAGTGATCCTTATTTCCAAACTTTTTAATTGAAAATGGCAGGAAAAATATTAAAAATTTCATTTAATATAGAAGAACCAATTTTATACCACTTTCACTAATGCTTCTTATTGTTTTAAACCACCTGTTAAATATATTGATAATTCTCAGGTAGCAGACGATGACTGATTTACGTAAACCAGCATCTGTTCTTAAAATTATCAATTCACCTCTCAACAATCCATATGTGCTGATATAAGAGCCATAATTGTTATTAATCTGATAGCAATTCAAACTTTATAATGATCATAATAACATGCCTATTTACCCCCTGTAGCGGGATTTTTACCCCCCAAATTTGACCATGTACCCCCAAATTTGTAGGGACTCTCTTTCTGAAGTGATAAAAAGTTATGGAAAAACAGCAATTTATCCTATCCCCAGTTACAAGACCCGGTGGGTACCCTGTAATCTTCTTTCTTTACGTACAGTGCCCTCTGTGGGACAATGTCGTACATTGATAAAATGGACACTGTGAGTGTGCTGTTTCTTCAGAAATAACTGAGACAAAGGTGAGTGATTGTTTTCTTCTGGCAATAACTTCTTACGCTGACGAGAACCTGGATACTCCAGGACATTTAAAAATCATAACTAAACGCCGACCTGTGAGAGAGAATGTATATTTATCATAAATAAAAAATATGTCTCAGAAATCAAATGATGTTTTAAAGTACCAACTCTGTTCTAAATTTTGCCTCAGTGTTGAAGTAAGTTTAAGCTAAAATAAAAATTTCATAGGATACAGAAAGCATCACTTGAGACATGCTTTTGATGTTTAGATGAGACTGGTTCCCGTATTCTATACGCAAGTAATAGAATCCGCATGGTGAGTAAAGTACCAATATCAACGTATGGACCTTTTTATTTCGATTTTAGAATGTTTTGTGTAGGAATACATCGATTATCTCTAAAATGACATATTGCGAGACAAAATGTATGCATGTCACATTATTTCATTAACATTAACTACATTAGAAACAGGTTGCCGTCTCTTGTACCTTCCGAATTGAGACCGGTGTTACCTCTCTCTTACACATCGGCCTACATGAACGAACGACAACTCTGCTTGGAGATTGCAGTGTTGGTTGCCCGGACTGGTGTTGGCCTAAAACACGCAATGGAAGCAATGGACGCAATGGAAATATTATGGAGCAAAGTATGATTAAAACAAAACTTTGTATCTACCTGTTACTTTATATACTTAATATGTACAAATATATTAATCTCCCTTTTAGCCTACTTGGCTGAAATGATTGTTATAAAAAAATCATTAATTGATTATAAATGAACTATAATATTAACTGGAGTATATCTATCTCACCTACGAAAAACGAACCTAAGCAGCCAACGAAACCAGAGCAAAAGCCTACCTAGCACCTTACCACGGAGATACTATACGTTTGTATGCGACCTAAGCAAACTGGTGACCTGCCTCCTGATCAGCGAAGTGCATGGTACGGCAGAATCACCTAGGCTAGCTACCTTCCGATCCCCGAGGGGCGTGGTAGAGTAGTGTCGCCCAATGCCTAGAGACCCTAACCTAACTGTATATATACCAGGCTAGCTACCTTCCGAAAACCGAAGTGCGTGGTACAGTAGCTAGCCAACAAATTTAACACTTGCTGCTTCGAACTAGAGACCGTGCGATCTAACCGACTGCTTGCGC
This sequence comes from Solen grandis, assembly GCA_021229015.1. Lineage (NCBI taxonomy): Eukaryota > Metazoa > Mollusca > Bivalvia > Adapedonta > Solenidae > Solen > Solen grandis. The sequence continues at coordinate 69,544,984 of CM037780.1, read as the reverse complement.
AAGACTGAATGATTGGTGATTGATTAGAGTTTTTGTTTTACCTCGCACCCTGAGCTTGTCATTTTGGCGAGTATAATGAATGATTGGGATTTTTTTTTTTTTTTTTTTACTTAAGTGTTTAAAGACTCAATGATTGGGAGGAGGAGCAGCGCCTTATATTCCTCAAAACCACGTGACCATTCACAGACAAGTCAGTTCCCAGGACGATTCCATAATTAACCAAACAGAATAACCAAAGGGGTGTTGGTTTATTTTGCATCGACAAATATACTTTTTTGTTCCTTCCATGTGTAGTGGGTGGAATTACAACCAACACCAGCGGTAGTTCGATATTTATTTGGTACTAAACCAGAAAGACCAGGCACGTCTAAATAAAGTTACATTCTAATATAGAAAATGCTCAAAGGTAAGAGCGACATAATGTATCTAACAATATATATATATGTATCTAACAATCAACTTGCGTCGACGGTGATCGATCGGTGAATGATTAGTAAGAAAGACGGAGGCTTATGAGCGGGAAAAAGGGACAAAGGGGCAAGGCCAACCAATCGGGGTATTTCCTTAAAATGGAACACTCACTCAACCAGTTTACATACAGACTCACTCAAGACATACTCACTCTCTTGGACAATAACAGACATGTACAAAGTAAACAAGGACAAGAGTACTAACAAGACACTACAATACAGAGGGACAAAACTGCACCTTGGAACATCTGTGGTCGTTCATCGCTACTTGCCAGATATAAGATATAGCACCTGATGAGATGTTTGCCCGCTCAATATTATGTGTGCTTCGTGATTCTTGCGAAAATCGCAGGAAAAATATAAAAAAATTCATTTAATATAGAAGAACCAATTTTATACCACTTTCACTAATGCTTCTTATTGTTTTAAACCACCTGTTAAATATATTGATAATTCTCAGGTAGCAGACGATGACTGATTTACGTAAACCAGCATCTGTTCTTAAAATTATCAATTCACCTCTCAACAATCCATATGTGCTGATATAAGAGCCATAATTGTTATTAATCTGATAGAAATTCAAACTTTATAATGATCATAATAACATGCCTATTTACCCCCTGTAGAGGGATTTTTACACCCAAATTTGACCATGTACCCCCAAATTTGTAGGGACTCTCTTTCTGAAGTGATACTAAGTTAAGGAAAAACAGCAATATCGTATCCCCAGTTACAAGACCCGGTGGGTGGGCACCTGTAATCTTCTTTCTTTACGTACAGTGCCCTCTGTGGGACATTGTCGTACATTGATAAAATTGAAACTGTGTGTGTGCTGTTTCTTCAGAAATAACTGAGACAAAGGTGAGTGATTGTTTTCTTCTGGCAATAACTTCTTACGCTGACGAGAACCTGGATACTCCAGGATAAAAATCGTAACTAAACGCTGACCTGTGAGAGAGAATGTACATTTATTAGGACTTTCTGCCTACAGGCAGAAAGTCATATTGGGTTTGTACTGTTTTTAGCTCACATGAGCACAACGTGCTCAAGGTGAGCTTTTCTGATCGCCTTTTGTCCGGCGTCCGTCGTCCGTCGTCCGTGCGTCCGTGCGTCCGTGCGTGCGTCCGTGCGTGCGTCCGGCGTCAACAATTGCTTCAAACAACATCTCCTCCTAAACGGCTTGGCCAATTTGAAAAATATTTTGCAGGAATGTTCCTTGGATGAAGCTCTACTAAAGTTGTATAAATGGTTCTGGTCCATTGCATAATTAGGTCACAGGAGCTAAAAATAGATTTTAAAAATGCAAACTTTGAAAATCTTCTTCTGCAAAACTGCAAGGCCTAGAGCTTAGATATTTGGTATGTAGCATCATCTTATGGGCCACTACCAAGATTGTATAAATTATAGCCCTATGGTGATAAATGACCCCGCACCAGGGGTCACTTGTTTTACATAGAGTTATATAGAAAAATCTTAAAAAATCTTCTTCTATGAAACCATAAGGCCTAGAGCTTAGATATTTGGTATGAAGCATCATCTTATGGGCCACTACCAAGATTGTATAAATCATAGCCCTATGGTGATAAATGACCCCGCACCAGGGGTCACTTGTTTTACATAGAGTTATATAGGAAAATCTTAAAAAATCTTCTTCCATTAATGCATAAGGCCTAGAGCTTAGATATTTGGTATGAAGCATCATCTTATGGGCCACTACCAAGATTGTACAAATCATAACCCTATGGTGATAAATGACCCCGCACCAGGGGTCACTTGTTTTACATAGAGTTATATAGGAAAATCTTAAAAAATCTTCTTCCATGAATGCATAAGGCCTAGAGCTTAGATATTTGGTATGAGCATCATCTTATGGGCCACTACCAAGATTGTACAAATCATAGCCCTATGGTGATAAATGACCCCGCACCAGGGGTCACTTGTTTTACACAGAGTTATATAGGAAAATCTTAAAAAATCTTCTCCTATGAATCCATAAGGCCTAGAGCTTAGATATTTGGTATGTAGCATCATCTTATGGGCCACTACCAAGATTGTACAAATCATAGCCCAATGGTGATAAATGACCCCACACCAGGGGTCACTTGTTTTACATAGAGTTAAATAGGAAAATCTTAAAAAATCTTCTTCTATGAATCAATAAGGCCTAGAGCTAAGATTTTTGGTATGTAGTAGCATCTAATGGTTCATTACAAAGATTTTCAAAGTCTTGGCCCTACGGTGATAAATGACCCTGCGCCCAAGTCTTCTCTGAAACCATATGGCCCATTGCTTAGATATTTGGTGTGTAGTATTGTCAGGGGTAAAATGTTTTAGATTAAGTTATATCAGAATCCTTGTCTGTTTAAAAACCTTAATGGTACGGTTGGGCCCCCTTTTAAAGGGTTTTTTTTTTTTTTGGCTTTCTGCCTAAAGCAGAAAGTCCTATTGGGTTTGTACTGTTTATTCTTCTTCTTCTTATTATTATTAGGGCTTTCTGCTTTTCGCAGAAAGACCTATTGGGTTTGTTCTGTCTTTTATTATTATTATTCTTTTTTTCCAACCTTTTCATGTTGTTATTTCATTAAGTTGCTGAAGGTCTAGGACAAAGAAATTCTATCAAACGACACCTGAAGCAATGGCATTTTGGAATATATTATTTTTATCTTCACATGACGTCACATGACGTCAGAACTAAAAATAGCTACCAAAGTTTGTACGCGCTGTACAGCCGTCATTTATGGACGGATTGTCATGGAATTTTCACAGGAGTTATATATTAAGACCTTATTGTGCAGGATTATATAGGTTTGCCAAGATTCGAAAGAACTAAGGTTCTATGGCGAATCCAAGATTCGAACCAAGGACGTCAAATTTCAAATCCATATAAAATCGATTCTAAATGGGATAGAAAGTTGATATTTGGCGAGATTATTCCTCTCTGTGTTTCCTTTACATTGTGTAAAGATAAACGTCATATGACGTCATATGACGTCATCAAGTTGTATAGAATTTCCGATTTCTTGATGTCAATTTACTCATGTTGCAAAGGTTCATAGACAATGAAAATTTAATGTCCTATGTAGGAAATCATGAACATTTAGATTCAATGTTTAAAATTTTCATATGACGTCACATGACGTCAGAACTAAAAATAGCTACCAAAGTTTGTACGCGCTGTACAGTCCTCATTTATGAACAGATTGGCATGGAATTTTCACAGAAGTTATATATTACGACCTCATTGTGCAGGATTATATAGGTTTGTCAAGATTCGAAAGAACTAAGGTTCTATGGCGAATCGAAGATTCGAACCAAGGACGTCGAATTTCAAATACGTATAAAATCGTTTCTAGATGAGATAGAAAGTTGATATTAGGCGAGATTATATGTCTCTGTATTTCCTTTGCATTTTGAGCTGAATTCAATTATGGAATTTAAATTCAATGTTTAAACTTTTCATATGACGTCACATGACGTCAGAACTATAAATAACTACCAAAGTTTGTCCGCTCTGTACAGCCGTCATTCATTGATAGATTGGCATGGAATCTTCACAGAAGTTATATATTACGACCTCATTGTGTAGGATTATATAGGTTTGCCAAAATTTGAAAGAACTAAGGTTCTTTGGCGAATCGAAGATTCGAACCAAGGACGTCAAATTTTAAATACGTATAAAATCGTTTCTAGATGAGATAGATATTTGATATTTGGCGAGCTTATACGTCTCTGTGTTTCCTTTGCATTTTGTAAAGATGAATTTCATATGACGTCATATGACGTCATCAAATTGTAGATAATTTCCGATTCGTGAATGTCAATTTACTCATGTTGCAAAGGTTCATAGACAATGAAAATTTAATGTCCTATGTAGGTAATCATGAACATTAACATTTAATGATTAAAATTTTCATATGACGTCACATGACATCAAAACTTAAAAAAGCTACCAAAGTTCATCCGCGCTGTACAGGCGTCATTTATGGACGGATTGGCATGGAATTTTCACAGAAGTTATATATTACGACTTCATTGTGCAGGATTATATAGGTTTGCCAAAATTCGAAAAACACCAGGTTTGTCATGGTTTGCAGTGCAGAAAGCCTATCTTTTGTTCAAAACAAAAGAAGTCTAGTTATTAGGGCTTTCTGCTTTTCGCAGAAAGACCTATTGGGTTTGTTCTGTCTTTTATTATTATTATTCTTTTTTTCCAACCTTTTCATGTTGTTATTTCATTAAGTTGCTGAAGGTCTAGGACAAAGAAAGTCTATCAACAGACACCTGAAGCAATGGCATTTTGGAATATGATATTTTTATCTTCACATGACGTCACATGACGTCAGAACTAAAAATAGCTACTAAAGTTTGTACGCGCTGTACAGCCGTCATTTATGGACGGATTGTCATGGAATTTTCACAGGAGTTATATATTAAGACCTCATTGTGCAGGATTATATAGGTTTGCCAAGATTCGAAAGAACTAAGGTTCTATGGTGAATCCAAGATTCGAACCAAGGACGTCAAATTTCAAATCCATATAAAATCGATTCTAGATGAGATAGAAAGTTGATATTTGGCGAGATTATATGTCTCTGTGTTTCCTTTGCACTTTGTAAAGATGAACGTCATATGACGTCATATGACGTCATCAAGTTGTATAGAATTTCCGATTTCTTGATGTCAATTTACTCATGTTGCAAAGCTTCATAGACAATGAAAATTTAATGTCCTATGTAAGTAATCATGAACATTTAGATTCAATGTTTAAAATTTTCATATGACGTCACATGACGTCAGAACTAAAAATAGCTACCAAAGATTGTACGCGCTGTACAGCCGTCATTTATGGACGGATTGGCATGGAATTTTCACAGAAGTTATATATTACGACCTCATTGTGCAGGATTATATAGGTTTGCCAAGATTCGAAAGAACTAAGTTTCTATAGCGAATCCAAGATTCGAACCAAGGACGTCAAATTTCAAATCCATATAAAAAACGTTTCTGATGAGATAGAAAGTTGATATTTGGCGAGATTATACGTCTCTGTGTTTCCTTTGCATTATGTAAAGATGAACGTCATATGACGTCATTTGACGTCATCAAGTTGTATAGAATTTCCGATTTCTTGATGTCAATTTACTCATGTTGGAAGGGTTCATAAACAATGGATATTTAAAATCCTTTGTAGGTGATCATGTTCATTTTGATCCAATGTTTAAAATTTTCATATGACGTCACATGACGTCAGAACTTAAAATAGCTACCAAAGATTGTACGCGATGTACAGCCGTCATTTATGGACGGATTGGTATGGAATTTTCACAGAAGTTATATATTACGATCTCATTGTGCAGGATTATATAGGTTTGCCAAGATTCGATAAAGCAAAGGTTCTATGGCGAATCCAAGATTCGAACCAAGGACGTCAAATTTCAAATACGTATAAAATCGTTTCTAGATGAGATAGAAAGTGGATATTTGGCGAGGTTATCTATCTCTGTGTTTCCTTTGCATTTTGTAAAGATGAACGTCATATGACGTCATCAAGTTGTATAGAATTTCCGATTTCTTGATGTCAATTTACTCATGTTGCAAAGCTTCATAGACAATGCAAATTAAATGTCCTTTGTACTAATAGGAACATTTAGATTCAATATTTAAAATTTTCATATGACGTCACATGACGTCAGAACTATAAATAACTACCAAAGTTTGTCCGCTCTGTACAACCGTCATTTATTGATAGATTGGCATGGAATCTTCACAGAAGTTATATATTACGACCTCATTGGGCAGGATTCTAAGGTTTGCCAAGATTCGAAAGAACTAAGGTTCTTTGACGAATCCAAGATTTGAACCAAGGACGTCAAATTTTAAATACGTATAAAATCGTTTCTAGATGAGATAGAAATTTGATATTTAGCGAGCTTATACGTCTCTGTATTTCCTTTGCTTTAAATGAACTAATTCATGATTGCAAAATTTAGACAATGAAAATTTAACATGAACATTAAGATTTAATGAGTAAAATTTTCATATGACGTCACATGACATCAAAACTTAAAAAAGCTACCAAAGTTCATCCGTGCTGCACAGCCGTCATTTATGGACTGATTCGCATGGAATTTTCACAGAAGTTATATATTACGACTTCATTGTGAAGGATTATATAGGTTTGCCAAAATTAGAAAAACACCAGGTTTGTCATGGTTTGCAATGCAGAAAGCCCTATCTTTTGTTCAAAACAAAAGAAGTCTAGTTATTATTATTCTTTTTTTCTTCCTAACTAAACGCTTATTTTTCTATGTTGCAATACTCCTAGGACGATGAAATTTTTATGACTTATTAGCCAGGTCAGGAAATTTTGATTTCTATGATTTTCATATGCCTATGACGTCATATGACGTCACATTTGAAATATGCTACAAAAGTTTGTACGCGGTGTACAGCCATTGTTTGTGAACCGATTTTCATCAAATTTTCACAGATTGTGTATATTAAGTTCTAGTTGTGCATCCCGGTGTCCGTTTTTCAAAATTCGAAAAGTCAATGGTTCTATAGCGAATCCAAGATTCGAACCAAGGTCGTAAATTTTTAAATGCTTATAAAATCTGTCCTATTTAAGAAAGAAAGTTGATATTTAGTCAGTATATAGGTCTCTAGAAGTTTTAAAAATTTTGTGAAAATATTTGTCATATGACGTCACGTGACGTCATTATATGATAATGTATTTCTAATATTAACAAGAATATTTCTATATGTTGAAATTGTCGAAAGGCAATGAAAATTTAAAGACACATGCTTCAAACGCTGAAATTTTGATTTCTATGATTTTCATATGCCTATGACGTCATATGACGTCACACTGGAAATATGCAACAAAAGTTTGTACGCGGTCTACAGCCATTGTTTATGAACCGATTTTCATCAAATTTTCACAGAATGTGTATATTAAGTTCTAGTTGTGCATCCCGGTGTCCGTTTTTCAAAATTCGAAAAGTCCAAGGTTCTATAGCGATTCCAAGATTCGAACCAAGGTCGTAAATTTTCAAATTCTTATAAAATCGGTCCTATTTGAGATAGAAAGATGATATTGGGTCAGTATATAGGTCTCTGGGAGTCTTAAACATTTTGTGAAAATAAATGTCATATGACGTCACGTGACGTCATTATATGATAATGAATTTCTAATTCTAACAAGATTATTTTTATATCTTGAAATTTATGAAGGGCAATGAAAAATTAATGCCGCATGCTTCAGATGCTGTAATTTCGATTTCAAAGATTTTCAGAAGCCTATGAGTCATATTACATTATTAATGGGCCGATTTTCATCAAATTTTCACAGAATGTGTATATTACGTTCTAGTTGTGCATCTCGTTGTCCGTTTTTCAAAATGCGAAAAGTCCATGGTTCTATAGCGATTCCAAGATTCGAACCAAGGTCGTAAATTTTTAAATGCTTATAAAATCGGTCCTTTTTGAGATAGAAAGTTGAAATTTTGTCAGTTAGTATGTCTCTGGGTGTCTTAACAATTATGTGAAAATAAACGTCATATGACGTCACGTGACGTCATTTGTTTCTTACTATTATTCTTTTCTTCTTCCTAACTAAACGCTTATTTTAATATGTTGCAATAGTCCTAGGACGATGAAATGTTTATGGGTTATTAGGCATGTGAGGAAATTTGATTTCACCCCTACTGCATATATGTAGCCATATCTCAATAAATATCGATTTTTGTAAATATATGTATGAATAAGAATTATAGCTGAATAATTGACGTTTCCAAAGATATTTAGTATATTAAAATTGGTTTACGCAATACAAAGTTATAAGCAAAAAAACTAAATGAAATGAAGCTAATTTTGCTGATAATATGCTGTTTTCTTGAGGTTTAACAGTCAATATCTCAGAAACGACTGAAGATAAGTTTATACATTATGCGTATAAAATGTAGCATGTTTTAAGAGCTTTCTAACGGTACCAAGTTTATTGAAATTGGACTTCATATAAGAAAGTTACATGGAAAATAAGATATTTCATAATCATGCATCATAAAAATATGGAAAAGGTCACGCGCAGGGGTCACCAGGCTTAAATACTTGCGCAACGACTTAAAAAAAAAAAAAAAAAAAAAATATCAAATTGCAATTGATGGGCTATATCTTGATTTTGTTCTTTTTTGTTGTTGTTGTTGTTGTTTTTTGTCGAATGTTGACTGTTTCCAAAATAAGCATTGAAGTTAATACATGTACAACGGCACAAGACAAAAATCCGTATTTGCAACACTATGCAGCTAGCGAGCAGTTTGCAAGCCTTGAAAAATTCACACGCAGCCCCACATTTTAGACCATCTAAAAACTGCATTGTTATGCTAACGATATTCATATTGCATCAGTTTGTAGGCTGGGATGTTACCTTTCAAAATATCACCATAGTTCGAAATTCCAGGAATTTATGGCAAAACTACGGAAGCCCAAGCACGCCAAAATCGCTAAATACGATTAACTACGTTACAGGTGTCGAAAGGATATAGCACTATACAAATATTCAATACTTCTTCCTAATGAGGCTAAAATTAAACAAGGTTACAACTGAGCTGGAGTGATGAAATTCTATGTGTGATGAAAGTTAGAAACTTACATTTGAACACTGTTTCATTTTTCTTTCATGTCATATGACATAGTATAAATGTTGTATGTAAACTACATGTGCAAGATATGGGCGGACTTTTATTAAAATTCACAGAATGTGTTCTATTTGTGCTATTTTATATAGAAATAGAGGAGATAGAAAGTTGCAATTTGGACAGATTATCTATTATGTCATCTTCTATATATACTATATAAAGCAGATGTTGCAGAAAGTCCTATCATTCGTTTAAACGAATGACATCTAGTTCTTCTTCTTCTTATTCTTTTTTTCTTCCTCTTATATTTGTGTTAATTTCGAGGTGTTGCCATTGACTCAGAACAATGAAAATTTTATGGCATATATTTCAAACCATGAGCTTTCGGATGCAAGGAATTTCATATTCATATGACGTCACATAACGTCAGATTTGACGTCAGGTGAAAAAGTTTGTTCGCGGTCTACAGCCATTATTTCTGGACCGATTTTCATCAAAATTTCACAGATTGTGTATGTTAGGCTCTAGTTGTGCATCCCTGTGTCCGTTTTTCAAAATTCGAAAAGTCCATGGTTCTATAGCGAATCCAAGATTCGAACCAAGGTCGTAAATTTTTAAATGCTTATAAAAATGTCCTATATAAGATAGAAAGTTGATTTGTTTTAAACATTTTGTGAAAATAAATGTCATATGACGTCACGTGACGTCATTATATGATAATGTATTTCTAATATTAACAAGAATATTTCTATATGTTGATATTGTCGAAGGGCAATGAAAATTTAATGACACATGCTTCAAACGCTGAAATTTTGATTTCCATGAATTTCATATGCCTATGACGTCATATGACGTCACACTCGAAATATGCAACAAAAGTTTTTACGCGGTCTACAGCCATTGTTTATGAACCGATTTTCATCAAATTTTCACAGAATGTGTATATTAAGTTCTAGTTGTGCATCTCGGTGTCCGTTTTACAAAATTCGAAAAGTCCATGGTTCTATAGCGAATTCAAGATTCGAACCAAGGTCGTAAATTTTTAAATGCTTATAAAATCGGTCCTATTTGAGATAGAAAAGTGATATTTGGTCAGTATATAGGTCTTTGGGAGTCTTAAAGATTTTGTGAAAATAAACGTCATATGACGTCACGTGACGTCATTATATGATAATGTATTTCTAATATTAACAAGAGTATTTCTATATGTTGAAATTGTCGAAGGGCAATGAAAATTTAATGACAAATGATTCAGATGCTGAAATTTCGATTTCAATGATTTTCAGAAGCCTATGACGTCATATGACGTCACATTTGAAATTGATTACGAAAGTTTGTACACGGTCCAGAGCCATTATTAATGGGCCGATTTTTATCAAATTTTCACAGAATGTGTATATCACGTTCTTATTGTGTATTCCGGTGTCCGTTTTTCAAAATTCGAAAAGTCCAAGCATCTATGGCGGATCCAAGATTCGAACCAAAGACGTCAATTTTTAAATGCTTATAAAAACTGTCCTATTTGAGATAGAAAGGTGAAATTTTGTCAGTTAGTAGTTCTCTGGATGTCTAACAATTATGTGAAAATAAACGTCATATGACGTCACGTGACGTTATTATATGATAATGTATTTCTAATATTAACAAGAGTATTTCTATATGTTGAAATTGTCGAATTGCAATGAAAATTTAATGACAAATGATCCAGACGCTGAAATTTCGATTTCAATGATTTTCAGAAGCCTATGACGTCATATGACGTCACATTTGAAATTGACTACGAAAGTTTTAACACGGTCTAGAGCCATTATTAATGGGCCGATTTTCATCAAAATTTCACAGAATGTGTATATTACGTTCTTATTGTGTATACCGGTGTCCTTTTTTTCAAAATTCGAAAAGTCCAAGCATCTATGGCGGATCCAATATTCGAACCAAGGACGTCAATACTTAAATGCTTATAAAAACTGTCCTATTTGAGATAGAAAGTTGAAATTTTGTCAGTTAGTAGGCCTCTGGGCGTCTTAACAATTATGTAAAAATAAACGTCATATGACGTCACGTGACGTCATTTTTTTATTATTATTATTCTTTTCTTTTTCCTAACTAAACGCTTATTTTAAAATGTTGCAATAGTCCTAGGACGATGAAATTTTTATGGGTTATTAGGCACGTGAGGAAATTTTGATTTCACCCCTACTGCATATATGTAGCAATAAATATCGATTTTTGTAAATATATGTATGAATAAGAATTATAGCTGAATAGTTGACGTTTCCAAAGATATTTAGTTTATTAAAATTGGTTTAATACAAAGATATAAGCAAAAAAACTAAATGAAATGAAGCTAATTTTGCTGATAATATGCTGTTTTCTTGAGGTTTAACAGTCAATATCTCAGAAACGACTGAAGATAAGTTTATACATTATGCGTATAAAATGTAGCATGTTTTAAGAGCTTTCTAACGGTACCAAGTTTATTGAAATTGGACTTCATATAAGAAAGTTACATGGAAAATAAGATATTTCATAATCATGCATCATAAAAATATGGAAAAGGTCACGCGCAGGGGTCACCAAGCTTAAATACTTGCGCAACGACTTAAAAAAAAAAAAAAAAAAAAAAAAAATATCAAATTGCAATTGATGGGCTATATCTTGATCTTGTTGTTGTTGTTTTTTTTTTGTTGTTGTTTTTTGTCGAATGTTGACTGTTTCCAAAATAAGCATTGAAGTTAATACATGTACAACGGCACAAGACAAAAATCCGTATTTGCAACACTATGTAGCTAGCGAGCAGTTTGCAAGCCTTGAAAAAATCACACGCAGCCCCACATTTTAGACCATCTAAAAACTGCATTGTTATGCTAACGATATTCATATTGCATCAGTTTGTAGGCTGGGATGTTACCTTTCAAAATATCACCATTGTTCGAAATTCCAGGAATTTATTCAAAATACAAAAAAAAAAAAACGATTAACTACATTAGGTGTCGAAAGGATATAGCACTATACAAATATTCAATACTTCTTCCTAATGAGGCTAAAATTAAACAAGGTTACAACTGAGCTGGAGTGATGAAATTCTATGTGTGATGAAAGTTAGAAACTTACATTTGAACACTGTTTCATTTTTCTTTCATGTCATATGACATAGTATAAATGTTGTATGTAAACTACATGTGCAAGATATGGGCGGACTTTTATTAAAATTCACAGAATGTGTTCTATTTGTGCTATTTTATATAGAAATAGAGGAGATAGAAAGTAGCAATTTGGACAGATTATCTATTATGTCATCTTCTATATATACTATATAAAGCAGATGTTGCAGAAAGTCCTATCATTCGTTTAAACGAATGACATCTAGTTATTCTTCTTCTTCTTATTCTTTTTTTCTTCCTCTTATATTTGTGTTAATTTCGAGGTGTTGCCACTGACTCAGAACAATGAAAATTTTATGGCTTATATTTCAAACCATGAGCTTTCAGATGCAATGAATTTTATATTCATACGACGTCATATTACGTCAGATGTGACGTCAGGTGAAAAAGTTTGTACGCGGTCTACAGCCATTATTTCTGGACCGACTTTCATCAAAATTTCACAGAATGTGTATGTTAGGTTCTAGTTGTGCATCCCTGTGTCCGTTTGTCAAAATTCGAAAAGTCCATGGTTCTATAGCGAATCCAAGATTCGAACCAAGGTCGTAAATTTTTAAAGGCTTATAAAATCTGTCCTATTTAAGATAGAAAGTTGATATTTAGTCAGTATATAGGTCTCTAGAAGTTTTAAACATATTTATAAAAATAAATGTCATATGACGTCACGTGACGTCATTATATGATAATGTATTTCTAATATTAACAAGAATATTTCTATATGTTGAAATTGTCGAAGGGCAATGAAAATTTAATGACACATGCTTCAAAGGCTGAATTTTTGATTTCTATAATCTTCATATGCCTATGACTTCATATGACGTCACACTTGAAATATGCAACAAAAGTTTGTACGCGATCTACAGCCATTGTTTATGAACCGATTTTCATCAAATTTTCACAGATTGTGTATATTAAGTTCTAGTTGTGCATCTCGGTGTCCGTTTTTCAAAATTCGAAAAGTCCATGGTTCTATAGCGAATTCAAGATTCGAACCAAGGTCGTAAATTTTTAAATGCTTATAAAATCGGATTTATTTGAGATAGAAAAGTGATATTGGGTCAGTGTATAGGCCTCTGGGAGTCTTAAACATTTTGTGAAAATAAACGTCACATGACGTCACTTGACGTCATTATATGATAATGTATTTCTAATATTAATAAGAGTATTTCTATATGTTGAAATTAAAAGAAAATTTAATGACAAAGATTAAATTTAGATGACGTCATATGACGTCACATTTGAAATTGACTACGAAAGTTTGTACACGGTCCAGAGCCATTATTAATGGGCCGAATTTTATCAAATTTTCACAGAATGTGTATATTACGTTCTTATTGTGTATACCTGTGTCCGTTTTTCAAAATTCAAAAAGTCCAAGCATCTATGGCGGATCTAAGATTCGAACCAAGGACGTCAATTTTTAAATGCTTATAAAAACTGTCCTATTTGAGATAGAAAGTTGAAATTTTGTCAGTTAGTAGGCCTCTGGGTGTCTAACAATTATGTGAAAATAAACGTCATATGACGTCACGTGACGTCATTTTTTATCATTATCATTCTTTTCTTCTTCCTAACTAAACGCTTATTATAATATGTTGCAATAGTCCTAGGACCATGAAATTTTTATGGGTTATTAGTGATGTGAGGAAATTTTGTTTTCAATGATTGTCAGCAGCCTTTGACGTCACATGACGATACAGCTATAAATAGTGAAAAATGGTGTTTGCGCTCTACAGCCGTCATCTTTAGTCGGATTTTCTTCAAATTTTCACAGATGGTACATCTTGAAACTAAGGTGTGAATAGTTTGTCAGCTAACCGAAATTCCGAAAGGCCGATGTTCTGTGGCTTAAATAAGATTCGAACATAGGACCGAAAATTTCATTTTAGGATTAAAGAGCTTCAGGATGAGATAGAAAGTTGAAACTTACACAGTTTGCAGTTTTGCAGAATTTCTACAAATATTTTGAGTCGTGACGTCATATGACGTCATGTGACGTCATAGGCATACTTCTTAATTTTCATTTTAGGGCAATGATTTCGACATGATGCCAGTTGTTCAGAATAATGAAAATTTCAGAGTCACGAGAGTAAAGTATTCGCTTTTTAACAAAAGCATCTTCAGCACACTAAGACGTCACACGACGTCACAGCAAAAAATAGTGAAAAATGGTGTTCGCGCTCTACAGCCGTCATTTATGGTCGGATTTTCTTCAAATTTTCACAGATGGTACATCTTGAATCAAAGGTGTGTATATCCTGTCAGCTAACCAAAATTTTGAAAGACCGAAGTTCTGTGGCTTAAAAAAGATTCGAACATAGGACCGAAAATTTCATTTTATGATTAAAGAGCTTCAGGATGAGATAGAAAGTTGAAACTTACACAGTTTGCAGTTCTGCAGAATTTCTACATATATTTTGAGTCGTGACGTCATATGACGTCATGTGACGTCATAGGCATACTTCTTAATTTTCATTTTAGGGCAATAATTTTGACATGATGCCAGTTGTTCAGAAAAATGAAAATTTCAGAGTTATGACAGTAATGTATGCGCTTTTGAAAAAAAAACTTCTTCAGCACCCTATGACGTCACATGACGTCACAGCTAAAAATAGTGAAAAATGGTGTTCGCGCTCTACAGCCGTCATTTATGGTCGGATTTTCTTCAAATGTTCACAGATGGTACTTGTCTAAACTAAGGTGTGCATATCCTGTCAGCTAACCGAAATTCCGAAAGACCAAAGTTCTGTGGCTTAAATAAGATTCGAACATAGGACCGAAAATTTCATTTTAGGATTAAAGAGCTTCAGGATGAGATAGAAAGTTGAAACTAGCACAGTTTGCAGTTCTGCAGAATTTCTACATATATTTTGAGTCTTGACGTCATATGACGTCATGTGACGTCATAAGCATACTTCTTAATTTTCATTTTAAGGCAATGATTTTGACCTGATGCCAGTTGTTCAGAATAATGAAAATTTCAGAGTTACGACAGTAAAGTATGCGCTTTTGAACAAAAGAATTTTCAGCACCCTGTGACGTCATGTGACGTCAAAGCTAAAAGAAGTCCATACGAAAAAAAAAAATAATAATAAGTAAAAGGTAGAGAATTTAATATATAGTCTTTCTAACGGAATAAATCTTAATATTTTAATTTTAAACCTTATAAATAAAAATATGTCTCAGAAATCAAATGATGTTTTAAAGTACAAACTCTTTTCTAATTTTTGCCTCAGTGTTGAAGTAAGTTTAAGCTAAAATAAAAATTTCATAGGATACAGAAAGCATCAAGACATGCTTTTGATGTTTAGATGAGACTGGTTCCGTATTCTATACGCAAGTAATAGAATCCACATGGTGAGTAAAGTACCAGTATCAACGTCTGGACCTTTTGATTTCGATTTTAGAATGTTTTGTGTAGGAATACATCGATTATCTCTAAAAATGACATATTGCGAGACAAAATTCATGCATGTCACATTATTTCATTAACATTAACTACTTTAGAAACAGGTTGCCGTCTCTTGTACCTTCCGAATTGAGACCGGTGTTACCTCTCTCTTAAACATCGGCCTACATGAACGAACGACAACTCTGCTTGGAGATTGCAGTGTTGGCCTAAAACACGCCATGGAAGCAATGGAAGTATTATGGAGCAAAGTATGATTTAAACAAAACTTTGTATCTACGTGATACTTTATATACTTAATATGTACAAATATATTAATTTTCCTTTTAGCCTACTTGGCTGAAATGATTGTTATAAGATATTATTAATTAGTTATAAATGAACAATAAAATTAACTGGAGTATATCTACCTCACCTACGAAAAACGAACCTAAGCAGCCAACGAAACTAGAGCCTACCTAGCACCTTACCACGGAGCTGCTATATGTTTGTATGCGACCTAAGCAAAGTGGTATGGTGGCTGATTTCTGCCATTTCGTTTGGCGGGTTTCGTAGCGAAGTTTCCCAGCGAAATGTCGAAATATCGGGGCGAAATGTCGAAAACACGAAAAGTCGAAGTTTCAGGGCGAGATTTCGGGGCGAAAACTCGAAATCTCGCCCAGCCACGCGAAACATAATATTTCGACTTTTCGCCCCGAAATCTCGCCCCGAAATTTCGACTTTTCGTGTTTTCGTCATTTCGCCCCGAAATTTCGACTTTTCGCCCCGAAATCTCGCCCCGCCACACGAGAAATCAATATTTCGTCTTTTTGACTATTCACTTGGCGCCCCGCCAACCCGCCAGGCGAGAATTCAAAATTTCGCATTTCGCCTTCCGGTACGCATGCGCAGACACCTTGTGCAAGCGCAGACGCTTTCCAAGGTCCAGTTAATCCTGATATTGAAAGTACTGCACGGTAAATAATTTTATGGGTTATTTCTTGTAATCAAGGTGCTAGAAAGATCTGAAAGGTTAACATACTCGAACTTTTATGTTGACATCGTAAAGGACCATTTAATTCTAGCCCCTATTGAATACAAGATGCAAAAATATCTGACACCAGACAAGATGTATTCTAATAGATGTACACTGTACGTAACTTATAAATATTAGCCTACACACATTTATTGTATTATGTAAATAATCAGCTATTTCATGCATAAATGTATTTTGATAAATACTTGCGGAGAGTAATTACCGGATTTTTGTAAACCTGTTATATGTTATAGGCATTTAATCGAACTACTTTGTGTTACTGTTTATAGTACGCATAGACCATTGTTTTACATATGCACACAGTGATACATGATTGGTGATTCTTACTATATGTATGCATTATGGAAATTAAATAGATGAATTGTAATTACATTTACTGTAATATTAAATACAATGGCGCTCGATTTATCTGAAGAAAAAACAAACTACAACTGTTCTTGCAGGCAACCAATACTTTGATAGATTAGCGAAAACAGACCTCAGTTGCGCATCGAGCTTGCTCACGACGGGTCGCTGTGGCATGACGAAATAGGTTGAGTTTACGTAACTCTCTGTGCAACTGCCGTAAACTGAAATGTTATACTTATAATCTACATACATATTCAATACACAAATCCACTCTGTTTTATATCCTTACTTTTAATTCATATTAATTAATTCAAGATGAGAAGAAATATGTCTGAAGAAAACTAATAAATGCGCATTAATAATATGATTCCATTTATTTTTTGCAAGAATTTTATAAACAAATGCCAAGAAAACTCACAAGGGATAGTTACCTGATTTCAACACCATGAACGCCATTCAATATTCCGATAATCTCCGTGTATGAAAAACCAGCAAAGAAGTATTCACGAATTAAATCACTTTCTGTCAACCGTTAAGGCATAAATATATGTAAAGTATTTGTTGTTGTTTTTTTTCCATGCCTACATATAAATCATATTGGGTATACCAATACTTTTAACACTATAAACCCTCTTTTCGCTTACAATTTTTCAAACGGTCTAAAACTGTGAAATGTAGTTTAATATGTAGTACATGTGTATATAACGACTTGAAAGAAAAGAACATGAAAGTATGTAAGAGAGAGAGCAAGAGAAAGAGAGAGAGAGGGGGGGGGGGGGGGGGGGAAAAAAAGAAAGAAAGAAAGAGCGGAGAGAGGGAGAGAGAATCAGAAAAAAAGGTTGGATATTCACATCTGCGTGTGACGTAAGGTTGGAGTCGACATGACACAAACATCATTTCGTAACACATGTACATGTACATGTAGCGTGCAATACATGCAATCAGTATAAACTAAAATCTTTAAAGAAAAGAAAAAAAAAAGCCCACAAATAAAATCTTCACAGTAATTCCTTTTTCTTCAATAATGTTTTAATCATTTCGTTTCTCAATGGCATGGTTTTCTATATTAATGAGAAACGCAATCAGGTTATGAATGCAACTCTCACTAGTTCTTCGTCCACATCCCAACCTCAAGATCTAATAGCTCATTTATATATAGCTTTTGACACAAGATGTAGTAATTTGAACTGTTTTATAAAGGAAATTATCACCATAAACATTTCCATTTAAAGAATAAAACATTTCTTTGATTTGTTTCGCTAATATATGTTTACAATCATTTTGCGCATGGCGAAATGCGAAATATTGAATTCTCGCCTTGCGAGTTGGCGGGCGCCAAGCGAATAGTCAAAAAGACGAAATATTGATTTTTCGTGTTGCGGGGCGAGATTTCGCAGCGAAATGCGAAATATTGGAATCTCGCCTGGCGGGTTGGCGGGGCGCCAAGAGAAAAGTCGAACAGACGAAATATTGATTTCTCGTGTGGCGGGGCGAGATTTCGGGGCGAAAAGTCGAAATTTCGAAAATGGCAGAAATCCATTTTCCGCACGAAATGGCAGAAATCAGCCACCATAAACTGGTGACCTGCCTCCCGATCACCGAAGTGCATGGTACGGCAGAATCACCTAGGCTAGCTACCTTCCGATCCCCGAGGGGCGTGGTACAGTAGTGTCGCCTACTGCCTAGAGACCCTAACCTAACTGTATATATACCAGGCTAGCTACCTTCCGATCACCGAAGTGCGTGGTACAGTAGCTAGCCAACAAATATAACAGTTCAGGCCCGGATCCAGAATTTCAGCTGGGGGGGGGGGGGGGGGGGCAAAAACGGAATGTGATGGGGGGGGGGGGGGGGGGGGTCCAGGGGCATGCTCCCTCGGGAAAAAAGTTTTTAGTGTGACTACGATGTATTCTGAAGGGTATCTTTTTTTTTTTAAACTTGAAGACCATGGATCTAATGCCTAATTTCCACTGGAGAAAAATCATCGGCGATGTGGAAATACACAAATTTTCTCCCGATAGCATCAGATGTTTGAGCCAAAGAGACGGAGCAGTCCCATGAGAAGCTTCGGGAATGATGTTTCGGCTATTGTGCAATGACCTTGTATTATCGGGGATGACATCCGATGCTTAGGAAATTTCTCCGATGATCGGGGAAGGTGTCCCTGAGCTTTTCCGAATTTGAAGCATCATCGGGGGAATATCCACGTAGATAAAGGGATGTTTCGTTGTGTCGAACCATCCTATAGGTGCCCCGGGGAAGATTATGATGATTATGAGAATTTGGTGATGAAATTAAGAGACACTTTTGGGGGTTTATGAGGATACCCCCAGCAATGTCCCATGGTCTTTTTGACCGTCTCAGTCTAAGTTTGACCAAAAAAGCAACATATTTTAGAGTGCGCTTGCCGAATTTTTGCGAATATTCTGAGATTTTATCACAAGATCTGGAATGTGTCACAGAAAGGTCGCCAAACCTTCGAGACATCACCGAATCCTAGGGGATTCCTTGGAGGAAAAAATATTTCACGGAAGCTCCGTGAATGTTTACCTTGAGCTTCCGGGAAGCTATACGTATATTTCCCCGGCCTGTTTTCCCCGATAAAACATATAGGGAAAATGTTCAATGCAAGCAATGAAGTTCTCTCGAGGGAGTACATCCCCAAGGCAAAAAAATGTCAAGTGGGACTGAGTCTTGAGCGATATAATTTTATATTTTACCTTCGCAAAGCCATTCTATTGAATAACTACTGTGCAATAGTATTTGATACAGTTGCATTAAAAAAAATGACGGTAGTAGGGGGTGGGGTGCGGGGGAGGGAGACAGACTGGGACACTGATATTACTGAAAGGGCATTTACTCCGGTATTGGGGGATAGCGTAAAAAATATAGGTGTCTCGTGCATTTTCAACCGCAAACTGGAATAAAAATTAATATGTGCCCCCCCCCCCCCCCCCAAAAAAAAGTGACTTGTGTACACTATCAATTAGTGGATGCTTGGAATAACTATCAGTTTTAGGCTCAACAGTGTAAAAGACAGTTCTGTTTAAGTCTAAAGAAAACAAGAGGACCATGATGGCCCTGAATCGCTCACCTGATTATAAATGAGCAACATATGTTGGATTTTTCATATTGACCTACTTTTTGACCCCACATGACCCACTTTTGAACTTGTCCAAGATTTTATGGAACAACATTCTACAAGTTTCATAAGATTGGCCAAAAATGTGGCCTCTAGAGTGTTAACTAAGTTTTTCTAAGATTTGACCTCATGACCTACTTTTTGACCCCACATGACCCAATTTCGAACTTGTCCAAGATTTTATGGCAACAAACATTCTAACTAAGTTTCATAAAGATTGGGCCAAAAATGTGGCCTCTAGAGTGTTAACAAAGTTTTTCTAATATTTGACCTCGTGACCTACTTTTTGACCCCATATGACCCAAATTCGAACTTGTCCAAGATTTTATGGAGACAAACATTCTGACCAAGTTTCATGAAGATTGGCCTAAAAATATGGCCTCTAGAGTGTAACAAGCCAAATTGTAGACGACGGACGCCGGACGAAGGGCCATCACAAAAGCTCACCCTTGAGCACGTTGTGCTCAGGTGAGCTAAAAATCACTTTAAAGATGTTTTGTCAAATATGTGGAAGGGAATACCGGGAATATGCTGTATTAGGTTTAAACTTGGTAATCTTGACTGTCTAATTGTCGATCTGGAAGCAGCCTTCACACACAGACTTCCAACATAAAAAAAATAAATAATAATAATAAAAAAGAAAGAAAAAAATCAGGCGCATATATATATATATTATCTTAAAGCAGGATACTGAATATGCAAGTACATTTAGTGTACATTGCCCTAAAACAAGGGAATCCCTATTGATACTGCAAACGTGGCTACGTGACGTCATAGGTATTTCCCACAAATATTGAAAGGTAGGAAATGTTATGCATTTATCTATCTTTTTCGTAGCTACACGAATTTTATTGCATAGTCCGTTGTGTAAGATCCAGTATATAGATCTACAACATAAATTATTCAGATCAGATTTGAATAACTCCGTGTTTCATTAGTGTTGCAATAACTGCTCTTTTTTTTTTTAATACGTATCTCAGTACAGTATCCTGAAGTATCCAGTTCTCGACAGCATAAGAAGTTATTGCAAGAAAAAATGATCAAAACGATCATTCACTTTTATAATAAATATATTATCAAATGCATCAATATTTTCCCCTCATATGTCACAAGTTGTCAATGGTAAATAAAAACAAATTAAAAAAATAACTGTCAAAATCCAACATCAGTCAAAAATATTTCCAAAATGGCGTCTTGAGTTCTCGACAATGAACTGAAAATGAGTCTGTCATGAGTATGGTGCACATACAGAGACAAAATCTATAAACAACAGTTACAATGAAGTTCTGTGTTCTTCTTTACAGAACAGATTGGTTTGTAAAATCTAAAATGATCCAAATGAGAACAAGGAACATTATCACACTCAAAGTGTCCATGTTATTATAGGGTGCCCTCCAAGATATGTAACTGGGGGTACAATAGCAATTTCCCTTAACTTTGCGTCCTTTCAACTTGAGAGTCCCTACAAATTTGGAGGTATATGGCCAATTTTGGGTATAAAAACCCTATACAAGGAGTAAATGGGCATGCTGAATTACAATTATCAAGTATAAATTTTGCTATCATATTAATAACAGCCATGGCTCTAAATGACTTCCATGCATAGTATTGTTGAGAGGTGTATTCATTAACCCTTTCCCTCATATAGACTCATTTTGACGCACTCAATAGGTATCACATAAAGCCTGATCTGCAGAAACCACAGTTAACTTACAATTTATACAAAATCCTCATTTCCAGATCACTGAGGAGCAGCGAACAGCATAAAACCTGATCAGCCTGCGAGTTACTCGCAGGCTGATCAGGTTTTATGCTGTTCGCATAGGTCTTTTCATGGTTTCCTCTATTAGGGAAAGGGTTATCAAACATACACTTTTTTAAGAACATATGTTTATTTACATAAATCAGTGATCGTTTGCTTCAAACATACACTTTTTAAGAACATATGTTTATTATATACAAGTGATTTAGAAAATGTTTAAAGAAGTGAAAATGGTAGAAAATCGATACCTCTTTATTAAATGAATATTTTTATCTGTTTCCAAACATGTTCAATCAAAAAAGGTTTAGAAACTTAGTTTTGTTTATTGTCGATTTCTCTGTTAAATTATGTCACACTTGACATTAAATATGGCATAAGTGTAAATAGCCAGAGAATACTGATATGGCAAGAACTGAATACTTGAGGATACAGTTCCAAATTTTAGGGTATTCGTTGGATTTGAAGCAACTTTTGGTTTTGTCAAGAAATGTAAATTGTAAAATATTTCTTTTAGCTCACTCAGTCCTGAGTGAAAGGGTGTAAAGGCCAGAAACATATAGAGATAGATAACCTGAGTTGCTTCAGTTGACTATAAATAATCTTTATCCTGGAGTATCCAGTTCTTGCCAGCATAAGAAGTTATTGTAAGAAAAATGAACAAAACAATCCCGCACTTTTATATAAATATATCAACAAATGCGCCAATATCTTCCCTTCAAATTTAATAAATTGTCAATGGTATACTATTTCCAAAATGGTGTCTTGAGTTCTTGACAATGAACCCAAAATGAGTCTGTCATGAGTTTGTGCACATACAGAAACAATATCTATTATATAAAAAGTGATATTTTCACAAGTGGCTAAGCCACAAGTGAAAATACATCTTTTTTAGTTCAGGAATAAAATCATATACCCATCTTTAACCAGAATTGGGAATAAATTTATTAGAATTGGGAAAATAAATATGATTTCTTATGTGGAATGGGTCCGTTTACTGTTGATAGCTAGAAAAAGGACTGTACCTGTGGAGATCTGTAGACTATGAATACTACCAATGTACCATGACACCTGTGGAGATCTGTAGACTATGAATATTACCAATGTACCATGACACCTGTGGAGATCTGTAGACTATGAATATTACCAATGTACCATGACACCTGTGGAGATCTGTAGACTATGAATATTACCAATGTACCATGGTACCTGTGGAGATCTGTAGACTATGAATATTACCAATGTACCATGACACCTGTGGAGATCTGTAGACTATGAATATTACCAATGTACAATGACACTTGTGGAGATCTGTAGACTATGAATATTACCAATGTACCATGACACCTGTGGAGATCTGTAGACTATGAATATTACCAATGTACCATGACACCTGTGGAGATCTGTAGACTATGAATATTACCAATGTACATGACACCTGTGGAGATCTGTAGACTATGAATATTACCAATGTACCATGACACCTGTGGAGATCTGTAGACTATGAATATTACCAATGTACCATGACACCTGTGGAGATCTGTAGACTATGAATATTACCAATGTACCATGACACCTGTGGAGATCTGTAGACTATGAATATTATCAATGTACCATGACACCTGTGGAGATCTGTAGACTATGAATATTACCAATGTACCATGACACCTGTGGAGATCTGTAGACTATGAATATTACCAATGTACCATGACACCTGTGGAGATATGTAGACTATGAATATTACCAATGTACCATGACACCTGTGGGATCTGTAAGAATATTACCAATGTACCATGACACCTGTGGAGATCTGTAGACTATGAATATTACCAATGTACCATGACACCTGTGGAGATCTGTAGACTATGAATATTACCAATGTACCATGGCACCTGTGGAGATCTGTAGACTATGAATATTACCAATGTACCATGACACCTGTGGAGATCTGTAGACTATGAATATTACCAATGTACAATGACACTTGTGGAGATCTGTAGACTATGAATATTACCAATGTACCATGACACCTGTGGAGATCTGTAGACTATGAATATTACCAATGTACCATGACACCTGTGGAGATCTGTAGACTATGAATATTACCAATGTACCATGACACCTGTGGAGATCTGTAGACTATGAATATTACCAATGTACCATGACACCTGTGGAGATCTGTAGACTATGAATATTACCAATGTACAATGACACCTGTGGTGATCTGTAGACTTTGAATATTACCAATGTACCATGACACCTGTGGAGATCTGTAGACTATGAATATTACCAATGTACCATGACACCTGTGGAGATCTGTAGACTATGAATATTACCAATGTACAATGACACCTGTGGAGATCTGTAGACTATGAATATTACCAATGTACCATGACACCTGTGGAGATCTGTAGACTATGAATATTATCAATGTACCATGACACCTGTGGAGATCTGTAGACTATGAATATTACCATTACATGACACGGGATCGTAACATGAATATATCCATGTACCATGACACCTGTGGAGATCTGTAGACTATGAATATTACCAATGTACCATGGCACCTGTGGAGATCTGTAGACTATGAATATTACCAATGTACCATGACACCTGTGGAGATCTGTAGACTATGAATATTACATGTACATGCACCTGTGGAGATCTGTAGACATGTATTACCAATTCCATGACCTGTGAGATCTGTAGACTATGAATATTACCAATGTACCATGGCACCTGTGGAGATCTGTAGACATGAATATTACCAATGTACCATGACACCTGTGGAGATCTGTAGACTATGAATATTACCAATGTACCATGGCACTTGTGGAGATATGTAGACCATGAATATTACCAATGTACCATGACACCTGTGGAGATCTGTAGACTATGAATATTACCAATGTACCATGACACCTGTGGAGATCTGTAGACTTTGAATATTACCAATGTACCATGACACCTGTGGTGATCTGTAGACTATGAATATTACCAATGTACCATGGCACCTGTGGAGATCTGTAGACTTTGAATATTACCAATGTACCATAGCACCTGTGGTGATCTGTAGACTTTGAATATTACCAATGTACCATGACACCTGTGGAGATCTGTAGACTTTGAATATTACCAATGTACCATGACACCTGTGGTGATCTGTAGACTATGAATATTACCAATGTACCATAGCACCTGTGGAGATCTGTAGACTATGAATATTACCAATGTACCATGACACCTGTGGAGATCTGTAGACTATGAATATTACCAATGTACCATGACACCTGTGGAGATCTGTATGACTATGAATATTACCAATGTACCATGACACCTGTGGAGATCTGTAGACTATGAATATTACCAATGTACCATGACACCTGTGGAGATCTGTAGACTATGAATATTACCAATGTACCATGACACCTGTGGAGATCTGTAGACTATGAATATTACCAATGTACCATGACACCTGTGGAGATCTGTAGACTATGAATATTACCAATGTACCATGACACTGTGGAGATCTGTAGACTATGAATATTACCAATGTACCATGACACCCGTGGAGATCTGTAGACTATGAATATTACCAATGTACCATGACATGTGGAGATATGTAGACCATGAATATTACAATGTACCATGACACCTGTGGAGATCTGTAGACTATGAATATTACCAATGTACCATGACACCTGTGGAGATCTGTAGACTATGAATATTACCAATGTAC
Organism: Solen grandis; assembly: GCA_021229015.1. Lineage (NCBI taxonomy): Eukaryota > Metazoa > Mollusca > Bivalvia > Adapedonta > Solenidae > Solen > Solen grandis. The sequence goes on along the minus strand of CM037780.1, from coordinate 69,519,278 downwards.
CATGACACCTGTGGAGATCTGTAGACATGAATATTACCAATGTACCATGACACTGTGGAGATCTGAAGACTATGAATATTACCAATGTACCATGACACCTGTGGAGATCTGTAGACTATGAATATTACCAATGTACCATGACACCTGTGGAGATCTGTAGACTATGAATATTACCAATGTACCATGACACCTGTGGAGATCTGTAGACTTTGAATATTACCAATGTACCATGACACCTGGGAGTTGTAGACTTGAATATTACCAATGTACATGCACTGTGGATCTGTAGACTTGAATATTACCAATGTACCATGACACCTGTGGAGATCTGTAGACTATGAATATTACCAATGTACCATGACACCTGTGGAGATCTGTAGACTATGAATATTACCAATGTACCATGACACCTGTGGAGATCTGTAGACTATGAATATTACCAATGTACCATGACACCTGTGGAGATCTGTAGACTATGAATATTACCAATGTACCATGATTGTGGAGATCTGTAGACTATGAATATTACCAATGTACCATGACACCTGTGGAGATCTGTAGACTATGAATATTACCAATGTACCATGACACCTGTGGAGATCTGTAGACTATGAATATTACCAATGTACCATGACACCTGTGGAGATCTGTAGACTATGAATATTACCAATGTACCATGACACCTGTGGAGATCTGTAGACTATGAATATTACCAATGTACAATGACACCTGTGGAGATCTGTAGACTATGAATATTACCAATGTACAATGACACCTGTGGAGATCTGTAGACTATGAATATTACCAATGTACCATGACACCTGTGGAGATCTGTAGACTATGAATATTACCAATGTACAATGACACCTGTGGAGATCTGTAGACTGTAGACTATGAATATTACCAATGTACCATGACACCTGTGGAGATCTGTAGACTATGAATATTACCAATGTACCATGACACCTGTGGAGATCTGTAGACTATGAATATTACCAATGTACCATGACACCTGTGGAGATCTGTAGACTATGAATATTACCAATGTACCATGACACCTGTGGAGATCTGTAGACTATGAATATTACCAATGTACCATGCACCTGTGGAGATCTGTAGACTATGAATATTACCAATGTACGATGACACCTGTGGAGATCTGTAGACTATGAATATTACCAATGTACCATGACACCTGTGGAGATCTGTAGACTATGAATATTACCAATGTACCATGACACCTGTGGAGATCTGTAGACTATGAATATTACCAATGTACCATGACACCTGTGGAGATCTGTAGACTATGAATATTACCAATGTACCATGACACCTGTGGAGATCTGTAGACTATGAATATTATCAATGTACCATGACACCTGTGGAGATCTGTAGACTATGAATATTACCAATGTACCATGACACCTGTGGAGATCTGTAGACTATGAATATTACCAATGTACGATGACACCTGTGGAGATCTGTAGACTATGAATATTACCAATGTACCATGACACCTGTGGAGATCTGTAGACTATGAATATTACCAATGTACCATGACACCTGTGGAGATCTGTAGACTATGAATATTACCAATGTACCATGGCACCTGTGGAGATCTGTAGACTATGAATATTACCAATGTACGATGACACCTGTGGAGATCTGTAGACTATGAATATTACCAATGTACCATGACACCTGTGGAGATCTGTAGACTATGAATATTACCAATGTACCATGACACCTGTGGAGATCTGTAGACTATGAATATTACCAATGTACCATGACACCTGTGGAGATCTGTAGACTATGAATATTACCAATGTACCATGACACCTGTGGAGATCTGTAGACTATGAATATTACCAATGTACCATGGCACTTGTGGAGATCTGTAGACCATGAATATTACCAATGTACCATGACACCTGTGGAGATCTGTAGACTATGAATATTACCAATGTACCATGGCACTTGTGGAGATATGTAGACCATGAATATTATCAATGTACCATGACACCTGTGGAGATCTGTAGACTATGAATATTACCAATGTACCATGACACCTGTGGAGATCTGTAGACTATGAATATTACCAATGTACCATGGCACTTGTGGAGATCTGTAGACCATGAATATTACCAATGTACCATGACACCTGTGGAGATCTGTAGACCATGAATATTACCAATGTACCATGACACCTGTGGAGATCTGTAGACTATGAATATTACCAATGTACCATGACACCTGTGGAGATCTGTAGACTATGAATATTACCAATGTACCATGACACCTGTGGAGATCTGTAGACTTTGAATATTACTAATGTACCATGGCACCTGTGGAGATCTGTAGACTATGAATACTACCAATGTACCATGGCACTTGTGGAGATCTGTAGACTTTGAATATTACCAATGTACCATAGCACCTGTGGTGATCTGTAGACTTTGAATATTACCAATGTACCATGACACCTGTGGTGATCTGTAGACTTTGAATATTACCAATGTACCATGACACCTGTGGAGATCTGTAGACTATGAATATTACCAATGTACCATGACACCTGTGGAGAGCTGTAGACTATGAATATTAACAATGTACCATGACACCTTTGGAGATCTGTAGACTATGAATATTACCAATGTACCATGACACTTGTGGTGACGTGTAGACTATGATTACTGCCAATGTACCATGACACCTGTGGTGACGTGTGGACTATGATTACTACCAATGTACCATGACACCTGTGGTGATCTGTAGACTATGAATACTACCAATGTACCATGACACCTGTGGTGATCTGTAGACCATGAAAACCACCACTGTACTATGGCACCTGTGGTGATCTGTAGACCATGAAAAACACCACTGTATCATGGCACCTGTGGTGATCTGTAGACCATGAAAACCACCACTGTATCATGGCACCTGCGGAGATCTGTAGACCATGAAAACCACCACTGTATCATGGCACCTGTGGTGATCTGTAGACCATGAAAACCACCACTGTACCATGGCACCTGTGGTGATCTGTAGACCATGAAAACCACCACTGTACCATGGCACCTGTGGTGATCTGTAGACCATAAAAACCACCATGTACATGGACCTGGGGATCTGAGACGGACCTGTGGTGATCTGTAGACCATGAAAACCACCACTGTATCATGGCACCTGTGGTGATCTGTAGACCATGAAACCACCAATGTACCATGGTACCTGTAGTGATCTGCAGTCAGCGAATACTACCATTGTACCCTTGTATCTGAAAATACTGTCAGACTGAAAAAAAAACAGCATTTCAATTACTTGAGGTCATGTATACATGTAAATCACACATTGTCTTTAAGTTCAAGGTTAAAAGTTTGCAGGGTGTCCATTGATTGGATTAATAATTTTCAAATAACCAATCTGAGACTGATAATATGCACGTTTATCTAATTAATATAGAAGGTGGAGCTACGGCAATTTTCACACATGTGCAGGTCTGCATTTCCTTATGTTTAATACATATTATATATAATCATGCTGGGTGCATGCTCTTTTTATCAGTGTCTCAATGTCTGATGCATGTGCTCATGTAGTAGGAATCTCATACCAAAAATAAAAGGGCAAAGTTATTTCGCTCTATGGATTTTTTGTGAAGTTTATGGTCTTAAAATTGACATTTTCGAGTTTGCTGAAAAAGTCAGCAGTCACCTGGACCGACAATGCTGAAAAGTCGTCAGTCACCTGGACCAACAAAATACAACTTTTTGTGTCACCTGCTGTAACCAGAGGTGACACATAAAGATCACTTTTCCGTTGTCTGTCTGTCCGTCACACTTTTTCCATCACGCTTCAGCAAGTGACACACTCTTGTTCATTCTACCTAGCTGAATTTAATTTGTCGGACATGTCAGCCAGTCCGGTGCCTTTCGCAAAGTCTGCTAATATCTACCATTCCGTTCCTTCGTACCGTAACCTAACATAAACATTTTAAAAAGAAGTACAGCATGACTGTGTACACTTTATCTAATGAAAAATTACACAAATGAACAGTTTAGAAATACATATAGAAGAAGAATGAAGAGAAATGTCAATAATAAATTTGTCTTTCTGTCTGTCTCTTGGGGAAAATAAAAGGACACTTGCTTATGCCATATGAGAACTGAATGTCTAAATACCATAATAAAAGTGTTTTAACTAAGAACCAACTTAACTTAGCAAAACAATTTACAGAAGTAACAATAATTTACCAAATACTTCTAAAAGTAAGATACTAAATTCATAATCTTAACAAACATGTAGAACAGAAATCTTTCGATGTTTTAACCATTTTATTCACACCAATCAAAATTATATGTTAAATAATCACACACACAAAAAAAAGAAAGTTAACTCCAATTTCCATGGTGGTCCTTTGTTTGTCAGCATCCCTTATGTAACTCATGGAGACTTTTCTTTGAAGCTGAACCAAAGGTTGCATCATAAAGATGATGGAAGAATCCTCCGATGAATCAGCAGAGATAGTTGACAAGGATGAAGCAGTTTGTGCAGAGAAACAATTCACAACTCAACACACCCAGAACGGTATGTGTGCCTCTGACCCACCTCTGTTTATCATTGTCCGTCCTGCATACCAGAGCATGCCACATCACACTGAAAACAGTTTCTAGTGTTACAGGTGGATGACAGAGGTCCTGATGAATAGTAAACAACTGATCAACCTGTATCTTGCAGTGGAGTGTCAACAACAAATTGTTAATTTTTTTACAGTCAGAGAGCTACAAATTGATTTACTTTTGGCTATCCTGTGGGGACCTTTTAATGGCTTTTATTGTGGGTCAAAGCCTATCAGCAGCTGAAATAAATAACTGAACTATATTGTAGATCAAGTAAGAATATAAGATGATTAAATATGAAGATCATTCATTGTAAATCAGTGCATTAAATATAGATTATATTTTATTAAATGCTTTTTGGGGAATTATAGGTAAATATCAGTCTATTAAAAGTGGTAATTTCACTGTTTGAAACAGTGAATGTTGCCATTTTTATAATTTTCACTGTTTTGTGTTCGAAAATGGGTAATGTGGGGTCAAAAACTAGGTCACCAGGTCAAATCTAAGAAAAACCTTGTGAACTCTCTAGAGGCCACAGTTTTAGCCCAATCTTCAATAGATTTGGTCAGGATGTTTGTCTAATTGATATATTGGATGAGTTGAAAATATGTCACATGAGGTCAAAAAGGCCGGAAATTAAAAATTTTTCCCTTCATTAAACTTATATGAATGATGACTGCATGAATTCCCAGTTGAGTGCAAATTCAGGTAGGATCAATATGTAGGTCACTTAGTCAAATGTTAGAAAAACACTTTAGATGCCAGATTTTTTGTCATTATGCCTAACACAGCCATCTTACTCAGGTGAGCGACACAGGGCCATCTTGGTTCTTCAATGGTATTCAGTGTAACAGAAATGAACAAGTACAAAGTTTCAGTAATTCTGCTGTTACTAATAATTTTATTGTTTACCATCATCAAAAAACTCATGAAACTCATATATCGTCCATTGAAAGCCAGAAGGGGCCATCGCCCCTTCTGGCTTTCAATGGACGATATATGATATATCAGTTTCCATTAAAATATTAGAAAATACAATTTTAAAAAAAAATATTCCATCATTTATGATTACCAATAACGACCTTACTTGTTTTACTATGCAAAATTTGAAAAATTATATGAATAGTCTTCAACACAAGTCCACAGAATGTGGCTAGACTTAGGTTAGGAGTTATGGGCCTTGAATTATAAAAAAAATGCCAGATTTTTATTTCATTTACACTGGCATCAGCATTTATTAAGCAACATTACCTCAGTTGAGTTCGATTGTGGCTGATATTTGATATTTTAGAGCTACATTTTATGTCCTTGAAATATCAGAACATCACACATATTTGCCGTTTTTACTATCTTACATCTTCATTTCTTAAACAGTGCAGGCAATGTTTCTCAGGTGAGCGACTTCAGGGCCACTAGGCCCTTATACTTAATCAAAGCACTGAAGGCACTGAAGTTGTATGTGTCTCAAATGAAAGAGTGTGTGAAGAGCTGCAAGTTGATCACCAATTATCAAACAAAAGAAATACAGCATTCCTGTTCTCTCAGCGCTATCAGAGCTTTGATTTGTATTCATGCTGTACTTTTTCTACAACAGACTCTATTTATAGATTGAAGTAATTACACAGGTCAGGGGCTCCAAACTCATTTCGGATAGTAGATATAAAGGTTTCGGTCATTTTTTAGTGTAGGAAATAACCCTTGGAGATATCTGAGGTCAAAAGATTGATGTGATTAGTAAGGTACAATGATTTGTTTTGGACTTCATATGGGTTATTGTAACAACCTAAAATGACCGAACACTGCACGTACATTTACTATCAAATTTATTTGCGAGCCACCTTTGCATCTGTATTCGTGCGCTTTGTAAAGTGATCACGTGATAAAAACAGTTACATCATTCGCTTGCAGTTACATCAGCATAGAAAAATAAGTCCTATAATGTTTTCATGTCACAGGCTATTTTTGTAGCATGTAAGTATTTATTTTTGACACAGCATTGATTTTTCAGCATTTTTGCTTAATTCTAGTATACTTATGTTGCAGATATATACAATTGTTTGATCATATTTACACTATTGAGAGGTTATTCGGTTTTAAATCTAGGAGAATGGGGGTTGAAAACGTAGTTCTATAGTTGGTGTGACTGACACACACAACTAAAAAGGGAAGGAAAAGAGTTTCCACATTTCAAGTTGTCATATTTTATAATGGCTGTTTAGCTAAGTTTTAATAAGTTTAATAATTTAATATCATGGTATACTTAACTGCCAACTAATTCTTTTTAGTTCACCTGAGCATAGCTCAGGGTGAGCTTTTGGGATACTTGATTGTCTGTCGTCCGTCAACAATTTTGATGTTTACACACTAGAGGCCACAATTTTGATCCAATCTTCCTCAAACTTGGTCAGAATGTTTGTCTTGATAATATCTTGAACCCTTTCGAAAATGGGTCAGGTTGGATCCAAAAGTAGGTCAGTAGGTCAAATCTTAGAAAAATCTTGTTTACACACTAGAGGCCACAATTTTGATCCAATCTTCCTCAAACTTGGTCAGAATGTTTGTCTTGATAATATCTTGAACCATTTCGAAAATGGGTCAGGTTGGATCAAAAAGTAGGTCAAATCTTAGAACAATCTTGTTTACACACTAGAGGCCACAATTTTATCCAATCTTCCTCAAACTTGGTCAGAATGTTTGTCTTGATGATATCTTGAACCCTTTTGAAAATGGGTCAGGTTGGATCAAAAAGTAGGTCAGTAGGTCAAATCTTAGAAAAATCTTGTTTACACACTAGAGGCCACAATTTTGATCCAATCTTCCTCAAACTTGGTCAGATTGTTTGTCATGATGATATCTCGAACCAGTTTGAAGATGGGTGGGGCTGGACAGAAAAGTAGGTCAGTAGGTCAAATCTTAGAAAAATCTTGTTTATACTCTGAGGGCAACATTTTTGGTCCAATCATCCTCAAACTTTGGCAGAATGTTTGTCATGATGATATCTTTTGTGGATGGGGTCAGAAAATTCCTGAACATTGTTTCACCTGATCATCTTTATTCTTAAGCAATCTGTTTTGTACAGGCAATGAATGATACTTTTCTCAGGTGAGCGATCTAGGGCCATCTTGGCCCACTTGTCTCATTAGGTTTTGTCCACAGCAACCACAAGTCCAAAACCGAAACTTACTGTGATTGTGTGATGCAGAACTTTGTTGTTAGGTGATTTATGTATGACTGGACAACAATGCTCATGAATTATGGCCATAATACCACAAGGTTTCTTCACATTTTATGTATTACCAGGCCCTCCTTGCAGTCATTTGCTGTATCAGCATGTGTTTAAATCATTTTTCTTCATTTTCTTTCGATGCAGTTTTAACTAATGTATACTCATGTTATGATAACTATGGCATATTTACAGTGGTGTCTCCAGCCATATCTAGCCCCACCCCACTCCCTGCCTTCCTGACGAAGGACACACCTGGTCAGTGGGGAGTGTCTCAGGAGGCCTCCGCTCCTACCTTAACAATGTCCAGCCAGTCTGTGTCTCCAGTGTCTCCAGTTACAACACCTGTTACAGTCCAACAGGTCCTGCCTCCAGGTACAGGATGCATTTATCCTCAGGACTGCAGATATCAGCTTATCTGTTGCCCTGACTCTATATAAAAGAATAAAAGTATCAGTGACTACTAGGGTATTTTAGCTTTGTTTGGTGCTCAGAGTAAAAGGATAGTTCCAAGATTTATTGGCCCAGTGTCAGGATGATTTGAATTGGCCCTGCCCCAGGGGTCATTTGATTTTACATAAGCTTATATAGGAAAAAAAACTATAAAAACATTTAAAGATTTTAATAGCTTACAAGAAAGATTTTGAAAAGATATCCTTGTCAGAAACCAAAAGAACATTGGTTTAGATATTTTGTATATAACATGGCCTTGTGGACCTGAACCAAGTTTTCAAATCATGGCTCTTGGGGTCACCTGATTTTATAGCTATGACTATCAAACTTTGGACCACAGGTACAATTTTTGTTTGCAATTAAGATTATTTTTCTGTTTTATAAAAGGCAATGAAGCAATATTAATCAGGTGACCGATTCAGGGCCATCATGGCCCTCTTTGAGACTTATAACCTTGAAACTTCATAGGTGAATAGGAGAATTGCAGTGCATAAGAACCTTAATTAATTTTTTGAGTTATTGCCCATTGTTTAATTTCATATTCAATGAAGTTTTGTCCAGAGCATAACTCTTGCACTATGAGACATATAACCTTGAAGCTTCATAGGTGGATAGACGTTATGGACAAGAATTGCAGTACACTAGAGCATAATCCATTTCCAATGTTTGTTGTTGAAGTTTTTCCGCTTTTATACAATTTCGTGTTCGACTCGTGCTATTGAATTAAATTCATTTATGGATATAAATTAATGAGAGAAAGTGTCTTGCACAAGGTTCATATCTCTGGCCTAAGTATTTTTAGAGTTATTCCCCCTTTTCACAATTTCTTGACCGCAAGATAACTCTACTTATACTATTGAAACAAAATTACATTTCTGGAATAAAGGGGAATATATTCTGAAAAGAACATGTTTTTATTTTTATGCCTATGCCATTCGATGAAGAATTAAGCATTAAACCTGTCAGTTTGACATATCCGATCTGTCACAGTTAACTCTGAAGTATGCATGGTCAGACAAGATTTTCAAATTATTTGGTATACGAGAGCAGCATATCCAAAATCAAGAAATCAGAATAAAAACATTTCAAATCAGTCTTGCAATTTCATTATTTCCAACACCTGCTACGTTGGAGACTGTCCAAAATAAATTTGGTGCTGCACAAACTGTAAAATATTCATATTTTGTAATAAAAGTGTGCAGTATTATGAATGATTACCAATAATTTTATGTGTAAATGTATCCAGTTATCATTTTGGGTCCGATATGTCTTTCCAAATTAATTTTTTTGTGACTGATGAATGTCGGGCTTCAGTTGTCTGTCGTCAACATTTAACTTATAATGACATCTCCTTAACCACGGGGCCAATTTTAATAAAACTTCACAGGAATGTTCCTTGGGTGAAGCCCTCTCATAGTTGTTCATAGAATTTGATTCCATGCAGAACTCTGGTTGCCATGGCAACGGAAAGAAAAAACATATGAAAGTTTTGAAAATCTTCTCCTCCAAAACTACTGGTAAGATTTCAAAGTTATTCCTTGGGTCACTCTCTACCAAGATTATTCAAATTATTTTGATCCGTTGAAAAACATGGCCACCAGCGGGCGGAACCTGTTTTCCTTATATGTATATACATGTAGTACAAATTTGAATAATCTACTCCTCCAAAAGTACTGGCTGGATTTCAAAGTTATTTGGCACAGATGTTCCTTGGGTCAATCCCCACCAAGATTGTTCAAATTATTTTGATTCGTTGAAAAACATGGCCACTGTGGGGCGGAGCCCGTTTTCCTTATCTTAATATAGCACCAAAAAAATCTTCTTGGCCAAAAGTACTGGCTGGATTTCAAAGTTATTTGGCACAGATGTTCCTTAGGTCACTCCCTACCAAGATTGTTCAAATTATTTTGATCTGTTAAAAAAATATGGCTGCCAGGGCGTAGAGCCCGTTTTCCTTATCTTAATATAGCACAAAAAAAATCTTCTTGACCAAAAGTACTGACTGGATTTCAAATATCTGGCACAGATGCCCATTTGCCTTATATGTATATAGTACACATGTACAAATTTGAAAGTTCTTCTTGTCCTAAAGTACTCAATCAATTTTTGGCTGGCAGAGGGCAGAGCCTATTGTCCACAATATCTTAAGATATTTGCTGTTTTCTTTTTCTTCAAATAATACCTGTTTCTCAGGTGAGCAACCCAGAGTCATCATGGCCCTCTTGTTCTATAATGAGCCATTATTCACATATTTTGTTAGCTCACCTTAGCATGTGTGCTCAGGATGACCATTTAGGATTATGGAATGTCCGTCATCCTCAATCAGTTTGTTCATTTCTTAAGCAATCATCTTCAGATTTTATGACAGTGTTTATGACAATAATCTCTCAGTCAAGTTTGATTATTGCTTGATATCATCCCATTAGATGAGGAATTAGGCCCCTTTTAATATGAAAAATGCCAGTTTTCACTTTGCTTAAATTCTAGCTTCTTCATTTCTTAAGCTATCATCTTCAGACTTTATGACAATGTTGATGACCATAATCTCTCAGTCAAGTTCAATTATTTGTTTTTACTCTAGCACCTTCAATTCTAAAGCAATAATCTTCTAACATTGTGACAATGTTTTTGACAATAATCTCTCAGTCAAGTTTGATCATGGTTCATATCGACCAATTAGGTCAGGAGTTAAGCCCTTTTTAATATAAAAAAAATGTAAGATTTCACATTGTTTACTCTCTAGCATCTTCATTTCTTAAGCACTCATCTTTACTGTCAATGTTTATGACACAACAGTGTTTATGACCATAATCTTTCCATCATCATGGTTATGGCAGATATTGACTTATTAGATGAGGAGTTATGGGCCTTGACTTATAAAAAATGCAAGATTTTTATTTTGTTTACACTGGCATCTGCAATTATTAAGCAATCATTATTTTACTTATACACAACAATGGCAACAATATCTCAGTTGAGTTTGATTATTGCTATTATGTGACTGATAGAGCTATATTTAGGCCCTTGAAGTATCAAAACATTGCCAATTTGTAGCTTGACTATTCGAAGAAAAAGGAGAGGTATTCTACTTACCTTAGCATTGGCAGTTAAGGTGGAATCATACCTTTGAAATGACCTTGTTTTCAATTTCAAAACATACATTTTGTGAGATTTAGAATGTGCACAAAAAATTGTTTTCTTTTTTGTTTCAGTGTAAGTATAAGTTACCAAAATACTGGTTAAGTTTGATTGTGGTTACAATCCAATTATTCATTATAGAGTTGTGTGTGCAGATTTTATGTGAAATGTTTGTTATATGTATCACATTTATATTTTGTATGCAAGTACATAATATCAAAATGCTGGTCATTTTTAGCTCATCCGAGCACTAGCTTTCGTGACCGACTTTTGTCTGTCGTGTGATGTTTGTTATGTGTCGTCCATCATCAACAATGCTTGTGAACACTCTAGAGGCCACAAGTTTGGCCCAATCTTCATGAAATTGGTCAGGATGTTTGTCTACATGATATCTCAGATGAGTTAGAAATTGGGTCATGTTTGGTCAAAAACTAGATCACCAGATCAAATCTTAGAAAATTTTGTAAAAACCTTGTGAACACTCTAGAGGCCACAGTTTAAGCTCAGTCTTATTAAAATTGGTCAGGATGTTTGTCTACTTGATGTCTTGGATGAGTACACATGTGTTCCAGAGAACACTCTTGTATTGTCACAATGTACATTTTTTCCATAAAGCAGCAATATAGAAACATTTAACAGAAAAAAGTCAGTCCCTCATCAACAGATATCCAGCCAGATGCTTTATGATGTTGTCCACTGCTTATTATTCCCCGCAGCCTCTGTCCATCTGTCCATCCTTCTGCCCCACATTTTTGTCTGGAGCATAACTCAAAAAGTATTTAAGGTATCAACTTGATATTTCATAGGTGGATAGCTCTTACACAGAGGAAAAATGCAATGCACAAGAATGATAACTCTATCTTTCATAATTTTTGAGTGATTGCCCTTTGTTATTATTCAGGCTCAATTTTTGTCCAGAGAATAAGTCAAAACGTATTTGAGATATCAACTTGATACTTCATAGGTGGATAGAACTCATTTAGGAGGAGTGCATTGCACAAGAATGATAACTCTACTTTTCTAATTTTTTAGTTATTGCCCTTTGTTATTTTTCAGGTTTAATTAATGTCCTAGTGACCTAAACATTTTACCTGTAGACCTCAAAATTGGGGAATTAATAGGCCTTCACATTGGTTTCATATCTATAATCACTTCAAGCATCAGTCTTCATTACCAAAAATATTCATTTAAAAATGAATTATTCTTCTCTCCAACACATCTTCTAAAGAGCAGGCATTCGGCGGGGGATGGCCATGTCAGCATGGCTCTTGTTTGTCTAGAAAAATAGTAAATTTGTACTATGACAATGATATTGTGCAGGGCCCCAGGAGACCCCATATGAAGCCAGTAGTGCCATCACTGTTCCCCCTGAGACGGAGATGGAACCAGTCAGTGCAACTGGTGCCCAGGGTGGACTGTTTGGCTGGTTCGCAGGAAACAAGATGCTGAACAAGGTTATGGAAAAGACCAAGTCTTCTGTAGAGACAATGATTACAACACTAGACCCTGGGATGAAGGAAGTCATCAGTGAGTTAGTTCATAGTCACACCATAATTATGTATCATTAGTTCAAAGGTGGCTGTCACACATGAAGAATTTGGATAATCTGCAAAAAGGTGATCTAAATTTTGTCTCTGGTTAATATGTAAAGTTAGACTTGAACTCAAGGAATGCAAAAAATTCAAAGTTGATATTTTACAACAAAAAAAACATGATTATATTGTTAATGATGATTTTATTACATAAACTTAAAGATTGAAAACAAGTTATTTTATCAAATCAGTAAAGAATTAAAGTAAAACTTACAGTACTTTCTTCAGGCATCAATCTCCTCCTCACAACTGTCATGTCTAGGCCTGAATGTTAGTTTCTAGTGTAGTTCTAGTTAGTTTCTGGTGCAGTTCTATCTCCTATGAGCAGACACCACTTTTGTCTATCTTCCATGAGGTAAAAGTCCCAATTTTGAACCTTATTTTATCATTTTATCAAGATAAACAAGTGGTATGCACTTCATAAGAAATAGATACGTTTGGAAGTTTTAAGAGTTTTTTACTTATCCATTTAACAGCAGCAGTGCCATGGTGCAATATGCATAAGAATATATTAGAATTAGTATGCATTGTCAAGGACAGGGTTTTTTAGCTCACCTGAGCACGTGAGCTTTTAGAAACAATGGCTGTCCGTCATCCGTCCATCCATCATTCAGCATCCATCTGTTGTCCACAATTGTTTCAAACAAGATCTACTCTGAAACCAAAGGGCCAAATTTGATTAAATTTGCCAGCGATTTTCCTTGCATGAAGCTCTACTAAAGTTGTTCAAATGGTTCTGGCATATCTGGGTCAAAGGAGCTAAAAATAGATTTTTAAAGTGAAATATTTGAAAATCTTCATCTCCGAAACCGAAAGGCTTAGAGCTTAGATATTTGGTATGTTGCATTGTCTTATGGACCATTACCAAGTTTGTTCATATCATGACCCTGGGGTCAAAATTGGCCCTGCCCCAGGGGTCACTTGATTTTACATAGACTTAAATAGGAAAACTTTATCCCTTTGTCCGTCATGAGTTGTGCAGTGTCATCAATTTTCTTTAAAGGACATCTCCTCTGAAACTTGGCATGAAGTTGCAAAAATAAATTTGATCCATGCAGAACTCTAGTTGTCTTGCAACCAAGAGGATTTTATTTAAGAAATTTAAGAAATATTCTTCTCTGAAACCAATGGTCAGAATTTAATTTCATTTGGCACAAATGGTCACCTCATATCTGCTATATTGCTAAAATTAAATTCATCCCTTAAAAAATGAGGCTCCTTGGGGATATAGTTTTTAATGGCACAAATGGTTACCTCATGACTGTCTACCATAATTGCTAAAATGAAGCGAATTCTTTGAAAAATGAGGCCCCTAGCGGTCAGCTAGTTTCCTTATAGACTCTTTTTAGAAAATTTCAAAATTATTCTTCTGTGAAAACTATGGTCAGAATTTAATTTCATTTGGCACAAATGATCACCTTATGGCTGGCTACCAGTGCCATAATTTCTAATTTAAAGTTGATCCCTTGATAGATGAGGCCCCGAGGGGATGGCGAGTTTCCTTTTATACTCTATATAGAAAATTTCAGAATTCTTCTTTGAAACCAATGGTCAGAATTTAATTTCATTTAATGGCACAAATGGTAACATCATGACTGTCTACCATAATTGTTAAAATAATGTTGATCCCTTGAAATATGATGCCCGTAGCGGGTCAGCTTGTTTTCTTATATACTCAATTTAGAAAATTTCAGATATCTTTCTTCAGGAATCAATGTTAAGAATTAATTATTGTTTTTCACTAAATGATAAACTCAAGGTTTCATACCATAATTGCATAAGCATTTTTGAACCCTTGAAAATTGAGGTGTCCAGATAATTGGCTACCTTTAGAAATCTTTGAATCTGAAAATACTAAAAAAAATGCCAGATTTCACTTTGTTTGCACTCTAGCATCTTCATTTCTTAAGCAATCGTCTTCAAACTTTATGACAATGTTTATTACCATAATATCTCTTGGTCAAGTTCGATTATGGCTGATATCCGCCTATTGGGCGGAGTCATGCCCCATTAAATATTAAAAAATTCCAGATTTCACTTTGTTTGCACCCTAGCATCTTCATTTCTGAAGCAATCATCTTCAACTCTATGAAAATGTTTACTACCATTATATCTCAGCCAAGTTTGATTATGGCAATAACTCTGTAAATTAAATTTGTTGTTTAAAGCCATAATTTCTCAGTCAAGTTTGTCTTCAAATTTCGACCACAAACACTATTTAGTTTGTGGACTTCTAAATGATACAATGGATTATGTATTCAGTACAACTATGCTATAATTTTGTGACTTGTACAGGCAATGAAGGCATTTTTTTTTCAAGTGAGTGTCTTTAGGGCCATCTTGGTCCTCTTGTTTGTATACATAATATATATATATAAGCATAATTTATAGGCCATCAATAGCAAAAGATAAAAGTATGTGTTAATTCACCCCTGTAATGTATGAAAAAGATGTCAAGTTAAATATCAAATTTGACAAATAGCCCATGGAGGTATCGGAGATGAGAGCCCCTTTGCAGAAATTAATCAAAATAAACTATTTGTCCGCATGGGAGATAATCAAAACAGTTAAGCATCAGAATAACAAATATAGTTTAATAGTGTTTTCATGGCAGAGACACTTCTTGTACGCTAAATTATTTATATTTTGACACAAATTTAATTTTCAACACTTTTGCATAAGTTCTAGCAGACTTGTGTTGTAAAGTTATGTTCAATAATAACATAAATACTTCATGTTTTCCAGCATAGAGAGGTATTGCAGTTTTCTAAGTAGATAATTTAATGCTTGAAAAATGGGTAGTATTATAGGTAAATGAAGTGATGTTATGCACCAATTGTGACTTCATTTTCTGTTTAGTCCTTATTTACAGTATATTCTAATTGTAAGCATTTTAAGAATATTAACATTTATTTTGTATGTTTTACTTGCTTACTGGAGTTTAATCATATACAAAAGCAGTTGATATAATTATCGTTTTGTCAGTTATTTTTTAATGTCAGATCTGTACTATATTTGAGCATATCTGACAATAACAGATGTTAAAATGTCACTTCAATCATTTCCTAGTACATGCAGTTTTATTCTGACTCTTGCCATCTGTTAAACAGAATCTGGTGGGGAAGTGTGCATTCTTGTCACTTCAACAAAAGAGTCAAAACTTGGTGCCATCCGTGAGGCCTTCCAGCAAATATTTGGCAGAGCTACAGTGATTGGGAAGGTAGGTGTCTCATGTGCGTGTTAATCTGTCAGGTGTTACTACTAACATTTATAGACACGACAACTTTATGAGGCAATGCATTTGTCAGCTTCCTTTCATAAGGTGCAGCTAGTTGTATATTTCTTCTCCTTCATGTTACAATTTTTAGCTCACATGAGCACAACGTGCTCAAGGTGAGCTTTTCTGATCGCCTTTTGTCCGGCGTCCATCGTCCGTGCGTGCGTCCGTGCGTGCGTCCGTGCGTCCGGCGTCAACAATTGCTTCAAACACATCTCCTCTAACGGCTTGGCCAATTTGAAAAATATTTTGCAGGAATGTTCCTTGGATGAAGCTCTACTAAAGTTGTATAAATGGTTCTGGTCCATCGCATAATTAGGTCACAGGAGCTAAAAATAGATTTTAAAAATGAAAATTTAAAAAATCTTCTTCTCTGAAACCACAAGGCCTAGCTTTTGATTTTGGTATGTAGCATGATCTTATGACTCTCTACAGGATTGTTCAAATTATACCCTGGGGTCAAAATTGGCCCGCCCCAGGGGTCACTTGATTCACATAGGCTAATATAGGAAAAACTTGAAAAATCTTTCTCGAACCACAAGGCCTAACCTTTTGATTTTGGTATGTAGCATCATTTATGGGCCACTACCAAGATGTACAAATCATAGCCCTATGGTGATAAATGACACCGCACAGGGGTCACTTTTTTACATAGAGTTATATGGAAAATCTTTAAAAAATTTTCTTCCATGAATGCATAAGGCCTAGAGCTTAATATTTGGTATGAAGCATCATCTTATGGGCCACTCCCAAGATTGTACAAATCATAGCCTATGGTGATAAATGACCCGCACCAGGGTCACTTGTTTTACATAGAGTTATTTTGGAAAATCTTAAAATTTCTCTATGAATCCATAAGGCTAGAGCTTAGATATTTGGTATGTAGCATCATCTTATGGGCCACT
Source organism: Solen grandis (assembly GCA_021229015.1). NCBI lineage: Eukaryota > Metazoa > Mollusca > Bivalvia > Adapedonta > Solenidae > Solen > Solen grandis. The sequence continues at coordinate 69,502,071 of CM037780.1, read as the reverse complement.
ACCAAGATTGTACAAATCATAGCCCTATGGTGATAAATGACCCGCATCAGGTCACTTGTTTTACACAGAGTTATATAGGAAATCTTAAAAAAAATCTTCTTCTATGAATCAATAGGCCTAGAGCTAAGATTTTGGTATGTAGTAGCATCTAATGGTTCATTACAAAGATTTTCAAAGTCTTGGCCCTAGGTGATAATGACCCTGCGCCCAAGTTTAAAAACCTTGACGTATTGTCAGGGGTAAAATGTTTTAGATTAAGTTATATCAGAATCCTTGTCTGTTTAAAAACCTTGACATCAGTTGAAGCAATGGTACTCAGGTGAGCGATTCAGGGCCATCATGGCCCTCTTGTTTTTTATAATTTTGGTGTGGGTGTAATGGAATCAGCTTGTCTGTCTGCAGTATGCTTCATCTCCCTTGGCCTCACTGAATGAAACACAATAGGAATCATTGATATCATGTGTAGTTATTCATACCCTCACAAGAGTACATTCAGATTATTATTCTTACACTTGGGCCTTTGTTTTTAGCTCACCTGAGCACAACATGCTCATGGTGAGCTATTGTGATCGCCTTTTGTCCGGCATCCGGTGTCTGTGCTTGCGGCGTCAACAATTGTTTCAAACAACATTTCTTATGAAACCAAAGGGCCAAATTTGATAAAACTTGCCTGTGATGTTCCATGCATGAAGCTCTACCAAATTGTTAACAACCACTTACGATGAAATACAGAAAGTATTTCAAAGCTTAAACAAAATAATTTATAGGGTAACTATGGAATAGAGGCAAAATTTGTAAGAACATACAGCATCTTATCACACCAGTGTTAAATAAAGTATTTGATATAATACTGGAAACAGGTAATATTCCCGATACTTGGAGTAAAAGTATTATTGTACCTATTTTTAGATACGGTTGTTCACATGACCCATCTAATTACAGAGGGATATCTCTTATAAATGTTATATGTAAGATGTGTTTTTCTATTATATGTACATGTATATATAAATGGGCAAATGAAAATGAGATTATTGATGAAGCACAGGCAGGTTTCAGATGAGGATACTCTGTTGTTGATAAATTATTTTGTCTTCAGAATTTAGTTCAAACATATATTTTAAAATCAGGCAAGTGTTTTCATATTCTGTTTGTAGATTTTCAAAAGGCATTTGATTCAGCACATGTAAAAATCTGAAAAGACGTTTTTACTCAATCATTCAAATGTAATATTGGTACAAGGCAAGGCAACCTGAATTCTCCAATAATAGTTTCACTTAACATTAACTGATTTAGTAAAATATGTTGGGAAAGATATTGGAATGGTATTTTCATAATTAATGATATACTCAATATGTTGTCTATTGAATGCTTATGATGTTGCAAATTGCTTGGATACAGCAAATCTTTTTCAGTTATAAATTAACGCAATAGCTTCTTTTTGTCACGATACCAGCATGCAAGTTGATTTAAAGAAATCATGGTATTTATTTGGTTTAACATCCCACTGACAGTATTTCAGTCATTTGGAGATTATGTCTACTTGAGACAGATATAGTACTGCCACACTGCAGTATCACACCATAGACATGTGGCATGATACCACATCCAGTCACATTATCCTGACACCAAGCCAACCAGTCCTGGAACTACCCTTATATTATGAGCTGGGGCCTCTGTGGCAGAGAGGGTAAAGTTGCTGACTTTAACGCTCACTCAGCCTCTCACTGCGTTTGTTTTCAAAACCTGGCAGGGTCATTCAGATTTTCATGTGAGGAAGCCTTCCAGCTGGCTTGCGGTAGGTAGGTGGTTCTACCCGGATGCCTCCGTGCATTCGGGGTCTTCCTCCACCTGCAATTAGCTGGACATCGCAATATGACTGAAATACTGTCGAAGCGACGGTAAACTCGAATAGTCAAGTCCTACTCTGAGCCTCAAGCAAGGGAGGCATGGTATTTAGAAATGGTGACCATTGTGTAAAGATGAGAGGTGGATCTATAAGAATAAACAAATTGATACAGGTCATTATATAAATACATGGGTTTAATATTTACTATTGTTCTTTCATGGTCTACTGCAAAAACTAAATAAGCAGCACAGGCACATAAAGCTTTGTTTTAATCAAACAGTACCTTTTGGTTATTTTTTGCATAAAGATATTTTTAAATTATTTGATACTTATGTGACCCCATGTATTTTGGTTTAGTAGCTTACAGTGATTAGATAGAAAAGGTACATGTAGAATTCTGCAAATATTTTCAAGGAGTTCATTCAACTGTGAATTCAAGGATGGGCTTAGGAAATGTGGTTGACATCCTCTATTTAGTGTTTACTACTCAAAATTTATTAAATACTGGTGTCAACTATTTCAGATGCCAAATGATAGATACGGTTTCTGTACAACTGCAATAAAATATTAAAATCTATCAATGAAACAGGTAGCCAGACAAGGGCAATACACGTTAAAGATTTATTGTTTAGATGGGTGTCCTATTCATGTCTGAAACTATCTAAGGCTTGTGTCAGACATGAATTGAACACAGTCACTAAAGGATATCATGATGAATTATGATATTCTGCTTCTTTTAGACAAAGTCCCCAAATGACTGAAATACTGTTTTGTGTGATATTAAACCCCAGCAAACAAAAGCTTTGTAATAATGTGTAAAACCCTGTATGATGCCAGGAGAGTCAGGCCACAACTGCTGCCCAACCTGTGGGGTTCACTGCTGGGATGAAAGGTGCGCAGGAAAGGATTCAGAATCTCAGGCAGACAGAAAACATCAGCGATGATCAGCCAGTGGTGTCTGTGGAAGGATTTATTGTTGAAATGCTGCCAGACAGGTATGCAGTTGTAGGTCTCTGTTACTGTTTGGTCCGGTTTGGTTCAGCAGTTGGATATGTTTACCTGGAGGTTCTTTGGTAAAAAAAATAGCCTACAACAGGGTTCAAACATAAAACCTTCAGATCAGCAGTTTGATACATTTTTTGGCATGTTAATTTTAGCTAAGTAACATATTGCATTGTGTGACATTATTTTGTTTGTTTTTGAACTTTATACTACAAAAACTGGAGGAGGGCTTACAGCCTGAAAATTATCACAAATGTTGAAGAAAAGATTTTCTGATTGGGACATTTTCTACCCTGTCATTATATATGAAATATTTATTATACCCCTCTCCAACCACAACAAAGTTAGAGAGGGGGGGGGGGGGCATATATACTGGAATCAGGTTGTCCATCCGTCGGTCAGTCTGTAGACAAAATGATTTGCCCGCTTCTCCTCCATAACTACTGGACATATTTCAATGAAACTTGTTGGAATTAAATACATTGTGGATGTCTGTAATCCCCTTTTTAGCTCACCTAAGCACAAAGTGCTCAGAGTGAGCTTTTATGATCACCCTGCGTCTGTCAGCATGCATTGTCCGACGTTAACAATTTGCTTTAAACTACACCTTCTCTGAATCTGGGGAACAGAATTTGATTAAACTTGGCAGGAATGATCCTTTGGTGAACCTTCACAAAAGTTATGATAAACTTGATCCATGTAGAACTCTGGTTGCCATGGCAACAGAAAGAAGAAAAAAATTAAAACTTTAGAAATCATCTCCTTTAAAACTACTGGCCAGATTTCAAAATGTTGAAGTACAGATATTCCTTGGGTAACCCTCTACCAAGATTGCTAAAATTATTCCTATCCGTCAAAAGAAAAAAAAATGCTGCCAGGGGCAGTGCTTATTTGCCTTAAATGTATGTAGTAAAAACTTTTAAACAACATCTCCTCTGAAACCGGGATACAGAAATTGATTAAACTTGGCAGGAATGATCCTTGGTTGAACCACCACAAAACTTGCTAAAATAAACTTGATCCATGTAGAACTCTGGTTGCCATACTGGATGTATTTCAATGAAACATGCTGGGATTAATAGTTACAAATTGTAGATGTGCATAATCTATAACAGTGATACTTTTTAACTTCGAAATTATGAGACTTTAGTCGCCCTTGTTGGCGTCGGTTCAGTTTTGCATGCAAGTTACTATCAAACTTATATCTCAAAACCTTTTTGACTTGAAAGTTTATATATATTTCAAATTTAAAAACCAAGGTCTTGACTGAATTTAATATGAATTATGGCCCCTTTTAACTTAGAAATTTTGGTTAAAGATTTGCATGCAATAGAAAATTTGGTTAAAGTTTTGCGTGCAAGCTACTATTTAGTTTGTATCTCAATAACCATTCATGGTATTGACTTGAAAGTTTATGAATATGTTAAGGGGCACCAGACAACCAAGTTAGATAACTCTTGATGGAATATATTACAAATTATGGCCCCCTTTTAACTCAGAAATTCTGGTTAAAGTTTAGCATGCAAGATACTCTCATGCTTATATCTCAGTATCCAGGCATGGAATTGATTTGAAACATCTTTAATATGTTTAGGGTTATCATACTTTCATGGTAGATAACTCTTGATAGAATATATTACAAATTATGGCCTCTTTTTAACTTAGAAATTTTGGTTAAAGTTTTGCATGCAAGGAACTTTCATGCTAATATCTCAGTATCCAGGCATGGGATTGATTTGAAACATCTTTAATATGTTTATGAGTATCATACTATCAAGGTAGATAACTTTTGATGGAATATATTAAAAATTATAACCCTTCTTTTAACTTAGAATTTTGGTTAAATTTTTGCATTCAAGCTACTATCTAGCTTATATCTCAGAAATTGCTTAAGGAATTGACTTGAAAGTTAAGGAGTGTCTTCAGGGGCATCAGAAAACTAAGGAGGATAACTTTTGTACTGAATTTTAATGCAAATTATGGCCCTTTTCAAACTTGGAGTTTTGGTTAAAGTTTTGCATGCACAGTGTTATTGTGCTTATGTCTCAGTAACTAGGCATGGGATTGATTTTAGACCTCATAAAAATATTAAGGGGTATCAGACTATCAAGGTATATCATTTTTGACTATTATGATGTACAGGGTATGTGAAGGGCAAGAATTGAAATAGATTTCATTTGATTTACCAACAAGCATTTTGAATAGTCGAGCGTGCTGTCCTCTGACAGCTCTTGTTAGAAAATTA
>CM037780.1:69483723-69496878 GCA_021229015.1 Solen grandis | reverse complement strand
TTGATCAAATAAGAACTATGGAATGAATCTCAAAAAAGGGAGGGGTCACAAATATTGACATCTAAATAACACCAAGGTCAAGATAGAGACATCAAACAATTTAAGAATCAATTAAAGAAAAATAGTGTACAATACAAAGGTAATTAGATAATTAGAAAGTAGGTAGAATTAGTGTGTAAAATAAATGTAGGTAATAATCACAGTAAATAGATAATAGCCAATAGCCAATCCAGAAGTCTCTCAACACACAGATATAAAGTAGGAACAAAAAAGGAAAAATATACAACATTTTAGAACATTTTAATCCATAAATATAGTAACAGCTGTAGTAGCTAAGTAGCTCTTATTAGTTTTAAATCTAGAACATACTGCAAAATACACATAATTAATTACAGAGTAGATGAAAGGGGGACCGAGAACATCAAAACAACAATAAATAAAGATGGGATTACACCTAATTAAAGAGGTATGATGGGAGACAGACAACCACATAACCTAATATACCTCATCAAATTATGAGCCTACTGGAGGACAGCCCCATATGAGCCCTTTTACAAACAAGAGGCCCATGATGGCCCTAAATCGCTCACCTGAGATAAATAGGTTGACCCAAGGAACATCTGTACCAATTTATTTTAAAATCTGGCCAGTAGTTTGGAGGAGATGATTTTTAAAGTTTTCATTTTTTTTTCTTTTTGTTGCCATGGCAACCAGAGTTCTACATGGATCAAGTTTATTTTAGCAACTTTTGTGAAGGTTGACCCAAGGATCATCCCTGCCAAGTTTAATCAAATTCTGTCCAGTGGTTTCAGAGGAGATGTTGTTTAAAGGTTTCTCTATATACATATAAGGCAAATAAGCCCCATCCCTGGCGGCCATGTTTTTTTACGGATCGGAATAATTTTAGCAACTTAGGTAGAGGTTGACCCAAGGAACACCTGTACCAAATTATTTTGAAATCTGGCCAGTAGTTTTGAAGGAGATGATTTTTAAAGTTTTCAAATTATTTTTCTTTTTGTAGCCATGGCAACCAGAGTTCTTCATGGATCAACTTTATTTTAGCAAATTTTGTAGAGCCTCACCCAAGGAACATTCCTGCCAAGTTTCATTAAATTCTGTCCAGCAGTTTCAGAGGAGATGTTGTTTAAAGCAAATTGTTGACGACGGACGACGCCGGACGAAGGGCGATCACAAAAGCTCACCTTGAGCACTTTGTGCTCAGGTGAGCTAAAAAAAGGGACACCCCATTCAGCCCATAAGGTCGTAGCTCCATATGAGCCCTACAATAGGGACACCCAAAAATAAAGAGCCCCATATGAGCCCCACAATGGGGACGCCCGCCTATGAGCCTCAACATGAGGACGTAAAATGCCCTACCCCAGACACCACAAGAACACACAAATAAACAAATATGAGCTCTAGGTGATCCCACAGTTCACCAAAAGACAATATAGGGCTCTCCTATCATGCCTCAAAAAGAAAAACTATAAATTATTATTTTTTCTTCTCTTAATTCAGAACAATTAATACTCTCGGTCTCTCAAAAATTTCTAGGGCAGGCTTCCGGTTCGATTTTTCAATTTTTTTTTTCTTCCAAGTTTCGGCAAAATGACATTAGGCTGATTAGCATCAGACTCTAAATTCAAACTCTAATTCAACTCTTATTTTTATTCAACACTTTTTTAATAAATAACAATAACTATTTTTTCTTTGGCGCAAAATCTATACAAGGTTGAAAGTATCCTTGCTAGCTGAAATTGGCTATCTAAATTCAAAATTTACCCTAAAGGGGGCCGTCGTTTTTTGCGGTATACGGGTGACGAGGTTATTTGTTTGCTGGCCTTGCAGTCCTTTTCCTCATCTAACATCTCAAATCTACTCATGAACCAAAGTCCAATTATGGTCGGCACCGATGAGACGGTTCTACGGTCTCAAGGGGAATAAACGTGGCACCTCAAGTGCGCAGTTTTTCCCGGCGAGACAGAAGAAGAAGGAAGGCACAGTTCACCTCCAACCCACATGCCGACCATTTTCACGGACCACATGAGCAACAAGCAAACCCTTCCATATCCAATGGTAATTAACACCTCCAGCTCAAATTAGCTCTGTTAATTACCAAATAATTTAGATACTAAAACCTCTACTTTAGACATTAAAGCAATAAATCTGTAAATTACAGGTTTTCTTTTAAAATTTGACCCACTTTCGATTTCCAAATTTAAATTTTATAGGAATGATGGGTCACACTCCGGGGTCCGCCCACAGAGCCAAGCAGGCAGACGGACCCTAATTAAACAACGTTATCAGTCAGTCAATCAGTCTTGTTATGAAACAGGCCATTGCAGGCACTTCAGGGGGTCTGGATGTCCAAATGCCAGATGGCCCCATCCCATCGGGGTAATACAAAACTTCAAAGGGTGACATGCAGATGTCTGCATTCTCTGGAGACCAATTCTCAGTATATATAGGGCTGATTTTCACCAAAATCCTAAAAAAAATATCAACATTTAAGCAAAAAACTTTCATCAACACAATGAGAGGTGACATGGCTGCCACTTAAAAACTGGCCATATTCCACAGGCAAAAGGCTTGAAACTGACTGACTCTTCATCTATGGACACCTACATGATACATACTGACTGCAGCAGAGAGGCTTTGAGACTGAGGATCAATCCGTAAGGCCAAGAAAGTCCACTCCTAAAACAGCAAAGGCGCATTTGGCTAACATGGGCCCACATCTAGGCCTCTCATCAGAAACAGCAGAATGCAGCATTAACTTTGGGCATAAGACTTGTGGAAGGTGAGATGACTTCCATGGGCTATGATGATGTATGTTAAGAGTCAACCAGCTGTGATCAGCCTAATTTATGGGTGGGAAGGAGAAAAAAAGCATCTCCTGCCTTGAAATGCACTAACTGCAACTACATCTCACATTAAATCACACCCAAACAAGCTGTATCATAAGGTTCAAACTCCTTACCATGTGTCAAACACCCAAGCATGATCGTGGACTGGCAGAAGGGTCAAATGATGCCTAAATGGGTTTCTTAACAACACAGTAAAGTGATGAATTCTGTTGAACTGCATTCCTAGAGAAAAAATAAATGCTTTTTAATAAATGGAAGCTCTTGCTTGTCCTTTATTTGAATATCATTGTTTTCATAAGTGCCTGTAAATAAGATGCTGGAATGTGTCACTGAGTTTTACATTATAGCAGTGAATGAGCCTTTTAATTGCAGTTACCAGTTCACATGATGAAGAAAAAATATGTACACATTTGTCTACACCATGAAAACTAACCACTTTTATTAAAGCGGCACTGCCCTGTCTTAAAAATATAGTGTATTTGAGTTTTTTGTTTTGATTCTTTTTTAGAGAAAGAAAGAGAGAGAGGGGGGGGGGAGAGAAAGAGAGAGATAGATAAAGAGAGATATATATATATATAAAGAGAGAGAGAGAGAGGAGTTTATACATATCTTCAGGAATTTCATATGAGTTTTTCATAAGACTCAACAATTCTTTTCAACATGTCTGAATTCGAACTTTAATTTCTATTTGATATTATACAAGTTTTTACCTAGTCGCCATTTCATCAATCAGCTTGTTTAACTTTTGTTTTTTATTTACTTGGAGATATGTACCATATGTTTGTAAGAAAATATTACTTTATGATTTGATATTTTTTTCCTGAATAAATTTGTTTAAAAGCATTAAACTGCTTCTCAATAAAACTTTCATAATATCTTCATCAAACTTGCTTTGTTAAGCATCTATAATTTAGACAAATATTGGAACTCCATTTCAGATATGACAAAGTATCATAACTAAGCGTTTACCATTCCTCCATCTGAAGAAAAGTAAAACCACGACTGCTGTGATCGGTAACATGGTTAGAAAGGTCAAAGGTCAATGGATGTAGTTGTACCATAAAGTGTTCCGTGGTTCCACAAATTCATTTATTATATCAGATAATAAGGTATTCCTCATAACAAGTTAGTCAAGGCATCAATATGATAAGTGCATTTTAGTCTCAGATAAGTGTTGTTGTTTTTTTTCTTTCAGAAATTCTGTAGATCTTTCAGTGTTTGTGATAATACTTCTTATTAAATAAAGGGCATCCTTAAAGGTTTATTGTGGTATTCACAAATTCATTTATTATATCAGATGGAATAACACACATTAGTTTTATACTCAGTGGTATCTGCTTGGTACCACATCATTCAATTACAGCAAATGGTAACATGCCATCATCACTTTTTTCACATAAATGTTTAGGGAAGGACATATTGATTAAGAAAATGATAATCTGGTACTAATTTCTAATTACATGCACATTGTCGTTGACATTTTGTAAGTGATTGTACAAATGGTTATATAATATTAAATTTCGCTGGCCGCGACATACCAAAATCTTAAAAAAAATGCTCCTGCATGTAGTTCACCCTATTGCTTGGTGCTCAGCACAAAAAGTGTAGTTCCAGGACTGATTTTCCCAGTGTCAGGATAATGCGACTGGGTGTGGTATTATGCCTATTGTATACGGCGTGATGTTACAGTGTGGCATCACTAAAACTTTGCCGTGTAGACAAAGGTCCACGAATGACTGATCACTGTCGGTGGTACATTAAACACAATCAAAGCAACGATTATTTCAACACCCGTCGCTTTAAACGATTGAGTTACATACATGTTTTTATTACTGAATAATTCTATAAGCTGGCTAAACTATAAAGACAAGGAAACAAATAATTACTTTGCAAATCTGTCATGTACAGATGTTGTTTATAAGTGTTACATACTTTAGCATACACCATCAGATTTGATTGCCTGTTGAGACGGACAAACACACAGAATGGATACTCTGTATCTGAAAAACAATTCCATATACTCATCCAACAGGAAACCTCTTATTTTGTCATAAATCATTTGTTTGTGGTTATATGAACATTGAATTTAGCAGTGAAAAATAAAGCTTTGCTCTTCTAATAAACAAGGTTACTTGTTACAGTTTATTCCGACCGATCCATTTATTTTTCGTACCGACTCAAAACCAATTATCCTAGCATTTGTATTATAACGGTTGCAAGCATTTTTTTGTTTTTTTTTTTTGTTTTTTTATGTCACATGCTAGAAGTAAAGAACAAGAGGGCCAAGATGGCCCTGAATCGTTCACTTAGAAATTTTGCTTTCATTGCCTTTTACAACATAGTCATACTGAATACAAAATCCATACAGAAGAACAGCAATATAATTTTAATTCCACACAAAAAATTTACATGTGGTCCAAAAAACAAAGTTAACCAAAGCGTGGGACCAATTTTGACCCCAGGGCCAGGATTTGAAACTTGGTTCAGGTCCACAAGGCCAGGTTACGTACCAAATACCTAATCCCATGATCTTGTGGTTTCTGACAAGGATATCTTTTAAAAATCTTTCATAATTTATGTAAGTCTATGTTAAATCAAGTGACCCCTGGGATGGGGAAAATTTTGAAACTAGGGCCATGATTTGAATAAACTTGTTAGATGTCCATAAGGCAATGTTACACACCAAATATCTAAACTCCTTGTGTTTCTGACAAGAAGATTTTTTCTATATTTTCCTATTTATATGCCTTTGTAAAGTCAAGTGACCCCTGGGGCGGGGCCAATTTTGACCCCAGGGCCATGATTTGAACAAACTTGGTAAAGGTACACTAGACAATGCTACAAACCTATCTAAACTCCTTGCCTTGTAGTTTCTGACAAGAAGATTTTTTCTATATTTTCCTATTTATATGCCTTTGTAAAGTCAAGTGACCCCTGGGGCGGGGCCAATTTTGACCCCAGGGCCATGATTTGAACAAACTTGGTAAAGGTACACTAGACAATGCTACAAACCGAATATCTAAGCTCTAGGCCTTGCAGTTTTGCAGAAGAAGATTTTCAAAGTTCTTAGTCTAATTCTATTTTTAGCTCCTGTGACCTACTTTTTCAACCAATCACAATAATTTGAAAAATCTTGATAGAGGGCATCATAAGAATGATTCCTGTGAAGGTTAAAATCCATTCGCAGTTTAGGAGATGTTATTTAAAGGAAATTGTTGATGCCGGACGCATGGACAAAAGGCGATCACAAAAGCTCACCATGAGCACTTTGTGCTCAGGCGAGATAAAAACAATAATAAAAAACAAACTTATTTTTTACGACCTACCAACCCTTTTCATTTTGCGATGTCGACGGAAACAAACAATCTATTTTTTTCTTTCTTTTTCCTACCCAGGTCAACTGATAAATTTTCACAAACAAATTATGTGTTCTTTTGTGAAAACCAGGTCAATCATTGACTACCTTGTTTTCATTGTAGTTACTTGATTACGTGTAAGTAATTTTGGATGCATAATCATGGAACACAACACTGGAATGGTCAATTTGAACTATTTTATCCTAAACCAATAATTCCTAGATATATTAAACGTCACGGTGTATCTTCTGGCACTCAGGATTTCAGTCAAATTTTGGCTGAACGATTAAGCTGTATATTTGTAGCAGCTAAACAATGTATGTATAACACTGTTAAATCATGTGTCAGGAACCAGACAACAATGTCCAACATGTTTGACTAACACATCAGCTTGAAGAAAGAAGGTTCCAGCTCACCTCTGCTCTTTGTTTGTTTTTTGGGTTTAATGCCTCTGCTCTTTATATTGTTCATTAACGACATTATTTATAACATAAACATAGATTTAAAAAATATTATTACTGTAAATTAGCTAAAAGTATTCATTAAAATGACTGTGTTTCTTTTAAAACATTGACATTTCTCCTTGTAAGCGGGAGTCTGTGGTTTTTGATTCTAGGCTGCGACATACAACAACCATTAAATAATTTTGTTAGGATTTCATTAATTGGCACTCTGTAATTCGCAAAATAAAATCAAAATGAGGTAAGATTTTCTGATGACAAAATATATAAGTAATACTGTATATTATGAAGAAAATCTCTTTTTTATATTTTTGAAGAGACATATACTTTTAAATATCTGACCAATTAATAGACAGGGGCGCTGAAGCGTTACTATGGTTATTCAATCACATATTTTACAAACAAAACCAATCTGTACGACTACGATTTTTACACTTAACAATACAGAAGAGATAGACATATATTATGACATCAACATGAATACACTATACAAATACTTAAAAGAAGAGCGAAAAAGTCTACGAATATCTGGATCAACCCTCGTATAAGTGCAGTTCCACGACTGATTGTTCTCTTGACTGGCCGCTTAAGGTAAAGTCCCTGTAATGGTTCGCTACATTTCGGACCTCATGACCTTCACGGAGATAACCAAGGTTTCCTAATGTTTCATTAGGGTACAAACCTGTCCTCTGTGCCCATCTTATACTGAGACTTCTCCTCAGGGACGACCAGTATCTCGAACTGATTCGTTTTAATGGTTCTTCCGGAAGTTGATAATAAAGATGTGCATTGGCATTTCTACAAATTTCTAATGCTCCAAACCAGTTTATTAGGTCAAAGCTGTCCTTTTCAAATGTTCTTGATTTGTCGTAAATGACATTAAAGACAGTGTGATAATACAATAAATTTTATTGCTGAAATTGATAGAGAGAGAAAGAAAGAGCTAGGTTCACTAACCATGGATTTTTGCCCCAAAATTTGGCAAAAAATAATTTTGCACAAATATCTTTTTTTCAAGTTTTGTTTACAAGTTCCATCCTTAAACTGTCAAAAACCTTTAAATTTATAGTCAAATGTTCATGTTTTGTATGTTTTATATTCAATGAAAACCCCCCTATTTGCAGCAAAATTATGGAAATTTACATTATTTTGACGATTTAAACGAAGATTAAAGTATCAGCACACTCCAGCCCCAACAAAATAATTTCACCAATTTTTTGTACTGATGAAAGGTTTCAAATGATATTGGTTTCAAGTTGGGGCTTGCCTGTGCTCTATTTCAAAATTAGATTTTTACTTCATGTTTTAAAGTCATTTTTTGACATTTTTTCATTAAATGCAGACCATAAAGCATGTTAAATATACTCAACGTTATTTGTTTTTGAGTCGGATGATTGAAATATGTTTCGTAAAATAAAAGAAATAATATATTTAAATAAATGCATGCACAAAACACATTTTGATGAAGTTTTAATCCGTTTCAAGTGTACGTTAATTATAACGAGGATTGAGTACGATACCGTATAGGTACGAGTGTCGCTGTTTTCCACTTCAACAGATGTAAACAAAGATGTGACAGGTAAGATATTGATGATTTAAATGATTTTTAGAAAACAAGAATATATGTAAATGATATTATTATATAATGCCTTCAAATATCATTATCAAATTTAGCAAAGAACAATTCGGTAAGTTTTATTTTATTTCAGAAATACAGTTTTTGCATACGTTCACAGTTTAGCTGAGACGGCTTACAAGAGTAGTGTTTTTGAGGTTTTGGTTTTATTCATCAGACTGATTTGAAAATTTATATTTATTTTGTCAATACAATTAGTGAAAGACTCGGTTAATGTGAAAATTTTGTATGAATTTTTTAATCCGATATTGACGTCGTCTGCAACATTTTATACCGCTCAATATTTTGGTACATAGAGTCGATCCGGCTAATTCCGTACGGTCGGCTAATTCCGTACATGTCAAGAGAATCCTCAATAAAACGTGTAGAAACTATCCTGTGTTGTTGTCTATGTGTATTTCGTGTAAAGTAATAAAACAGGTATACAAATCCAATACATCTATAAATAGACACATCTGTTGACGCTCGATATTTTGATTGGTTGACGCTCTGTAACGCGGATAGTTTGAAACTACAAGAGTCCTGTAGAGAATTGTTGGAATCGGGCATTCTACCAAGAGGTAGAGTTATACAGGTTTATGTATCATTTTTATTCGAAAAAAAAATGAAATGGTTATTAAATGTTCTTGTTTGATTTTAAACAAACTTTTTTAATTTGATTTTGGTACAAAACTATACGTAAAGAAAATTATGAATAAAAATACAAGTGTACGATATTACACGACATACGTTTTTAAACCCTTTGTTTATCATGGGTAATTCCGTACGCTTTCATTCTTGTTTTCTCGTCAAACATATTTGCTATTAATATATGTATCAAGCAAATCTTTTTCATTTAAATGCTTTTTTAAACTATATAATAATTTTGTAGTTCTTGCTGATAAATAAAATATGCCATTTTTCGTTATAGATCAGGCATTGGAAGCCTTGTTCAAGATTCAAGGCATAAAGTTCTAGGCTCGATCCAGATTTAGATCTGTTCTTGATCCACTTGAAATCAAGATCTTGCGCTTATATGGTATGTCTACTAAAATTGAAATTATACAAAATATTTTAGTAGACTAGTTTTGGTATATATATTCTGACATCATTTTTGAAATGAATGTTGAGATAATATCAAAACACAGGCCTAAATGCGGACCCGTGAGTTAAAATGGTTGGTCGTGGTGTAAAGGTGGAATGTGGATGGTGCCGATGCATTACACACAAGCGACTAGATATCGGATTTTTTTCTGAATTATTGAATGTATCTTCTATTATAATTCATCGAATGCAAAATAATTCGTTTCCATTCATAAGTTGTCCATATATTAATTATGATGAATAAGTGTGCAAAGTATCGTATAGATCTGATTAACGGTCCCTGAGAAATCAAATTAAATGCAAAGGTAAACCTCAGGTGTGACGGACGGACGGGCGGAAGGACGGACGGACAAACAGACCAAATTCAAAGTTGGTAATAAAAAAACAACAATTTTCAAAGGTTTATTATAGTAAAATCCAACAAAGCCGCTTGGATTGGTTGAAAACTAAATTTATTTATCAGAAACATTGAACAATGAACTAATATATTTATTTTAAATATTTTAAAATCCATCCTAGAATCACATGACAAAGTTATGAAGCGGAAACGCAATCCCGACAAATGTAGTCTACTGACTATATAAAACATTTTTTTTTTTCAAATGAAAAGATAATATAAAATGATATAAAAAACAGGGATCTATCTCTAGCTTTTCTTACGTAAAAGGATATTAGTTATAAATAGAGTAGGTGCCTATGTATACAAAAATGCTTGTTTAATGTCTATTAAATTGGTACAATATATATTTTGATACCCCAACAATACATGTGTTCCATTTTCACAGATGAAGAAAGTAATTATTGAGTCGGTGTACGCTGTGGGAATGCATCATTACGGCAGTCGATCACTGCAAGTTGGATGTGGGTACACAGTGCATCCGGAACCAGACAATAAATTTGACAAAAATGCTATGCGTATCTGTGAATATGACTCAAATAAAACAAAGGCATATCTGCAGAAATTTGATGCCAAAACCCTTGCAACGTCTATTACAGACATAAGAATTATTGGTGACATTCTCTTAAAACCAAAGTTTGAGCCCGTCTGTCGCCGCACTGGTCCAAGACAAAGATGCAACATAGGATTTTTTTGTAATGAAACAGATGCAGAGCGTTGCGTTACTATTGTAACAGACAGCGGAATGTGGGCTCGCCTTATTTGAATTATAACTCAATATTGAATAAATTTTAACGAAATGAATATTGCCATTACTTTTTATTTTTAATATAAGCATCAATTGCTTTTGTGCAGATGCCGAAAAGTTATACCTCCACCGACTTGCTAAACGCATGTAAAGATGTTAGGGAGGGGGTGCTGTCCTACAGAAAGGCATGTATAAAGTACGGAGTGCCCGTTATGACTATACAAAACCGTGTTTCTGGTCAAGTTGAAGACCATGCACGACCTGGGAGACCAACAGTCGTCCCAAGGAGGTTGAGAGGGAACTGGTCGAGAGGGTTAAGCTTGCAGCGTCAAAGGTACCATTACAACACAAAAAACATCCCTGGGAGAATCGGAAACTGTCGAGACAATGTTTCCGTTCTGGCATGTGTAAATGCTGCTGGGGGTGAAGTACCCCCAATGGTGATCGTAAAGGGAAAAACATATAAAAGTTTACTAGCCTACAATGTGAAAGAGGGGGTCCCTGGCAGCATTTACACATACCAAGAAAAAGCTTGGATGGAGGATGTGCTTGGGGAACACTGGTTTCGGAGTCATTTCCTAAAAAACTGTGGGGATGAAAGGCCACAGCTTATCGTTCTGGATTCGCATTCTTCACATGAGACACTCGGTCTCATTGAAGCATGTATGCAGAACGATATTGCTCTTCTTGCCTTTCCTCCTCATACCACCCAGTGGGTCTGTCCTTTAGATAAGTCCGTTTTGGGCCCCTGTCAAGAGAATATTCGGCAGTTTGTACTGAATTCATGGCAGCAAGCCAAACAATATGGTGTGCAAATGGAAATGGCCAAATCTTTTTCGCCAAGCTCATAACAAGTCTTTCACACCTGCCAACATCAAGAGCGGATTTAGGAAGTGTGGAATCTTTCCCACTGATCGTAATGCTCTTCCTGACATTGCAACCGCTCCATCTGAACCGTTTGCAATTGAAGTATCTAATGCTGGTGCAGCATGCAGATCACAAATAGCTGTTTGTGAGTCAGCTGTGACAGATGCAATCTCAGCCTCGTTCACCGCTCAATGTCCAGCTTCAACAGCAACTTTGGTGACCGAGGAGGAGTTTATTGCGTCTGTGGCAAATGGGCACGTCCCTAGCTCACGTGATGGGAACGGGGTCATCAATGTTTCGCTGCCGGTATGGGTTCCAACGAGTGAATGGTTCAACCAAATTGACCATGAGTTCGCTCTTCCAACATCTGTCAGGAAAGAAAACACACATTCTAAAAAAAAGCTAACGACCATCGTGTACTCACAAGTGAGGAAGTACTAATGAAAAAAAGGGAAGCTCAAGAAAAGAAAGAAATTGCATTGCAAATTAAAGAGCAGAGAAAAGTTGCAAGACTTCTTAAACTTGAGGGCAAGAAATCTAAAAAATAAATTGATAAGGTCATTTTGTATCTTTATATTACTTAATATAGATCGAGCTCTCTGTTCGTGTTTTGCATATTTGATGCATAATTAGATCCAATCGAGTAGATTCAACAATAAATATATATCAACAATAAATCATATACTGACCATGTGCCATATGACTTTTGTCTGTTGTTTCCATAGTAAGAAATACTCATTTATATCCATTATAATTATAAACGTTTCATGTGAAACGCGCACGCACACACACTGGAAAAAATAAAGCACGTGGGTTCACATAATATGTAAGTTAACACGCTTGAGTACATACCTCTGTTGATTTACACAAACGATGACGTAACGACATGTATGCTGTACGGAGTTACCCTCCATATGTACGAAATTACCCGACGTCATGTAAACCAACTTTTTGTTATTTTCTTTTTTATTTTATTTCAAATGATTTCACGAATTCGTGTTTTTATAAGAGAAGAAGGTACATAGTTAGATAGAAGAAAAGAAAGAGTCTTCATTCTTTAAGAGTAAACAGAGCTATCCTGGTTTTCATCCAAACGTGTACGGAATTAGCCGGATCGACTCTAAGTACATAATTAAACGTCGTTGTTCATGTAGAATATGCGTAGGTACGTGGTAGAGTCCCCGTCTACCACGCAGCAGCTTCAGGTTCAAGCCTCACACAGATCACTTTTTTTTTCTTGTTGTTAAAAATAAAAAACAACAAAACAATATCATTTAATTAAAATATTTGAATAGAGTCTGTTTTGTTATGTTTTTCTCTTTTGATTTTTTTTTATGATTTTAAGTCAATGCTATGTCTCGGATACTAGGTCTTTGAAAAATGGTAAAACATTGTTTTGCTAAACATCTAGTTATGCAAGAAGTTATAGAACTTATAATGGATAAAATATCTTTGCAGAATGGTAAAAAACTATGCTTGCGTTGTGTGCAAGAAACGGACAAATTCAAGGGATAGGCGCCCTCCTACATTACCAGTGAAAAAATTCCTACAGAAGGAATTTGGGATAAGCCCAGCCTCAGATGATACTGTATGCAGCGCGTGCCGAACCAAGTTCTATAAACTGTCTAAGTCAAAGACTCCTACCACAAGCAGCAGTGGCATCAGCAATAACACTGATACTAGAGATGCTGACTATGCCCCACCTAATGCAACCTCATCACGGCCAGTATGCAGTCCACC
>CM037780.1:69433623-69483623 GCA_021229015.1 Solen grandis | reverse complement strand
GGATTTAGAGGGCTACTTTTTTAAAAAAAAAAAAAGGAAAAAAAATAAAAAAAATTAACCCTAGATTTTTAAATTATATTAAAATGGGGTTTAAAAATTATGCGGGAAAAAAAATTTTTTAATATTTTCCCCAAAAAATTTTTTTGGAAGTCTGTGATTTTCCTTAATTCAAATACCTAGATTTATATAAAAAAATTCTTATCTGTCCCCTTTCTATATTAAAATCGGCAAAAAAAATTTTTTTTTCCTTTTAAAAACCCTTTTTGATAAAGGGTTTAAAAATACATAAATACCTTGTTGAAAAGAGGGGAAAAAAAAACGAAAACAGAACAAGATTAAAATATTTCAGCCTGTTTTTAAAACTGTAATATTTTTAAAAAAAATTTCAAAAAAAAGCCCCCCAAAAAAGGGGGGAAAATTTTTTTTAAAAATTTTGGGGGTTGGGGCTGAATAGTTTTGGGGGATATTATTTTTCCCCGGGGCCAACTACCAGGTTTTTGTGGCACTTGGTTGTAAAATCGGGGGGTTTTGGGTTCGTTCCCTATGCACTGGGGTGGGGGAGGGGTGGTTTTTCATTTTTTTCTGAGGGAAAAATTGGGGTTTTTCCAAAACCCCTGTATTTATTAACTACAGGGGTTTGGGTGAATTTCCCCTTTTATGTAAAAAAATGCGTTTAAAAAATTTCCCAAAAAAAAAAAAAAACAAAAAAAAATTTTAAAACACAAACTAAGAACTTTTAAAAAAAATACTCTTTTTGGTGTGTTTTTAATTCCACGGGGGAAAAGGGAAAAAAGGGAACATTTTTTGGGGAAAATACGCAGAACGGACAATTAATGAAAACTCTCAATTGCTGGGGGAAAAACAATTTTTTTTAATTGTTTAAAATGAAATTTAAAATTTTAAAAAATTATATAAAAAAGCCCCAAAAGACAAAAAAAAAAAAAAACATCAAACTTTTAAAAAAATCATGTTTTTTTGCTGGGGAAAATCCCCCGGGTTTTAAATTGGGGCTGTATAATCCATTGCCCTTTAAAGGTGGGGCAATATTAACATTGAATGGGGGTTTTGATACGGGGACAAAAACTACGAAACGCCATAAAACCATTTATGCAAAAATATTTTTTAAAAATCGGGGGTTTTATGCACGCCAATAGACGTTTCCCCCTTTGATAAAGGGGCCCCAAAAAAACAAAAAATTTGAAAAATGTTTTGGATAACCCCTGAAAAAAATGAATAAAAAATGGACCCGTTATTTTAAAAGGGGTTTAAAAAAAACCCTTTTCGATTTTTTTTTTTCTTTTTAATGCGATGCTATTTTTATTTTCCCCTTTAAAGAGTAGACGAATTTTCGTACTTTACGAAAACCCACTTCCCCAAAAACCGGGGGTTTCCCCCGAAATATTTTTATTTTTTTCCCAAAAATTTCCCCAAGGGAAAATTTGTCAAAAAATTTTCGAAACTTTTTCAATTTTTTTTTTTTTTAAACCAAATAACCCAACCGAATGATATTTTCTGTATACATTGTGATGTTTCATAATTGTCCCAAAAAACCCCACACAAAATTCAGCTCTTAAAAAATTTTTTAAAACCAAATTTAAAACATCTTTTAGAGATAAATATAAAATAAATAAACATATAAATGTATTTTTCTTCGAAAAGTTTTACAAAAAATTTAAGGGGAAAAACTTTTTAAAACGAATGTGGTTTTTTTCCCTCCCATGAACGTTTATTATTCCAAAACAGACCGTCAGATCGATTTTTTTACTATCGGCCTTTTTCCTTTTTTTTTTTTTTTTTTTAAAATTTTTCTTGCCGTTTAAAAAAATTTTAACCAATAACAACTAAAAAAATTCGGCATTTTAAAATTCACACGCAAAAAATGACCTAAATTTGATTTTCTTTTCAAAGGGGTTCCATTTGTTAAAAATAACTTAGTTTAAAAAAACCCCGCCCTTGAGGGGACAATTTCCCCCCAAATATTAACCCTTTTTTTTTCATTCGAAATAGTAAATGATAAAACGGAAAAAAACAAAATATAAAAAAAATTTCAAACATAAAAGTAAAACTATTCACACGAATTACAAAAAGTTAGTTTTGTATTTGATAAATTATAACTTTCGTATCATTGTTAATTTACGTGACATGGAAGAAAACGATCACGTGCTGGAAGATAGATTTTTTCCAGGGGAAATCCATCTTTTGTATGCAAAAAATGGGGGAAATTTTTTTTCCGTCTTGCCTTCAATACAAGAAAATTTCATTTTGTGTCGTTTTCCCCAAACACGTCTGGCTTCGTTTCCCACTTTATTAAAACAACACATTTTTAAAAAAGGGGTTTTAAATAAAAAATTTACCCTGCATTTTCAATGTTGTTCAAAAAGGTTCCCCGTTCTTTGCAATCTGGGTACGGAGAAAAAGTTGTAGTAAAATACTCGGGTTTTTCCCCCCCCCCCCCCAAAAAAAAAAGGACGAAAAACGGGCCCATTTTTAAAAACTTTTTTACTTTTTATAGTAAAAAAAGGGGGCCCCGTTTTTATTATTTTGGGGGAACCTTTGCATGTAAATATGTAAGATGCCTGGGTAGCGGCCATATTGAACAAAATTTGTATTGGGCCATTTTAAAAAATAAGTTGTGGGGCGGCCAAATTGAATGGCAAAATTGATAACTGGTCAAGATCGAGGGGGGGCCAATAATATGCAGAGCTGACTTGCATTCATTCGGGCTTAATCGCGGACTTGAACCGGGCCTCTTGCTAAGGGGGGACATACGTGATTTATTACATAAAAAAAAAAAAAAGTCAAGTATTCATATTGTTAAAAGATAATATAAAAAGAACTATAATAAAAAACCCTAGACAAAAAAAGTAAAAAAAAATTTTTAAAAATGGGGTTTTGCCATATTTTAAAAGGGGAGTAAATAAATATAATATATCAAAGTATATTTTAAATTATTAAAAAAAATTTTAAAAAAATTAAGGGTTTTATTCATATAATAAAAACGAAAAAAAATGAGAAAGTTTTTAAACTTCATGCAACGAATGACCCAAACACAAATGAACATATTTAAATAGGCATAAAAATTTTCCGTCTTTAAATTTTTTTTTTAAATTCCCATTTTTTCAGTATAGTATTGTAAAGGGTTTTTAAACTAAAATAAACCTTTTTAAAAACTGAACCGCCCAAAGGGGGAAATTTTTTTTTTTTATCTCATTGACAAAATTTTAACGACTTTCCAATGCACTTTTTTCAAAAATAACCTTGACGTCTTGTCTAAAGATAAAAAACCAATCAAAATTGAAAATGGAATGCGCCCCAATGAAATATTTTTTCCCCTGAATGTATTCAGGCGTGACATTGACAAACCGGAGTAAAAGGGGTAACACGGTTTTTTAAGTCCCCATTCCTAGATTTTGAAATTCAAACGCTCTTTCAAAAACCCCAAAAAAAGTTTTAAACCCAAACCGACCCCTTTTTTATTTTTTAAAACCCCAATAAAAAATGCAGTTTGAGTATACATAAAAAATGAATGAGGGGGGAAAATTTTCAAAAGGGGCATCATTTCAAAAAGGGGTTTTATATACAAAACAATTTTAAAACAATTTTTTTGTTTTTTTTTTTTAAAGTCCTTTTCCCCAAAAAATTTGAAAGTCAAACGTTTTTTAAAATTTTGGGGAAAATTTTTGCTTAAAAAAATATTTTAAAAAGCTTTAAAAAACCCGGGGGATTCTCGATTCGTTTTCAAACTTTTTCGAATTTTTTTAAACCAACTCACCCTTTTTTTTTCAATAGAACTTAAAAAGGTTGTTCTACCTCTTTTGCCCTTTTTTGCTGAATTTTGATACCCATGAAATTTTGGTAAACCCCTAACAAATTTGTTTTTAACCGGAAATGCATTATGATTAAAAAACCGGAAATGACTAAAAAATAAAATTTCCCCCCCATTTTTTTAGTTTATGGTTTTCATAACTGAATATCTAGGAAAAGCTTTCCAAGCCCCCATACGAATTCTCCACTTTCCCAAATTTATAATGTTTTAAAAACCCAAAAAGACGTCATTATAATTATTTAAAAGGTCCTCTCTTTCTTCGTTGAAAAACCGATCTGAATAAACTTATATCAGAAAACCAATTTTAGAAGCTATCTGAAGGAATAGAAAATTTTTTTTAATTTTGGCCATGGACCGAAGGGGGGCAACCTCTTTTATTAGAAAAAAAACCCTGATATATTTAAAAAAAAACACTTATTTTTCAATTAAAAAAAAATTTTAACTAAAAAAAAATTCATACTTTAAAGGGGGATTGATAAATTCTTCAAATTTAGTGGAAGTTTTTAAAATTAGTTAATGTCCCTTCTTGGAAGATTTTTGTGATCTTAAAATATTATTTTTTCCAATAACCCGTCCCTTTTAAAATCAAGAAACCGCGTTTAAAAAGATGAAAAATTACAGAAAAATGAAAGTGTGAAACACAAAAACAAAATATTGCCGTTTGACATTCTAATTGACGGCCCGGGTCAATTGGGGGGTCCAGAAAAGTAAGCTTTTTGGGTTTTGGGGAAAGGGAAAATTTAAAATAAAAATTGTAGCATGTATTTTAAACCTTTTTAAAAATATTTAATTTTATACATATCATAATAAAAAAAAGAATCCTTTTTCTACGCCCGACTTTTCAAGTAAACAGGGAAAAAAAATATCGGGAAGGCCTGTCCTAAATCCCCCTCCAAAAAAAACTTTTTTTTTCTTTTTCGTGCCTTGTTGTTGCTGAAAACGTTTTTTTTTTTTTTTTTTTTTTTTAGCATTGAAAAACCCCCTTAGTCCGTTGAAATTTTTTTATGAAACTTTCAGACCAAACTTTCCAATAATAATATAAGAAAAAAATACCTTTTAAAATATATTTTTTTGATCACAGAAATTAATTTAAAAGGGATCCCCAAAACATTATAAATTTTTAATATAATAAAGAATTTCTGAAAAATTTTTTTTGTTTTTTTTTTGAATAATTTTTATATATAAGTTTTTCATGGGTTTTTTCTCGAAATTTAAGATTTTTTTTTAGTTTAATAAAAAAAATTTTGAAACACAAACAAAACATATAAATTTTTTTAAAAAAAGGCCAAGCACTCGGATTTAAGGACTTTTTGTCAAATTTAGCAAAATCAAAGCAAACCCCTACAGCTGGGGATTTTGGGGAAAAAAGACATGGATCTTTCCTAGGGAAAAAAAAAAGCCCAAGGGGGAGGGAAAACAGACTATGGGGGGTTTTTGGGCCCTGTTTTAGCCAAAGCCTAGTTGATTTCCCAAAAAGGCTATAGCTGGATTTTTATTTTTTTATAAAGGGGGGGGGTTCAAAAAACCCATCTATAAAATAGTAAAAAAAAAAAACCTTGAATTCTGCCCCTTTATTTTTATGAAGTCAAAAACAATCCCTGCTGATGATGATAAAAGATGATGAAAAATAGAAAGAAAATAACAAAATTTTAAAAATTGACTCGGCAAAAACCCCTTCCCCGTTGTTTGTTTGTTTTTTTTGGGGGGAATGTCCCACGCCCCCCCAAATTTTTATAAGTTGGAAAAACCCCCTTTTAAAGGCCGTTTCAAAAACCACACAACCCACACACACCCAAAACACCTAAACAGTTCAAATTTTTTTGGTTTAAAAAATATAAATCATTAACATATTTTTTTCTTAAATTAAAATCATCCTTTTGTTCGAGCGCGTGTTTGATTAATTTTTGGAAGGGGGCAAACACGCGCCAGTAATGGGTTTTGGGTTCCCCGGAAAACCCCCTTTTAAAATATATCCGTTTTTGTTGTATGGACATGACAAATTTATAATAAATTTGAGAGTTTTAATTTTGGTTTTTTTATTTAAAAAGAAAAAAAAAAGGTTTCAAACCTTCTTGGGGTAAGTTTTTGCTAAAATTAAAACTCGCCGGGAAAATTTTTTTTTAAAGGTGAATTTTGGAATTTCCATTTGCGGAAATTTATATTGCGGGGTATATGGAAAATTGTGATTAGATACCAAATTAAAAAAAGACTTCAATTATAATATATTCTTTAAATTTTGAAAATTTTTAAAAGGTTTTTAATCATTTTGTGATTGATCCTTTTATCGGATGCACTGCCTTCTGGGAGTGGAGCAAGCAGTGTAAAATCGTACGTGTGTCTTGTTTTTTTAAAGAGAAACATATTAAAAAGTTTTATACCAGGATAGTATTGTACTTTATTTTAACCCATGAAGAAAATATAAAAAATTCAAACCATTGGTCTAAAAAACTTCCTGTCGTCTTTTATCGAGGCAAATGGTTTTTTCCATTGCGCCGTACCTTAAAAAATTTCACTAAATCTCCAATTTAATAACCCCCCCAATTTTCGTATGCTATGTCAAAAAATTTTTTTAATAAATTAACAGGAATGGTGGTTAAAAAATAGTTTAAAAGGGAATTAAAAAACCCCTTTTGAAAATAAATTTCCCCATTGCTCCAAAACCCATTTCCATTGCCCCATATTTATAATCTCAAATTTTTAAGCAAAGTTTTTCGCATGTCTTAAAAATTATTTTTATAATTTTAAACATTTTAAAAGGGGGGTGTAAAATTTTTTATGGCATTTAAACTGCTTTCCCCTGATAAAAAAATTTCCCATTGGGGGGAAATCATTTTCATTGGAAAATTGCTCAAAAATTTCATTGCGTTTTTGGGGCCTACGCTTAAAAACATTGGGCCCTTTTTAAATTTATTCCCCCAAAAAATTTTGGCCGCTTTTTCATTTTAGTTTTTTAAAATTTCCCCGAAAAGCAACGAAAAATTTTTTCATTGTGCAAAACCTGCTAACTATTTGGGTTATTTTAAATTTTTTAAGGGGAAGCCTTTCTTAATTGCATGAGGTTTTTCATGTACCCTTGGGTTAAACTCTTTTTTGTAAACAAAGGGGTATTTTTTTCACCTAAAAGGTTAATTCCTTTTGGGGAATTTGTAAAAAAAGGGGCCAAACACCCCTTTACACTTTTTTAAATTCATTTAAACCGATTGAACCACCCATACGCAAACACCCACTCGTTTTTTTAGCTAGTTGGGGATTGTATGGACCCCAAAAGCCGGAGGGTCCCCGTTAAAAATTTTTGGAAAATAATAAATTTGGGAAAACAGTGGTCCGATTACGTTTGCACATAAAATTTAAAACCCCCTAAGGGAAATGATGCATGACATATTCAAAATTAGTTTTCAAATTTTTTGCCGGAAACTTTGATGCTTTGCATCAAAAAAAGTCTTGTTTTTTTTTTTTTTAATTTTCACATTTAAATTTGCAAATGCACATAAAGTTTCTAGTGATAAAAACGTTTTTTTTGTTTTTTTGTCAAAAAATTTAAATTTTGAACGTTTACTTGACCTTTTTTGCGGATTTCGCATTTTAAAAAAATGTTCTGACTTTTCCCTGGAATAATCCTTTCCTTTTGTTAAAAAAGAATGTCTCTTGAGGTTTGTTTTGGGAAATTTTTGATTGCAGTCCACGGGGGAACGAATATTATTGTACTTTAGGGGCCCTAGTCGACTATTTTTTCAACGACTAGTGCCCCCTTTTGATTAGGACCCCCCCGGCCGGGGAAAATGTGGCCAATTGTCTACGTTATCATTACTTTTTAGTCTAAAAAATTTAAACTCCTCCTCCTTTTTAAACTTATCTATCATCCTTACAGTTTTTTACTGTTTTCCAAAACCCCATCGAACCAATGTTTTTACTTTCAAATCCCCCGTTTGACCCCAGTGTTTTCTGGGGAAAAATGCTTTTTCTAGTTTAGCCGTGTTCGTAAAAATTTTGAAACCAAAGAACCCTTTTTTGAAAACAAATCTTTTGGTTTTTGAAAAGGTTCTATTTGAGTGCTTTCCCTTTTTGTATTCGTAGTATTTTTATCCCAAAATGTTGGGTTTTTTTCCCCAGAATTTTTTTTCCCAAGGGTACAATTATTAAAATTTTTCCCCTAGTAGTCCGCCCATTATTGAACTTTCTATCAGGCCTTTTCCCAAAAGGCCCCCCCCTGGGCGGCCCCCCTTTTCTCCGGGGTCTTTTTCACTTTTTTCACTTTTTTTTCAACACCAGGGGGAAACCATCCCCTTTTTTTTTAAAAGGGTTACCAATGTCTTAAACATCAAACCGCAGCTTGAAGAAATAATTTTTTTTTCAAAGTTTGCTGGTACATTCTTGTCTTTTTATATCGTACGGGGATTTTTTTTCATTGGGGCTCCGAAGTATTCAAAAAGTTTAACATTTTGGGGGGGGTTTTGGGGAAATTTGTCGGACGAGGGTCAAACCTCTTTGTCTACGGGATTTTTGAATAAAACCAAAAAATGGAAATTTCGTGTGGGAAAAGGTTTTTTTTTGGGTTTTAGAGGTTCCCAAACTTTTTTGGGGTTTCCCTTTTAATAATTGGGGCAATTTTGACCCCCTTTAATCTTCCCTAGTTTTTCCCATTATTTTCAAATCACATTTTCCCCTTGGTTTTTAAAATTTTCCCCCTTTTTTAATTTCAACGGCCCCCCCCTTTTTAATTCTATTTGGAAAAAACGTTTTTGTTTGGAAAAAAGGTTGCTATTCTTATTAAAATTTAATTGTGGAGCGGGTTGTTTTTTTTTTTTAAAGCCTCGGTGAATTTTAACAAATAAGTTTTTTCGCAAGAATGGGCCCGCGATCATACATTAAAAGATGGAAAAAAAATTTTTGACCATAACAATGGGGGAAACGGATTTCCCTTTAACTTTCTTTTAGTCGAAGGTCCCTGGGTTTTCCCAAAAATTTCATGGGAGGATGAGTTCCCGAGCCCCCAAAGTTTTCCGAGGAGGAGGATGATTTTTCCCGACCCCAAAAGCCCCCCCAGGGGGAGGGGATGAGCTCCCCGGCTCCTTGAAAAGCCCCCCGAGGAGGGGGGTCCCTAAAACCCTTTAAATCCAAAAGCTTCCCGGGGAAATTGCAAATATTTTTAATTACTTATTGGGGGTTTTTATGTTAAAGGTACACTTTCTACTAAAACTAAAGGGGAGATTTGAACCCCAGGGTTTAAAAAAAAACCCCGACATATTTACTTTTTAATTTTTTACGCTTCGATAAAATTTTGGGACGCGTTCATCAAGAGCACTAACAAAAATTCGCCACCTGGAAAATCTTTTCAATGTGGGGGTCATGGGGGCCCAAGTTAAACGAAACACCCCCCTTTTTTTTCCAAACTTACAGCAATTCACAACTTTACATTAAATTTGAAGTAAAGTATTTCCACTCTGTCATTGTGAAATTTCGATATTAATAAGCTTGTTGCACTTGTATGATAACTCCATTTATGATTGTTCGAATGTTTCAAATTGCCTTCTTTGTAAAACCACTGTTTAATAGACCCTTGGTTTTCAAAAAATGTCTTTCTACATGAATCAAATAAAGCTGCTTTATACATTCATAACGAGAGTATATCTCATGGAATATATGGTTTTTTCCATGCAACTGTAAATGAAAGTACAGATATGTTCATACTACTAAAATTCTTTTTGAAACAAAAAGAGTTTCCTTATAGGCTCGAATTTTCCCCACAAAATTAAACAAGGTAAATACTTAAATTCTTAAACTAGGCCCTGTTCACATTCCACCATTTACTATTCCCCTGAAATATTCAAAATACACGACTAAGCTGAAATGAGCTCTTACCTCAACAACTAACAATTTTTAAATTTAAAAAATGAAACGTTTGGATAATTTAAAAAGACTAAGAAATTCGACCTTAAGTATTTAAGTTTTTTTTTCATTTTTTTTTTTTAAACGGAACTGCACATGCACACCATCAAATTAACCCGCTGATATATTCACAGCAAAATGTTCATGGCAACCCAACAATGACATATATAAGAAAATTTTATCTTAGGTCCCCCATGCTTTTTTGAATCAGGTACAAAAGTCATGTATTTCAACACAATTTTGGGGGGTAATATAGAACAAAAATTCATAATTTAGAACCTAGCCCTTTTGTGATAGTGTGACCTCAGTGTGCACCACTTAACAAGGGACGTAATCCGTGGGCACTTCGCAGTATATATCGAGTTTTCAAAGGCGTCCCTGTTTTGGGTATCCCAGTGCGTGGTCACCAAACAATAAAAATAGGTAAACTTTTTTTTTTTTTTTCTTCTTTTTTTTGTTTTTGGGTTTTTTCTTACTGTTAATTTATTCTGAAGTAAGCATTTTTATAGCAAACCCTTGCTTTCGAAATTTTTGTGATTCATAAAAATATTTTCCTATATAAATTCTTATTTTATTGTATATTCACTTCATGAGCTTTATTTTGATAAAAACATAATGATGTTTATTTCATGAATTAAATTGTAAAATATTTTTTTTATATATTTTTATGCTGATAAAAATGATTGACATGTCAAAAACTAAAAACATTTCATAGCATGGAGTTAAAGTATATTCCAAAAAAAAGGTTATAAAATACATGGGAGGGGGTAAGGAAAAAATAACAACCACTCGTCTGTTTTCAATCTATAACAGAACTTTTTAACTGAAACTCATATACAAGCAACATATCAATATTAGATACTAGAGTGTAATTTAGTATAGAAAGCATTTTTGATGAAAAAATACATAATTAATACAAGCAAATGTTTTTTGAACACAGTGTATCAGGATTTTTCTTTAATTACCGCTCCATCCCTTCCTCATCTTCACTGTTCTCTTTAAGACGATCACGCGTTTTATCTTTTCTTTTTTCAAAACATTCAGAATTTCCTGGGTTCTTTGTATGTTGATAATATATTATCTGATCTAATAAATAAATAAATAAATAAATAAATAAATAATTAAACAGGGGGTCACCAGCTCGAAAAATAAATGAGTGTTTTTATTAGTATACCCTATACAACCGTAGTTTTTGATGAAATTTCATAATCACCAATGAAAAACAAATTCTATTTTTTTCTTCAAATAAACCACAATCTATTACAATTGTTATGTTATTATTTGGTGAAACATCATATTTAATGAAACAAAATGAATTATAGTGTTTACTAAATATCCACCTATTGTTAAATACCCTTACATATGGCTAAAACAAGCATTGATTTTGAAAAAAGTACAAACCAGCGCAAGAACTCAGGACCCTTGCATAAAAAATTCTGTATGGCTCTCTTCCCGACTGAGCTAATTCCACAACGGTTGAACAAAGGTGCAAATGAGGTTATTTATAGGTAATTAACTGTATCTTGTAACAAGGCCTGGGTAGTTTTCTGTAGAAAAGTAGTTATTTTAGTTGTTTCGAAATCTTACAGGAAAATTAGAATGGAAGTGTTTTTATTATCATTGCTGTTAAATGGAGTGTTTTTTGAAAGTTAATGGTCATTCGGTTATTTTAAAATGATTAATCAGGGTCATTTTAACGCTCATTATCGGTATAGTTCTATCAGTTTGTCGATAGGTGTCGCCACCATCTCTAGAGAGTATAAAAGGCAGTGCCTCGTTGAATTTGGGCATTTTGACTCTGACCGCCGGGAAGATCTCTTACAGATAGATAGGCGCTGGAGGTTTTAGCATTAAGGAATATAAAAATACTTTTTAATTGCTGGGACTTTGGGAGCGAAGGGTTATATAGGACACTCAGACTTGCAACTTGGGTTCAGATATAAGTGCAACCCTTGTTCAGACGTGCATAGTCTTTCTTTTACCCATATAGCTGTATACCGGGTCGCAGTAATGTAAATTGAAGGGATTTATGTATAAAATAGAGAAGTGAACGGGTAGCAGGAGCGGATCGGTTCCGCTTGGAATCATAGTTTTAGTTTAGACAGAATCTCAGGGATAATTATTTTTTAGGTTTAATTCATGATTGTGACGGAATTTGTTCACTTTTATATATAGGTCATTATAACCCAGATTCAACCCAGATCAATCATTGTTTCAATTATTGTTCCAATTATTTCCCGACTTGTTCATATATTTAGTTTCTAATCATATAAGCAGGGAGCTTGAGGAAAATTCTATTATACACGTAGACTGACCCATACACAGTCTGGGTCTTGTACATATATATTGTTTAGTAGAAACCACGCTCGACTCGTTACATTGCATTCAGTCAGTTCATCTAAATTCATGGATAAAAAATAATTAAAAGATGTACATAATTCGTTAAAAAAGACAGAAATTGTTTCAATATATCAATTCCTGTTTTCTCATGATACATATAAAACTATCTGTTTGAGATGTTTGCCTCATTCTAAATGATTCCGCTCTGTAGTTTCCATGAAACAGGAATTAGAACAATTACAAGTCAAGTGAAATGCTGTCTTCTGACAACTTCTTGTTAATTTCCAGGAAATAATCAACGGAAAAATGTGTTGAACTATTTACATAAACGATAACATATTCATAATATTAAAAGTACACTTACCAATATGTCGCACTATGACTCCAACCTCTAGGATGATTGAAGGATCCTTTTGGCTATTTTCTGTCACTAGCACAACATTGTAGTTGACGAGCTTATTTTATGTTTTGTTTTCCTGGACGAATGGTGCTAATGATAGACTATCAAATTTTTGTGATTTAACTAGTAAATGATATATAATGAAAGTTATTGTGAAATTATATAATAAATAATTTTAGGTACTAAATGAAATGTGGTTTGGAATGATAAGCATCAACACTTTGGTAATAATGATGGTAATGGCGATGACGATGTATTTGCGGACATGTAGCATGTAAGCGATAGGTAACGGGGTCGAGTTCTTGTGAAATTGCATTTATTAACCCTGCAGCAAAATGTAAACCATTTCATATCTTTATCTGCAACCTATCAAATGCTTACGATTTATAAATATGTTGTGTGTTATTGATTTGTTTAACACGGTGTATTGCACAGCTTAAAATATGGAGGGGAATGTTGGCCAAAACTCATGAATCTAAATTATATTCTTATTTGTGAACATTTCCTGCCCATGTATCTTCTTTTTTACATCTTAAATGTGCATGTGACACCTCATGTGTCAATTATACGAGTCTATGTCGATTGTACTGTTTGTCTAGGATGTCCATATATTTCTGATTCCTCCGTTATGCGTCGTTCAACCAAATGCTTGCCACAGGGGCTCGAAACTGAATGGGTGGAATCGTATCGCGTACAATGGCAACAGTAATCAAAGCGCTGACAGCGCTGAGAGAACAGGGTTTTTGTGATGATGTCGCATTTCTTTTGTTTATCAACGTAAATTTGATAAACGAGGATCAAATTTTCAAACGATGCCAATAAAACCAATGTTATAAACCGGCCATAACCTTGCTTGAACAAGATTGTTAAAAAAAAAAAGATTAACACATCGTTTGTCTCAATGGATTGCCAACAATAAGCATAAAGTCAGCAACTTTACCCTCTCGGCAACGGAGACCCCGAAAGTCTTTTTGTGTTCCGCTGTAAGCTTTATCATGTGATTCCGAAAGTTTAGAAGGTATCTTAAATAATCATCCTGCGAAGATGTTTCTCATTTCATACCTATTTTTTTGTTCAGAGCATAACTCAATAGATAGTAAAATATCAATATCAAAGTTCATTGGTTGACACACTTCAGTGAGAGGAAGCGTAATGGCTAGAATTACTCCTAGGCTTATATTTTAAGTTATTGCCCTTTGTTATCTTTATCCAGGAATGTTCCATTCCCCCAAACCATCATATACACTGAAAGCTTTTTTTTCTTGTGACAAACAAGCTTTCGGGGAGCATCACCCATATCCGACGGTGTCCTGTTAATAATTATTTTATTGTGATAATATGTTCTAATACTAGTATATATATATATATGTATATAATTTCTATGTTATATATATACTTTCGACCGGGATGTGTAACCAAGCTATTATGACATTGCATAGCCTTGTCTACGTTCTGTGCCAGTTTCCTTAATTTGAAGACCGTCTTTTAGATTCCGGTTTGAAGTCCGTTGAGTCGATTTGAAATGCGCGCATTCGTAAGAAAAAATAATCTGGTAATCATATGACCTACCGTCGTCGGGGTAATGTCACGCTTCTTAGTGCATACTTTGTCCATGTGAATTCCTGACTTCAACTGGTATCTACCATAGTTTAACTTAAACATTATTACGAAAGCCCTAAACTATTAACAGAATACATGTATGTATAAACAAGAAGAATTGCAGCATTTTAATGAAAGGCTTGAACGACACGTGGTATAAAATGTTTACATGCTAGGTATCGATAAATCAGGCAAATGAGGAAAAGAAATTTGAGGTTAAAGAATCAAGATAATGAATAAAATGTTTACATGCTAGGTATGAGTAGAAGGCCATCTAGAACCATAGAGCTAATGACCTTCGACTCGATCGCATGTAAACAGCAAAGGTTACTCGCAAATTAGATTGGCATTAAGTTGGTCGGGTAGGCCATTCATCCATACGGTTAAGTGTGTACCATTACATTGACAGAATCACACACTTTCTAGGAACTGATCACACAACGTGTGGCCGAAAAATGGACATCACATCGAAAGAGTCGCTGATACGGTGTCTCCAGTCGGAGCCCAAGTATATTCCAACATGGTTCCGGTACGACAAGCAGGGATCAATTTACTATGACCAGATGGTGCGGGACAGCAAGACGTACTACCTCACCAAGTCTGAGATAGAGATACTTAAAACCTCTCTCCATGTAAGAATTGAACGTAAATTTAAATTGTCGGACACGTTTACTAATACATGTATATCCTGAATAATCCGATTTAAGAAAACTTTCGATACGTATCTTCTACATACTTAACTGTTCAGAAATCTCGAATTTATTTTTAAACCTGCGACACTGAGGTGGTGTTTTTTTTTTTCAAATTCTTTTTTGAATTCTTACTTCTCATCGAATAATAAGGATCACTACTGTGTATCGCAGGACATTGTTGATGTGGTCCAACCGCCGTGCGAGCTGATCGACATGGGCAGCGGGAACTCTGCAAAGACCCGGATGTTCATAGACGCCATTTTAGATAAACAAGAAACAATGAAATACATACCTGTTGACATATCTGAAGGTAGGTTACAACATAATCTGAGTAATACATGTGTTATTGAATGAAAATGAAGGTATTAGGATAATGTTAATGTTGCTTTTACCCTGAGCAAGTTGTGTTTGGATCATAAATGGCATGAAAGATACCAATCAAATACCGGTATCGGCCTTGGTAACTTAAGTGGTCAGCGTGTCTGCCCCGTAAGTCGTAATTTCACTTTCCGACAGCGACATATGGTAATGGCTGGACTCCATATTTTTTGGCGCCCAAAATGAGAGGAATTTCAAGACTGACTGACTGACTCCCTAAATGACTGAAGTACGCGGGACGACAAACCAAAGCTAGCAAGAACACAAAGCGAATCGATGATCTACACAACGGACAATAAATCATTACATGTTACAATTTTATCCCGCTGTGGATGTTTATTTTGATAAAGGAAATGTGATTATATTTTATTAAAGGTTATTTTTTTATCCGAAGAGACTCGAACATCGCTTTGTTGATGATAATTTTGCGTGGGCACCAAACCCTAATGCAAATATACCCATCTCATTTTTTTCTGACTCTTAATTTTGGATTTATGCACATTTGTATTAAGGTTGATGGTTTGCAATGTCAGATTTCTTGAAGGAGATAAGCAAGTTGATCTCGGAGATGTACGGGAGCTGCCTGGAGGTTCAGCCAGTACCTGGGGAATATAACACCGCTATTGAGAAACTTAGGTACATCTATTTGAGTATTGGCCTTCATCGTATCGTATTTGTTTATGTTTTTGTGACGGTATTTAAGTAATATAGAGACACCAAGCTGATTACTGCTGGTTGAACCATTGACTTGGTGCCAGCCAACTAGACTTCCCTTCATAAAAACACAGTGACTAGACCGGGACCCGAACACTCGGAAAAAGATAACACAATTGAACAATAATAACCAGTTTGAACAAAAATCTAAACTACACAATACATATGCCATCATGTTTGGTAATGTAAAGTTTTACTTCTTTAAATCTCAATGTCTATATTTTCTGAAGCATAATTAAAGAAAACGAAATATATCCATCTTTAAAACTTAAAAAAAGTAAACTGATTCGCAATATCTGATTCATCGATCATTGAATGTTAAAATGCCGGTACAAAACAAAACTATTGATTTGTAAGTTTATGGACATTGATTGACCATTAAAGTATGTGAAGAACATAAGATTGCTTCATAAAGGTTCGACACATGTATCCCTATCTGTCGGATTTGTCTATCTTATTTTGAATGTTCAGCATTGTCATAAGAAGGCACATTCGTTGTTGCCTATTTAGTATCAGAGTTACCTTGGTAACGGCTTTTGCTTTTATTTTCCTAGTGATGATATATATAAAATAAACACACGTTCCACCTCTCCGTCCTGAGGTTCTTTTCTTCAATATTGAAAATTAAAAATCCAAACATGACTTATTTGATCCCTAGTGTTGTCTTTGTTTTTAAATCGGGGCGCCCCTTATCTTGAAGTTATATAGAATTTCTATGTTACTAAAGGTCAACGTCAGTACGGTAATTTAAGAAGTGGGTGTGTCTACAGACAGGTCAACATTGGTTCCATCTCCGTGGTGTGGCCTGATACGAGGTTACTATATATGTCGGGATGACGTAGTCGATAGAAATCGGAGGAAGTCCCATTTGGGACGTCACGGGGGTTAATGTCCACTTCGAATTAAATCAGTCAGTTTTTTATTACGCACTTTTACACAAGCCTAGAAATATCAAAAACTGGGGCACTGGATTGAATAAGATTAATACCACAGAATACACATTACCATACTGGAAAGGTAAAGCACCTCAATGAATGAGCTCTTTTCATCCGAGGCCTTCGTTTACGACATTTCAGTCTGAAATATTGAAACAAGAGTTAGACTATAATTTCATGTATTAAGAAAAGATCAAAAGATCATATTTCACTAATTTACCTTACCTACACCAAATGATCATTTTACGGTTTCATATTAATAAGATACACATTATGCATTACTTATCCCACATATCATGAAGTAAGTAAGTAAGTAAGTTAGTAAGTAAGTAAGTAAGTACATGCACCAACGGAAGTTAAAACCCATTTTAATTGGACATATAAATATATACTCATGACTTTATAACAGTAATATATAAACAGTACTGAAAGTCCAGAAAATACATATACATGTGTATGTACTGTACATTACCCTATGTTGTACACTTCCCTAAACTGAAGACTACCCGGGCATTATTTGTAACTAAAGCTGTTTTGATTCTGATATTTAACTCAAACTGCATGGAACGCTTAAATATTTCTTTTGTGACCTTAGACGAAAATAAAAACAAAATACTTTAAATAATATCTGTAAGACACGAATCTTAAACTTTCGTCCGTCAGATATTAAAATAAACGAGAGTTATAAAGAATTCATACTACTCTAAAATAACATCAAAAGCAACGACAAAAAAGTAATATGTTAACAACAGCAAAAGTATCGACTGAGCCCCGCCCGCGAGTGTTTTAAGTAACTTTTGTTCTAGATGTTTGTCCAAATTTGTGAACGTTGTCCTGTATCTTTCAGACACTGTACTGGCGGAAATAAGTTGATTCTTTGGCTGGGCAGCTTTATAAACGTGACAATAACAGAGCAGATCAGTTTGTTGCGGAAGATGGAGGCAATCATGTCCGGTATGGCTTGTTTCAGGGCGACCATTTTTCTTTTTTTACAATTTCTACGAACTGGAAACAATGTATGTTGCTTACCAACTGTAGTGGGCCCTTCTAAATACAATAATTATATTTATGCTATAATGAGGTACACCATCAACTTGTGGGCATGTTATTATAGAGTTTGACCTTAAATTGGGTATGTTTTAGCATGTATGTGTCGCTTGGGTAGCATGACAAATACACGAAGATCAAGTTTTCTGCGTCGGAATCACCCTTTCCTGTCCGGAACTTAGAACATGATGCACAAGAACCGTAACTTTTGCCATAAAGTCTTAAACTATTTCCCTTACTTTACTTTTATTATAGAAAAGAACATAACTTCAACATTATTGCATGGATTCATTCCAAACTTGGAACATAGATAATTTGTGAGGTGTTTAAATGAAGTGTACACGAAGTCTTCCACCAGATTATCTAATTCTTGAATTATCCCCCATAGTTGATTTTGTCGGGAGCTTAATTTCAATTCTATATAATGGATTCACTCGTTTTGTAAAGTGATCATTTCCCGTGGGTAGAACCAAACATAATCACACAACACTACATATTCCTAAGGGATTTAAAATACAGTACTTATAAATAACTCTCTGTTTCAATATTTTGGCCTTTATCAAGACGAACACTTCTTTTTTGAAAAACTACATCCTGCCGGTCGCGATATTTAAACAAAAATGACGTTACTTAAACAGCGTTAAAAGTTCCCGCGCATTAAACGACGTCAAATAATGTTGTATGGATATGCGCAATCTGATTAAAATCAGCTCCTAACGGCACTTCGCTATGCTATGGATCAGTGAGAAGGTGTTCTTCTATTGGTGACGTTCAGATCTTAATACAAAGAATGGAAGAAAACTAAAAGTTTCAGAAATGAATAATATTTTTTGACTAAAAATAATGACAGAGGCAATGAACAGCAATTAATTTCATAGACACAACGCAGTCAATATAAAGGGGTATTAAAAATATGCAAACACAAATTATGTTTGTAATTTCAAATTTGTTTCAAGGTGATCTTTTGAGAAAACTGGTATGTAATTTTATGATGACCATAAATTGCGGAATAAATTTCAAAATGTGTATTAAGCTTAACAGTACATGTAACTTGTATTTTCTTAACATTTTATATTTATTCACTTATTAATAACTGTAGCGAAGTGTGACAAAAGGAAAAAAATAAATAAATGAATAGCATTTTACAGGATTTGAACCAGCGGCCCTAATATTTCATAAATATTGGTAGTCTCTTCAACCGAAAATTACAATTTACTGATTTATGCAGAAAAAAGGTTTTAATGAATAAATGTTTGATCTACGTTTAATAGTAAATTACTAAGTACTAAGTTATACTTCTCGTTTTTGCAATCTAAGGCATATTTAACTTTGCCTCGGCATAACGGACTCATTCAAGCACAGCTTCGAAAATGCTTCATACGGAATTGTATAAGTGTATTGCATAGACACAGACTTCATTCTGTGAATCACGTGTCTTATCTGGGACTGGGACACTGCACTTTGGTTTCTCAGTGTCACTGACACTAACACGGTGTTGATTGTAGTCGTATCTTGCTGGTCGAATTACAGCAACTTATATCAAACTTGATTTATTTCAGATAACGACCGGCTTCTTCTGTCACTGGACATCACGGAAGACCAAAATATGATAGAAGCAGCCTACTTAGATGACGAAGGTACATCATAATCGATAGACACCGCCATTAATAGGCCAATGTCACTCTGTAACACTGTCTTTGTTTGATGGGACATTAAGTTATTTTCAATATGCATTAATCGTCATAAAAATGTCATAAAAATGTCAGCAATGTAAACAGTCTGTTATGTTGGCAGGTATTAACAATGTAAACTGGCAGATATTACCAATGTAAACAGTCTGTTATGTTGGCAGGTATTACCAATGTAAACAGTCTGTTATGTTGGCAGGTATTACAAATGTAAACTGGCAGATATTACCAATGTAAACAGTCTGTTATGTTGGCTGGTATTACAAATGTAAACCGGCAGATATTACCAATGTTAACAGTATGTTATGTTGGCAGGTATTACCAATGATCTGTACTGGAACAGCATTCTGCGTCTCAACAGGGATTTCGGCTGTTCTATCGACACGGGCAAGTTTGACCTGCAGGGGGAGTTCAGCAGGAGTACTAGTGCTGATGTGCCCAGCCGCATGATGGTTCGAGCCGTGTCCAAGTGTCATCAGTCATATTATATCCGTACGTTCTTGTTTTCAGTTACACGTAGATACATTAACTACCCATCAGGGGAGATACATAATAACGGTTATCTTTAATGGATAACCAGCAGTTATTGGGAGTTCGCATCTGTATTCCGGTCATTATTATATCAAATGTTAAAGGTAGTTATCAACAGTTTTGCATACACAAACAATGTATAGAAGGAGCGATATAAAAGGACATCATAATGATGCTCTAAATGCGGAATCATTATAAAAGCAAGTGACAGTGACATCAAGGAAAAATATTGAATTTTACACACACAAAACAATCAAACACCAGGCCCCGCCACCTCACAAAAAATTAAAGGTTTTACACACACGTACATACCATTTTCCGAATGTCGCAGGTGTCTGTCAACTTAAAATCATATTTTATAAATTTCATAAAATGGGTTCTTTACCCATTTACAAAATGAATATACAGCGTGGTCATACCACATGGTATATGCCGTCATTTTAAGC
Source organism: Solen grandis (assembly GCA_021229015.1). Taxonomy (NCBI): domain Eukaryota; kingdom Metazoa; phylum Mollusca; class Bivalvia; order Adapedonta; family Solenidae; genus Solen; species Solen grandis. The sequence continues at coordinate 69,463,141 of CM037780.1, read as the reverse complement.
TGTCGCGAAAAGCAGTAGTTTGCATCGATTAAAAGGAGAACACTGCTGCGTTTTATTTCTTTTTCAATTCTAATGGTATATATCGCATGCGAAGCAGAAAATTGTCTAACACCTAGGTTCCAATGATTCTTTTGTCAGATGTATAATTTATCCAAACATTCGGGAAAACCTTCAGAGTTCGTGAATTTTTTTTGCTAACAAGTAAAGCACATCGCTAATGTAATGCTTTCCCGAATGTTAGGAAATAACATGACAAAAGAATCATTAGGGCCCTTGTGTAGTGCACAATCTTTCGCTACGCATTTCTCTATATCCCATAAAATTGGTGAAGTAATAAAATACTTACAGCAGTTTTCCTTTTCGAATCGAGGCAAATTACGCTGCTTGTGATAGCTTAAAAGCACGTCATATACCACGTGGTTCGGTCAAACTGATATAGAAATATATATCTTTACCCATAGTGTTCGCTCCTGATTTTAATTCTCAGTTTGAATTATTAATTCGTAATTCTGATCCTTTCTAAGAATAAAGAGGATTTTATCATGAATCAGCAAACACCCGCTCAATACTTCAGTGTTCATGAATTATTGTAATGTGTTGGAAAGAACTACCCAATCCTACTTTAACAAATGAAATATGATGATATACTAGCGGGTCTTGGCATCACACTGACGTTCGCGCCCGGGGAAGGTATCAACCTATTCGATAATGACGGGGGCAGCTTCAAGTACACCCTGGACCAGATTTCAGCTATGGCTAGAAAGACCCGCCTTGTCCTAGACAGACACTGGGTGGGTGAAGACAGGCGGGCCGCCTTCTGTGCCTTTAAGAAGGACTCTTTTTTCCCCCGGGAGAATGGGCATTCGTCATAGTAGAACTGGATTTCTCTGTAATATTATGTAAGCTGTACTCTCATTATTTGTTTCTTTAATGAACATTGACTTAGATTTATTAGTGTGTCTGACTGGTCTATATCACTCAGTTCGTGACTGAATCGTTTAAGAAAGAAAACATATTGAAAATAAACATACCTTAAATTAAAAAAGCTTATCAGATTTGCGACGATTTATTCATAAAATATATTTTTATTAGTGAGACACGCAAAGTGAAGATTGCACATCATTAGAAACAATGCAATTTTGATTTTTAAACCACATACTATGCTTCAACAGAACTTCTTTGGGTATAATGTCATAAACAAAGAGTTCTACCCTGTTTTAGCCTTATTGTTCCTTACCAAAGGAAGAAACATATCGAAAAGGACAAAGGCCTATAATTCAGGTCCTTTTTAAGGATAACTATGCCAGATTAGCGCAATTCCTTTCATTTGAGGGAAACTCATTCTTTTCATTAAAATATTTTTTTCATATAAAGATATGTAATGTATATATTGAAATAGTTCACTTACGTGTAACATTCTTCTTATCTCTATTAGGAGCCGTATCTTGGTGTTGGCTTGCCAAATTTCATTGAAGCATTCATTGTATTGTATCCGTCTGAAGCCACTTCTAGTTGACCTTTATTTCACAAGGGATATCAAATTCAACGAATTAGAATTTGACTCGAAACAAGAAAGTTTCAAGAATACAGGGATTCAAAATAATCGTTTTTCTACAGTTTTCTGGACATCGGCAGTAGTTTCCAGTATTGCCCAAGACTTTCTAACTATTATTTGTAATTTGCATCTGCCAATTTTAAATGCACACATTCCTGAATTCTTAAAACGGACATTCATTTACCTTATGAAATGAAAGAAACCAATGCAGACATTTTGGCCAGCCAAAGTTTTTCTATTGTTAATAAAAATGCCATTCTCTTATAGCAGCTTGTTCACAGATGATTGGTAGAAATACTTTTTTTATCTTCTCTCCCTTGTTAATGTTGTTGAAGTCCTGACGAATAAATTCGGCATGTTTAAGTCACATTGCACGGGAAAACACTATTTTCCTAAACGCCATTTCGGTTTAATAAAGAATACGGTTGCTTGCTGTACGACGTGGCACGTTCAACACTAGTTCTTCGAGCAAGCTCCGCCGCAGTAGTTATCTCCCCTTACAGTTGTCGATAATCACTGCCACCAGAAGTAGATTCGGCTGATATAGGCCGATTTTACTTTCCTAACTTTTGACTTTAATTTTGAATATATCATACCAGTTTCGTTATATTTCACGAAAATAACTTTCATGATTATGAGAAAAGTAAAAAATTAAATTAAAATAACATAAATTGATAAAATAATGAGTGTTGGTCACATGGTTTCAACTATAATCACATGTGTGGTGGCAGTGGTTAAAGTAGAGTAGCGTGACGTAACGGGTGCGCAGAGTTTGGCGCTCTAGGCGTTTCAGTGAACTCGTGCCCAGGGCTGCGTTCAGTTAACCATAACGCGGGCTGGTGTTTCCTACACAGAAAGGCCGATGTGCGAGGTCGATATCCGACTGTCACACCCCATGCATCAGAAAATACAGCATGAGTGACTTTGGTTCTAATGAAAACTTGTATTTATTTCTGCTTTATTATTTTGCAGTAACGCAATGTTTATAAATGAGCATAACGTTAACAACGATTAGACATATGTAGTTTTCAACTTATTAACTGATTAAGATTAGTCAAGCTTATTTTAATTTAAGCTTAAAAATTTGCCTGGTTTTCAATAGTATAAAATGTTTTTTTATTGGTAACAGTCGATTACGTGGCGAAATTGCACCAAATGTGTTCTCCCATCCTTTTTTAATACCACCATGATGTCGATTCGACCAATTCAACTCCGAAGTGTTTAGAATGTACTGACTTGCAACATGTTAAAGCCGATCAATACCATTTTATTTAACTTAAATATTTAATATTTCATTTAACTTTAGTCACAGGGACTTGCTCCTGTATGGAATATCAACACCGGTGGACATCATTTTTAGGGTTGACTCGCTTCATCTCATTTTTTTACGATCATTCGAATAAAGCTTCACAATATACAGACGGAATCGATAAAATATGAATTTCCCTACCAAAATATAAAAAAAAAAAAAAAAAATAGAGAAAAATGTCTCTCAATGTCTGTTTATTTATTTGAAATATTCACGAATCCACCCAAAACAAGAAGTGAAAGTACATTTTGGAATGGTTCGTATTTTTTCATTGCGGTAATGCTCAGCGATTTTGCGAAAAAGTATATTGCCAAGAAATAAAATAATCGCAATAACGCTGACCAAAGGATTCGACAATATTTTAAATGAATAAACATATATATGGAGATATGTTTCAAGATATTTTGTTTATTTCGGTAGATGAATGCACATTTTATTGATTCCGTTTGTAAGTGTATAGTTTATTCGAAAATTTAAGCGAGTCGATCCCCAAACTAATGTCCCTCTTGTTGATAATCATGTGTAAAGTTGGACTTTTTAATCACACAGTAGCATGCCACTGTGACAGCTCCGTTACCAATCAAATTCACGCACTAAAAGGCAACAGAAAGACTATCTGAAAACCCTTCTCAACCTAAGACACACACACATTCTTTTTTATAGAAAAGAAATACATCTTTTACAAAAATATTTTCATAATACAAATAAAACCGTTGCTTATGAATAAAAAGAAATCATGTTAAATCTGCCTTTTAACAATATGTTTAGCTACAGCAATTCCCTAAAAAAGATAGAAACAACATTCTAAATATAGCCGTTATTATTATATACTGTAATATTAACCTGATCAATATTATTTCGAACGTTCCTTTGATTAACCAGTTCCCAGCTTTATCTTTACTTGGCTCATATACGTATAAAAATGGATAGCCACAAACACGTGCCTATCGATTCATGTATATTATTAGATGTGAAATAGAATTAATCACCTTTGAATCACATTCCTTATTTTAGATGGTTCAGAAAAATCTTTAACAACTGTTTTAAAAGTTGACGTATTTTCATCTAAATCTGGATTAAATGTCAACTTTGAAAAGACAAACGTTATTTGGACAGGTTCGCTAAAATATACCGTAGTACTAGGTCAATCAAAACAAAATGGAAACTTTCATAGGGGGACACAATTTAAACAAGAGGGCCAAGATGGCCCTTGGTCGCTCACCTGAGAAAGATGATTGCTTAAGAAATAAAGATGCTTGAGTGTAAAAGTGAAATCTGGCTTTTTTTTATGGTGAAATGGGCATAACTCCTAAATTTACAAGTCAATATCAGTTATTATTGAACCCGATTGTGAGATTATGGGCATAAACATTGTCTTAAAGTTTAAAAATGATTGTTAAAAAAATGAAGTTGGTAGAGAATAAACAAAGTGAAATCTTGCATTTTTTGTATTAAAAGGGGCATAACTCCTGACCTAAATGACCCATCTCAGGCACAATTGAACTTAATCGAGACATAATGGTCATTAACAATGTCATAAAGTTTGAAGATGATTGCTAAAAAAAGGAAGATGCTAGAGTGTAAACAACGTGAAATATGGCTTTTTTTATATTAAAAGGGGCATAACTCCTGACCTAATTGATGGATCTCAGCCATAATCGAACTCAATCGAGACCTTATGGTCATAAGCATTGTCATAAAGTTTGAAGATGATTGCTCAAAAGAGAAGATGCTAGAGGTAAACAAGTGAAATATGGCTTTTTTATATTAAAAGGGGCATAACTCTGACTAATTGAGGATCTCAGCTAATCACTCAATCGAGACCTTATGGTCATAACATTTATAAAGTTTGAAGATGATTGCTCAAAAGATGATGCTAGAGTGTAAACAACGTGAAATCTGGCATTTTTTATTTTAAAAGGGGCATAACTCCTGACCTAATGTTCCGATATCAGCCATAATCGAACTTGGCCGAGATTTTATGGTTATAAATATTGTTTTAAAGTTTGAAGATAATTGCTCATAAAATGAAGATGCTAGAGTGCAAACGAACAAATTGTGGACGACGGACGGACGGACGGACGGACGACGGACATTCATCGATCCTAAAAGCTCATCCTGAGCACACGTGCTCAGGTGAGCTAAAAACTGGAAATAGAATTTGATCTGGATAAAAAAAAAAAGATTATTTCATATTGGAAAAGAAGGAAACTAACACTTTTGGAACAAATAAAGGTTGTAAAATCAATACTTTTACCTTTACTTATTAATTTGCTTATTAGTTTACCTTCTCCTACAAAATCATTTACACAAATCCTAAATGATATGTTCAGCAGGTTTTGTATGGGATGGAAAAGCAAATATTTGAAAATCGGTTTACATAAAGGATTATAATAAAAATGATACATAAAAAATATAGAGAGCTATATAATTATCAACAAAGATACAAAAACGTTTCAAATTTTATTAACCTTTTTTTTGCATATTCTTACTTATATTAATTGAGGTAGATTATTTACTTGTATTATAACATGGCCGGAATAGCAGATTGGCGGAGAAAGTCAATGGCTGATTGCTATATTGTATATGCAAGAGATACATTATTATGATCCGACGACGTTCTCAACATCACGTTAACATCTTTGCACATTATAAGAAACTAGATGGCGTCGACGACCACAATGTTAAGATAGAAAATGCCAAAAAGGGTCATTTGAGCCTTGTCATAACCACATAAAAAGGGGAACCAGACATTAACATGCTGGTATAGCAGTTCGCCAGTGTGCCAAATAAGGATTTCAGTAGTTAGGATGGATTATGAATGAATGTGTTTAATGCCCCTATATAGCAGTTCACCGGGTAACACGTGTGTATTTCATCGTTTCGAAAGAGCTGAGATGACCCCCATCTCTGGGTATCTGATGCAATACCCTTCCTGTTTAATTACAAAAAGTGCTGATAAAGCAGTTTTTTATTCATAAAAAAAAAAAAAAAAAACAAACAAAAAAACTCATGGAAGGTGGGGCGTGGACTTGCTTTAAATATTTCGCGGCCTCTTCTACATCAAATATGGGTATTATCAGATTAAATGACAATATGATAAAACCCAAATTGGGACAGCCTGGTTGCTTCATTGATCTAATGTGTCCATCCCGTATGATGGAAGACCCAAGAACGAAACTTGTCAAGGTTCATCACGGGTCCCTGTAAACCTTTGACAGGGTCGTAAATTGTTCCAATATACCGAAGAAAGCATTACATTTTAACTACATTTTACATTTTAATAAGTCTGCCGATATAAACAGACTTAATTCCTTAGAAAATTTTAACCACTGTTTGGACCAACACTTAGGATGTCATATCTTCACATATATAACTTTATTATCCTTACGTGAATAGCTTTTATAATCACTTTATATGCCTTCACACATGTAACGCCATTATCCTTATGAGAATAACTTTTATAACCTCATAATCCTCATGTGAGCATGTGAGAATAGCTTTTTATAATCACATTATCCATATATTTCTTCACACAGGTAAACATCATGAACCTTATGTGAACTGCGCATTTACCATTTGCTCGTATATTCATGAATCATTAATGCACGTGTCGTATGAAAGAAATTGTGATCTGAATTGTCGACGATTACAGATCACACTCAAGCATGTTAATCATTCTTTCATAGCCAAAGACGGTTCACCGAGCCAAGAATCCTTAAGGCGAATGGTCGAACCTAAGAAACACATTTTTATACACGTAATCGATGGCAAATTTCAGCAAGATCATATAGGTTGTATACGCATCTGAACACCATCTGCCATTTTTAATATCTTATACACAATATCCCGCTTTTGAATTCTGAAATGTGGGTCCGTCACACTTACAATACATAACTGAGCAGGGAGAGTCTTGCTTTAGAGAAGATCTACCTTGTACCATAATACCATTCATTAAACTAATTCCTCACTCACATTCTGCAGTACTGGGTGAAATTGTAAGCATAATATTAACAAAAGGCAAGATGTTCTTTACATGGTCTGTGGCATTACTTGATAGAACATTTTCATATGCTTCAATGACAGATCTATTAAGATTTCTAGCCACTCGTCTTCAGCTTTATCCTTCTCCTCATCACTTATCAATGGTAAATACAAATCCGTAAACTAAATTAAAACTATCACCTCCCTTATCAGGCCATAACTTGAAATCAAAAGCATTGAACAATGAATGTGGCTCCCCACCAATATGCTTAATAAATCTTTCTTCCAAGAAGAACACTGCATCATTTAACACATCACCAAGATCTTCATTTATCCTTTCCATGGTGTCAGCACGCCTTCGAAGTCCCCCTTTGCGCATCTGCATGCCTCTAAATAATCCATCTTGGGAATCTCTTTGAAAATGACGCTAGTTTCGCCCCCTTCTTGTTTTCATTTTAACAAAATTTTCTTTCAGTTCTTTTATTCTTCTAGCGACTTCTGCAATGACACATTTCTTCTTCTGGAATAACTGTGAAAAAGCTGACAAAAGATTTGTGTAGTCCAACATGAAATGCAGAAAACACAAGAACTTTTCTGACTTTATTTCATCTTTATCCTTTTGCTTTTCGACCATCTTCATTTCGGTCTGAAGCTATTTCCTCCAAATGAATACATGTTATCTCAAAATTATCTAACAAATTCTTTAACGCTATGTTCTGACTTGTCACCCACCTGATCTGTTGCACACCACCAAAATGCTTCAACTCCTTATCTAAACTTTCTGCTATCTCATAAAGATCTCTTCTCTCTTGGCGAATAATAATAGAACTTGAATATTCCTTTGAAAGTATCTTTAAATATATTCAATTAATGACAGCCTTTCTTGGAGTCACAAACAACTAGCTGCAATGCAGTGTACAGCAGCAACATAATCATCACAGTTTTGTTCAGAATATTGGTTGATCCTGTCTTTCATTAATTTTATGGCACCACCCTTTTTACCTATATTCACAGCTGCCCCATCTGTATTGATACACACCAGTGTTTGTGATACATCCTCTACAGTCAAATTAACTGCTTCTAAGCCTTTGAATACACCATCCGTTACGCACTGAGCATGTCCATGTTCAAGATCTACTATGTCAGCCAAACGTGTTTTAAGTGTTCCATTTTCATCAACATGTCTAACATAAACTACTTCCTGTTCACTCACAGCCTTATCAGTTGAACCATCAATCAGAATACTTATAAATCTTGCCCCATTAATTGACCTTTCTGTCGATTTTGATTGACAGTTCCGTATAGCCAATCAGATAACGGCATTATGTCACGCCTTCGATACCGATAAACATCCGCCATTTTGTTAGACAACTTCTGCAGCCGAAAAAAAAAACGACACGACTCTTGTTTCTTTAGTTCAACTTACATATGAGAAATATGTCGTTGTATACGGAATGGTGAAGAATGTAACTTTGGTGTATGTGATAGTGACAGTAGATATCCGGCACGTTTAAAAGGAGGTGTAAAATTTGTACCATTCCCGAAGCCTAAGACACAATGCAGTAAGTGTCTGCGTTGGATAAAGTTGTGCGGAAGACCACATTGGCAGCTTAATGTAGAGAAAATCAAATAAAATCGGTATGTCTGTACCAAAGTAAGTGGATGCGATGTTAAATATCTCTATTCAAGCTGATATTTCTTTGTCTCTCGTAAGATAGAGTGCAAATATTCCCGAAATCGATTCGCCACCTTCATAATTCGACCTAAAGATATGTTTATATAGACGGTGTATCAGTGTATTTTTCGACTTATTCATGTTTCTTTTTTATATATATACTTTATTTCATTTGTGTAATATTTTCTCTAAATATGTTCATATCTCCATTTCAAAATCTTGCCAGATGGTCTCTGAAAAGAAAACTTTTTAACAGTCTTATTAATATTTGGTTAATTTTAAGATTTGTTACATCATTATATTTAGAATGGATTATATGCGTGTGTATTTCGTAAGTTTATGTGGCTGTAATACAGTAGATATCTGGTTTTTGGCCTTTCAGACCCAGTGATTTTATTTTGGTTAATTCATTACCTTTTACAGATGGGGTTCCTTAGCCAAAAAACTGACATTCCCCCCAAATTACTATTTTCCAAATAAAATAGTTTTTTTTATTTATTCAAAAGAAAATTCATGGAATTTTAATGAAATTTATGTTATCCTTGTTATCTACACTTTAACTGAAATATATCGCATATTATTAGATAATTTCATTGTTGATTTAAAACAATTTTATTGTTTTATAAATAATAATTTCCATTTTTTTTTATTAATAACGCTTATTTTCCCTATAAAAAGCCACCGGTAGTAAAGAAATCTAGAAAAAAATCAAAATGGATAAAGTGTTGGGTGGGTAAGAAAAATAAACAAGTTCAATCATTGTAGCATCTGTAATATTAAGTCATTGGACAGAAGTTTTCTGTTCACCAAATGATTTTGGGCTGTACGAAGAACACACATAATATCGATGGGTCAACGGAAGACTATTCGAACTCGACTTTTTCCCAGAATAGTTTTTTTCTGATATTTCAGGATGTCTTGAACCCCTCCATATACTGTAAAAATAATTTGGCTAGAGTGTACATATAGAAAAGGTTATGACCAAAAAATCAAAAAAAAAAATCAAAAAAAAAAAAAAAAAAAAAAAATCATAACATTGATATGATTTATGCAAAAGTATTCTAACTTCAGATAGAGTACTCTTGAACAACTAAAATCATGTTCCAGGAGGATTTTTTGTGTGCAAAACTATTCTAACTTAATAATTAAAGAATGAATAATTTTCCATTTAAAAGTTTAACTTACTTGACATTGTTTATTACTGAGGGGTATTTTATCTTATGTAAAAGAAACATATGACATCATTATGACATCATAGAATGTACTTTTGACATTGAAATGTTATAATTATTTCAAGGACAAGATGATGAAACATGAAATATTTTTAATATTTTTTCGTTATGAGAGAAGATTGAAGCTGTCCTTACTAGATCAGCATTTTTCTTTGGTGAATATCGATAAAAATGTGAGTATAAAAAATTCTTATATCTAAAAAAATTTTTTTTTATTTCATTTTATTTCTTATTAAATTGTGTTGCTGAATATGGTACCGTATACATACTAAGTTGTTTTTTCTGCTTTTTAAAAGTTCCCAACTTGTGAACAATCTTTTCCCAAAATAGGCAGAAAAATCCTAGTCATGATAGTTTCATTCTGTAAGGATTGTTTATTTTGATATATAAAAGGCACCAACACAGTTATGGTCATTTAGTCAATTTTCAGCTATGAATAGAGGAAGTCTTGGCAGAGCTGGTCAGTTGGAAGACATCTTCACATGAAAGATTTCAGATTTTTTTTAATCAATAATCTATATAATAGGTTTGAAGTAAAGTGTATGCTCTGAAACATTTTTATTACCACATCACCCTTTTAGTCATTATTCACACATAAAGCATAATCAATTTTTATATTTTCTTAAACAAATGCATTGATTCTTTTATTTCCTTTATGAAAATGTATTCCCCCTACACTCAAATTGAATAATCTAAGGTTTTTACGTTTTTTATTTTCAGATCAGAATGTTGACAGTTAGAGGAAGTTGTCATCAGGCACACATACAATTTTGTGCAGCAGGTCAGCAATGTGTGACAAATAGCCTCCAAGCCATGATTTTTGCTGAAAGAAGATCTCCATGTCTTTGGACAACAAAGGCCATAGATAATATACTTGAGGCTGGAGACAAATTTTATTGTAATTTATTCTGCGAGGGCCACTTACTAATATCTGATCTGCCAACACATATTAACGATGGAATAAGACTTACTATTTCCCAAACATGTAGTGGCCTTGTGAAAGTACCTGTGTCGGATGGACCCTTCCTCACCCTACAGGAAGCTCTCTCATATACAAACAGATACTGTTTCTTGACTTTAAACTGCTTTACAATGGCTACTATTTAAGCTGACAACAATTTTTGGGTCTTTGATTCACAACTGATTCAAATACTGGAGAGAGTCTACTGACAGATAATTCTTTAAGTGAGTTCTAAGAAGTCAGTGAAAATGAGCTCACTTGTAGACTGACTGAAGCTCAAATGTTCATTGATATATCTGACTATAGTAGTGTTTCAAGTCAAAGTGAAAATGTCCAATTGGAGTTAATGCAGTAGATAGTGACAGGGGCATTGGAATTAATGCAGTAGTTGGTGACAGGGACATTGGAGTTAATGCAGTTTTTGATGAAATGGGAATTGGGACAAATGCAGTAGTTGATGGCAGGGGCATGGAGGTAAATGCAATTGTTGGTGAAAGGGTTTATGGGCTAGATGCAGGGGTTGATGACAGGGGCATATGGTCATGGAAATACAAATGAAACTTTAGATATAGAAATAGCAAGTAGCACACAAAGTGAAGTGAATGATGAAAGTTTCAATGGAACATTAATTGTAGAAGACATAGTTAATAGTGTTATTGAAAATGAAACTCTTGTAAGAGGCAGAAGACGTCTATGAATCTATGAAATGGAAAAGAAGTATCTTAAAATTTCAAAGAAACATGGGTGTATCAACAATAAGATCAAATGGTGTAGTTAAAGAGGCAAAATGCATTAAAACAGATTGTTGAATAGGTTGTAGATTCCAGTGCAAAAGAAACTTTGATCAGAAAACTAGAGAAGACATATTTCATAAATCTTGGGGCTTGTCTGATGTAAATCTTCAAAGACAATTCATACTAAAAAACAGCCAGCCAAAGATTAAGGCAAGTAAAACAATATCTGGTGTTAGCAGGCGTGCAACCACCTTTTCATATGTTTTACCTTGCAATGGTAAAGAATTAAGAGTATGCAAAACCTTTTCTTTTGCACTCTTAATATCTCTGGGCAAATGGTTCAGACTGTTATGAGGAAATCTTCACAAATGCCCGGAGTCTGTTAACCTGACAAGCGTGGCAAGCATCTTTCAAGACCAGATATAACCTCTGATATGGCATCTACACATGTTCGGGCTCACATTAATTCATTTCTTAAAGAAGACAGTCATTACTGCAGGAAAAGTTAAAAAAAGTATTTGGGCGCCTCACTGTCCATACAAAAAATGTACAATTTGTATTGTGAAAAGTGTGCGCTTGAAAATGTAAAACCAGTGACTTTATCTTGTTACAGAAATATACTCAACCACGACTTTAACTTGGCTTTTGTAAAACCTATTAAAGATCAGTGTGACTTCTGCTGCTCAGTAAGGAACAATAACATAAATAGAGATGAAGATAAAGAAAAACATGAACTTCACATGAAGAGTAAAGAAGCAGCTAGTCTTAACAAAACCAAGACAAAGAATTGGCTCAATCTGGGCAAGATAAGTCACTGGTCGTTGCATGTTTTGACCTTGAGCAAGTTTTAAGTACACCGAAATCTTTTGGATCAGTAGTATACTACAAACGTCGGCTAAGCAATTTCAATTTTAGCGTGTACAATCTTAAAAATAAAACCGAGAGGCATTTAGTTATTTGTGGAATGAAAGTGTGTCAGGAAGAGGGGCATGCATATAGCAAGTTTTGTATACAGCTTTATTGAAACAAATGTTAAAAATGGCATTTAAAAAGATTATTTTTTGCTCTGACAACTGCAGTGTTAGAATATGAATAAATACTATATTTCTATGCTGTGGTATGCTATACAGAAATTCAATCTTTCTTGTATTGAGCACAAATATCTTGAAAAAGGACACACACAAAACGAAAATGACTCGGTTCATGCTTCAATTGAAAGAGCAAGCAGACACATATCTGTCTACACAACACCTCAGTGGGCAAGTGTAATTCAGGTTGCTCGGCCAGAACAAACATACACTGTAAAAGAAATGGACAGTTCCAACTTTTATGATTTTAAGCAAATTTCATGTGTTTTGAAATATTTTGACTTGGACTTTGACAGAGAAAAGGTTCGCTGGACAGATGTAAGAAAATTTAAAATAGCTTCTGATGATCAAAGCCTAGTACAGCTTCAGTATAGTATGATGGGCCAGTTCACTTTTTAAACTTGACACAGCGCCTTCGTCGAAATCAGGCCATGACAAATGCTGACAAAATTATACTTCAACCACTGCATGCAGACCTATTACCAATTTTAAATGACAAATATAGGGATTTTATGTACTTATGCAAATGTGGAGTCATCCCGACAGTACACCATCTGTTCTATTTTCTCCTTCCACATGAAAGTGAGCAGTTGGCCTAAAAAACTATGGTTTAGTTCATTTAGTAGAATCTACATAGTTATATATGTAGCTAGCAGGCCTCTGTCCACATAATTATATATGTAGCTAATAGGTCTCTGTCCAGTCCATACAGCAAATAAGACTTTTTATGAATTGTTCCATATTTCATCACAAACATAAAAATGACTACAAGAGTAAATAATTATGTTCTTGTTGCAGATGGTACTTCTTCATTTATGGAGTTCATTTTTTCATTGTGTTCATTTCTTAAATATATTGATTGCAAAAGGTTGTTTAGTTATCATTTATTCCCTTTAATTTACTATTCAAATAACATTTATTGATACAAAATAATGTATAGCATTTTAAAGATAGAATACTTAGAACCATTTTTACGATTCTTTAAATTTTATGCAAAACTATTCTGTCTTATAAATGTGCAATAAAAACAGATTTACTTGATGAGTATTAAATGATTCCATGATTAATGCTATAAAACATGGTTTTGTTATAACTCTAGGTCAAAAAATACAACTTCAGCTCTGTAATCCTAAAATAATCAGTTTTTACCTTCTCCTGAACATTTCTGAAAAACCTAATTAGAATAGTCTTCCGTTGACCTTACGATATGAGGTACATGTACATGTATATAATAAAAATAATCCATAAAACAAAGAAATACTTGTTTTGATATACTATATAATATATATTTTTTTCAAAATTTATATGACACAATGTGTAATTTTTCCACTATTTCCCTGACTTTGTTACACATTTAATTGAGAAAACATGACAGCCACATGTTAGAGAGTTTTACTGAAGAATGAATGACAATTCAAGTGAATTAATCAGTTACACTCTAAATGAATGTTGATAATACCAATGAATTATTTCACTAGATTTCAGCATTTTGTCAACAGTAGCTGGCCAACCAAAGAATTCCCTGACCCTCTTGCAGCTGACCCCTACACACCAAAACCCAAGGCCCACAGAGCTTCCCCATCAAGGAGACGAAAATTAGGTTTTCAAACACCAAGAAGGTCTATTATTGACATTTTCATATAAATAGTAACACTCTTGTGGCATTCACTACTTTATTTATTATTATTAGTCCACATGAAATGTCAAAAAATCAAAAATTAAATTAAAAAGACTTCAAGTATATATTTAGGAAAGAGATTTCTGTTTTGAGTGCTATATTGCATAAAAATGGTCGATATTAAGAACGGAATCCCAATAATCAGATAACGTTTGCCATTGGTCTGATTGATAATTCCATTGCATCATGCATTATTTTGGAATGTAATACTCACAGAAAAAACTCTTTCCAATTCTACCAATTTTCCTATAGAATTTGGCACAATTAATGTGTTGTTTTTTGGTAACTTAGAATGGAAACTTAAGAATTTCATAACCTCCATGACTGAAGTAGACTTTGAGTAAAGTTTTAACTTTGTCACCCATTTTTCCTTTTTTCAGGATACTGTCAGAGACTGACAATTTCCATGCTAATGTTGAGTGTGACAAGGAAAATGAGCCACTTTCAATGCTATGTCAAGACCACACAGTAGCTACACAAACTGATAGTTCATGTAAGTAATTGAAAATTAAAAGAAAAATATGAAGGAAGAAATCTTATTAAGATTAAACTATAACTAATACCCACACTGCATTTGGTTAAAGCCCAAATACTGTCACTTGAGCTTTTTATGTGAGGCCTTTAAGCTGACCTTTGATAGGTTGGTGGTTCTACATGCAATTGTAGCTACTGTCTGTCAGTACTTCAAAATACATGTATTGAAAGGTTTATCACATGCAAATGGCCCATAAACTTTAGTTGATACCTTAACTTACTTATTTACAATAAGAATAATAAAACCTTGCCAAGAGATCTTCTCACCAAATTTTGTCAATGAATTTTGTTTCAAAGAAAATATCTTCTTTGTGTAGACAACAAGATCACATAATTCTGCTCCACTAATCATTAATTGGCCCTGGATTTGATAAAAATAATTGTGCATTTTCTTCAAGGTTATATGTCCAGAGTTGTTGTCAAACTGAAGACAAAACTCTTTAATGTCACATGCTTCCTAAATTGTACACTCCCTAGCACTGAAAGGGCATTTAACCTCTACAAGGCCACACTTACCCTCACCAACACACACTTTTGCATCTGGAGATGCACCTAAAATGAAAATTTAGGGTTTACAATTAACCCACACTTGTGGATATGATGGCCTGTCTTTTTAACATAAGTTGTCAGAGCTTTCTTTTCATTTCCTTTCCCATATGTTGTTGGCCTTGAAGTAAAAGATTTTGTGTCCATCACCATATTTACAAATTTATCTGTGACCTTTTTCCTTTTACAAATCAGTCCAAACTGTGATGCAGTAAGGCGACCTTTCCTAGATTCAAACCATTTAGAACAAAGTGCATGGTCACGTGTTTCCTCTTCCATCCTGTGACATTCTTCCATTGTAACCATATCATTCTTTTCTATTCGATCTGCACTTATCACCGTAACTTTAGGAAACTTAATGTCACCACACTGTGCTGTCACTGGCTGCAGCACTTCTTCCTTGTAAAACTGAGCCTGTAAATATAAAATATAGTTGAAACTGTATTAGCGGCCACCTGTATTAAGCGATCAACCTGTATTTAGCGGCCAGTTTCAATATGACCAAACAAGCATTTTGTTATATGTTTAACCTTTATTTAATGACCACCTTTGTTAAGCAAGTCACTTTCTCGTGTTCCCCATACTAACCGCTTAAGACAGTTTTTTTTTTCATTATTATAATAGATATTTATAATTTGGTTACAGGGATTGACCCAATATATGTACTGTGCTTGGTTGCTGAAAATAACTCCCTACGTCAAGATCTGGCTAAATATACTCTTGAGTCGATAGACAGGACACGACAAGCATCACATTTGAACAAAGAGGCCTTAAAATCTAACGTGCCATCCTTTTCTATTGATAATATAATTTCGAATGAAAACATAATCAAATATTACACAGGTTTTTCCAAAGTTTCATTCCTGACAATATACCGTTTCCTTGTGCCAAATGAAGAAATACTCCCACTTTCATATGTAGGAAAGGGAAAATTGAAACAGATTGAAAGTATATCCCTTAAAAATAAACTTTTGTTGACTCTGTGTAAACTCAGAAATGACTTTGATCTTGTGGACCTAGGTTATCGTTTCAGTGTCTCCAAGTATACTGCAGGTGTGGTTTTCAACTCCTGGGTAAGTTATATATTCTTAAGATTTTGTGAGGTGCCAATATGGCTACACCGAGATGTCATAAAGGAACACATGCTAGCTGATTATAAGGATAGCTTTCCCACTACTTTTGGAATTTTGGACTGTACTGAAATCAAGAAACAAAAACCCTCTTCCTTGAAAGTACAAACACTGACTTACAGTGATAACAAATCAAGCAATACATCAAAGGGTTTAGTTGTTGTTGACCCAAGAGGGTCAGTGATATTTTCCTCAATGTTATTCAGTGGGTCAATCTCAGATAAGGAACTGTTTAAGCATAGTGGTCTTGAGGAGTTACTTATTCAACTCATTAAGAGTGGCTTTCTTCAAGTTGGTCTGCTGGCTGATAAAGGGTTCATGATTGAATCAACTGTGAAAGACTTTGGGCTAATGTTGAACATTCCACCTTTTGCATGTAGTGGATCACAAATGAGTGAAAAAGATGTATTTTTGACTCGAAAGATTGCAAAACACCGTGTTCATGTTGAACGTGCAATTCGAAGAATCAAGTCATTTAAAATTACATCAAACAAATTTCCAGTTGTTCACATGTCAAGTGTTATTCAAATTTGGTATGTGTGCTCTTTCTAAACCAATTTCATGCCATCATGTATAAAAGAATCATAATCATACTCGTGCTGCTAGTCCACTTCCAACTGGAACATCTCCAAGAGTGGTGCTGTGTGTGGCTGAATGAATGTCAAATAGCTAATTCCACATCCATGCAAAGATTTTAGGAATGTCAAATCCTCCTCTTTGACCCTGATTTTTCTAAAATGTATAAAGTAAAAATGTATACTTTTGTATGTGTGATATGTAGTCTTGATTACTCACAATTCAAAATGTGACTTTCAAAACATAATGAAATATAAAGATATAAATCATACAGTATTTGAAAAACACAAGGATAGAAAAACTATTTTTCTGCACATTAATCAAAATTTGTGCAGATCATATCTTAAATAACATCAAGCAGATATGCTTTTATACTGGCATTTGAATAGGGCATTTCTGTTTTTGTCAATTGTTAATTTTATCAACAAAATATTAATCTTTATTAGCCTATATACCTTTTTTCCTTGGCAAATACAATTCAACAGATTAAAAATCTGTCAATGACAGATACGGTGGTAGGATGACGTCACTTTTGTGACATCACTTTTTTGAGAAAACTCATTAAAACCTGTGTAAATTGACTTCGTGTGTATTGATTATTTATTGGGTATATAATAAAAGGAAAACTATATTGCAGTACCTTTTTTTGTGGCTTTGTATTTTGCTACTCACAGCTAAGGGAAAAAAATGACATCTCACTAGACTGAAGGACAAGCGAGATACTATTTTTCCCATGCTGCTCGTTGCAAAAAACAAAGCAACAAAAAGCTACTGCAACAAACATTCTCCATGCATGTATTAATGCCACATTCATGTGGGATATACAGATTTGTAATTGTCTTTTTGCCTGCCTATTTGTCTGGAATTTTGTGTTATACATAATTTCAACAGTAATTACACTATATTCATGAAACGTTATAGGTGTACTTCACATTCCGATGAAGTTGATGATCTTGTAAATGTTTCAAATTTGATATTCAGTTGACAAGAAGTTTTGACTCATTAAATTACTGTGCAATATATAATACTGACATTTTGACAATTGTTGACCTGAACAGATTTGCAATACAATATGCATTTGTATAACAAAGTTTTTTCTTACAAAAGGTAAAATTCACACGTGTTAATTTTCACAATAATTATGAATTCATGCCTTTGTTTGAAATGTTTGTCATAGCAGACTTATGCTACATATGTAATGCATAAAGTAACAACCTTTGGGGCTTTGTCCATTGTCCATTGTTGACATGTTTAATTTATGAAAAAATTTAAAACATAGATGAACAATTCATGAATATGTTGTTGTTTTTTTTATCATTCATAAAGATCAACCTCAGGGGGGCGTGGATACGTGTCGATAGCAGAAAGGTCAATTGACCTACAAGTGTCTTGCTTTATTACTTCACCAATAGAAGAATCAAAACTCTTTACAGGCATGTCTATTTCTGTAAATATCACCAAGTTTAATCCCATTTTTTTCTTGCAAGTCACACAAACTAGGAAATTTTGAGAAAGGTTCATTTTCAGTTGCAGTATAATAGGCATTATTCATTAGTTTTTCATACTTAACACTGTTTTTCTCTTCAAGTTTCTTAACGGATGGTTTCAGCAATGATGAGCTAGGTACGACTATAACTTTATCATGCTCCACACATTTAACGTGTTTTACACTTTTTTTCGTGAAAATTAAGGGTCTCTCTTCGAAAATTAGAATCAATGCCCGAAAAACCAACACGGACTTGCTATCCGAAAGTTTCGAATATTTTGCGCAAACACCACAAAACAACTTTTCTTCTTTTTCTTTTAACTAACCACGGAAAATCAGAAAACCAATTGCCCATAACTTTTCTTATGCGTTTAGTCTTATCGTAGGCGTTTTGCTGTTTCCTATGTTTTAACTCGCGCTCTTCCTCTGACTTTTCATCATCTCCGCCGCCGTAAAGCTTCTTTATTGATAGTTGTTTCGACATTTTGACAGCCGGAAATAAACAATGTGTTGTCCAAGACTGTGCCTCAAACTTATAAAAATCTATCAAAAAATGTGTAGAATACTGCGAACCAGTCTGCACTAGCAAGTTAATGGATCTTTCTGGGAAAAGAGCGTCGCTATGGTGATATTTTGTCAAAGTAAGTTCCCCTTATTAAGTAAAGAGTCATCACATCGCTTAACTATCGTATCGGAAGTAAATTCATTTCTTACTGAAACATTTTTATCTCGGAAAGTTACTCGTCCGGACGGACGAGTGTTACGGGAAATTATGCTCGTCCGACATTGAAATTCACTCGTACATACGAGCTGACGAGTTAATTTTTACACCCCTGCAGTGATATACATTCGGGTTTTCATAACCCTTGTATAAATTGCTGTTTACTTTCAACTTTAACCGGAATTGATTGAAATATACATATTTATAATACATTTATAAAATATTAATACTCCAACCAGTAAAAAAATGGTAATCTATTTTTGATACTTATGACATAGACTGGAAAATGATATATAGTTATGTTTTAAATGTACAAGGGATACATATATTCAATGGTTGCAAATAAGAATTGTACATAGAAACAAACTCACTACTCTTTTAAAATTATTATTATTGATAATAATTTTTGTACTTTTTGTACATGTCGTGAAGAAACTTGCTTCATTTATTATATGAATGTGACAAAGTTAAGCCATTTATATAATTCTTTTCTAATGTGATTTAAGACTTTGAACTTCAGCTAGAAAATAACAGCAGGAATGTTTTGTAAGGGTCATGTATAAGATACTATTGGATTGTCTTTTTAAGTAAAGAAATTAAAACATATTTTGGTGCAAGAAATATGAAATAATACCATATATAACTATAAGAAAAACTTGTGTCTAGCAAGGGACATTTACAAAATTAACTAATGCTGGAAAAAGATAGTTGGGCATACTATTCACTACATTTATAACTAGGTCAGATAACAAAAATCTATTTATTATGATCAAAGACGGTCTCTTCCTTTTTCCCATTAACTGATTCATTTTTTCTGTTCATATATCTTTTACATCATATATTTATTATACCACACATATTATTACATAGATACATACATTCAAAAGTGTTGCACTGCATGTACATTTGCAAACAATTGTTAAGTAAAATAAGCATGACTGATGGCAGATGTCCCAATATGCACATGCAGGTGAAGAGAGGGGTGGGGGTTAATGTAATAAAAAATGCTGTTGAGCTAAAACATACACTGTTTTTAAAATCAGACCATCCGTCCGTGTGTGTGTTAGTGTGCATTTTCTTTTGTTGTAACTTTTGTTGTAACTCAAAGGTCAAGGTCACAATCACAGATCAAAGGTCATAAAATTGGATATTTTTCAGTTTCCGGATATTAACTCTGTCCTGGATGAATGGATATTTATATAACTAGGTGTCAATGATCTCCTCCAGAAGACGAATTGTCGCGCGAAAGATCCAGGTTTTAATTCAAAGGTTAAGGTCACAGTAAACAATCAAAGGTCATAAAATGGGGGTATTTTTTGGTTTCCGGATATTAACTCTGTCCTGGATGGATGGATATTTGCATCCACTGACATGTAACTTCATATACAGACAGAACATATGAAAGAAAGTGCAGATTACAAGACCCATAACTCTAAACTTTAATATATTTTAAGTTACCCCCCTTTGTTGATAGAGCTATTGGGTAGGGGACACACCTTGAAACAGTTTTCCAAGGAACACCCAGGTATTGTAAGGTATGTAGGGGGATGGCCACGACCTCCACATATCAATAAATGTGATTAATAAAAAGTTAATTGTGAAAAAAATCACTTTCACTGCTAAATGTTTCATGTAGCGGCAACAGTCAAATGCATGCCCCAGTTGCGAAAACCATACGTTTCTATATCCTGGTACCTGGAAAATGACAAATACATGTACTAGATTATGGCGGATACATGGGAATACATGCCAACAACACGATAACCAGTCCAACTCTGGCAGTGCCATGCACCAGAAGCAGTGTCATTGAAAAAATATGCACATCATATATTTCTTGCTAGAAACATGCCGACCTTGCTTTTTACTGTAAGAAGCTTGGGCTCATCAGCATGTTCATAAATGTCACATTTCTCTATCAAATGTTCTTGTATATAGCTTAAGCTTAAACGTAATTGATAAACACCAAATGTTAGTTCACTTTACTTTTCATCACTAAGACGAGGGAAGTTAACAATGTCAAATTCATCAACACTTTTCCAAACCTTAACCTTCCTGTTCTTCAACTGCTTGGTTTTTTGGGATTACTGCAACATCTGGGTAGCAATCTCAACGTCCTTGTCTGTTTGGCCAGCTGAACTAAGAGGGTGAAGTATTTGTTCAAAAGAGTACACAGAATACGAACAAAGTCACCTATAAGCGGCAACTGGCGGTGTCTTCCCAACTGTCCCACTTTTATATAAAACAGTAAAAATCAAGGTGGGACAGTTGGGAATCATGCTTAATTGGATAACAATAGACTGTCATGGATGAGTGACTATAGTCTTTACCTAAATGGATGGAATATTTCAGTGCAATTATTTGTCTTATTGTCTTATATTATTAAGAGCAATTTGCAATAGTATTTATGGTTAGTAATATATTGCATTAGTATTTATAATAAGTTATATGCTATTAGCAAAATTATTTATAATATTTTGGTTATTCTCTCTCTCTCTCTCTGAAATGAAGAAAACAAATTTTATGTTTTATAATTTATTATTTTTATTTCATGTGTCATGAACAAATCAAATAAAGACAGGGCTATATTCGGATGTGGTACAATTTATTGTATTTTGTTTTAATTTGAAAACAAGCATTTCATTTAAACAACTGTGACATTCCACCCTACTGATCTGTTCTATACAGAGTTACTCGTCAAACCGAATCAAATGCGATGCAAAATCGGCATACTCCATCACAGTGATTTCTTCAGCCATGTACTTGTGTTTCAGGGCAGACAGTCTCTGTTCAAGTTGTCGGTATTTCCTCCTCTTCTTTTCTCTCACTCCTCCGGCACTGTGCTGAAGAATTTTGATAGCATTGGCAGCTTCAATCCTTTGTATTGTTTCCAAGAACTTGTAAATGTTCGGATGTGACTGTCTCATACTTTTCTTTAGTTTGTTGTGCCAGCCTTCCAAGTTGTTTGTTGTTCTTGGTCCTTCTGTCTCGAAATGGTTCCAGTTGTCCTTGTCTCCCTCAACCCAATGTTCAGTGACATAGTCTGTGAACCTTGAAACATCCACTGGAATCTCTGCATTTTCAGCATCCGTCAGTGCGACAAACCACACATCTTCAACATGTTGTATGGGGACTAGAGGCAGAACTGCAGCTCTTCTTCCTAGTTTCTTAAAGTCCTCATTCTCAGAATACAGTCCAACTAAGCCAAGCTTCTGTATCTTCCGCCAAACACACTGTGTGTAATGAAAAAAACACCCTTTCACATTCACATTTGGAAACACTCTGCGAGCTGCCTGCTTGGTTGCTGCCTCAAAGTCTATCAGGAGTGTGTCTGGTCCCAGTTCCATTCCTATTTCCCTGCATTTCTGTTGAAGATGTTGAAAAAGTCTGCAGTAAATCCTTTCACTTTTTCCAGGCAGAAGGGCAAACACTAACGGATACATGTGTCCATCAATATATCCATGGAGTGTGTAGACCTGGCTGAATATGTCTGGGCACACATAAAATGTTCCGTCTCCATATATGGTTGGGTTCTGTGCCAGATGCTGGAGATTTGTTCTTGTAGCAAAAATCAGCATCCTGTTGTCATTCTCTGCCTCATCAACCAGTAGGAACTGCTCACCAGTGTGCGTTTCAGTCCATTTTCCATCCAAATCTATGTCACTCCTGGACTTTGGTATCCCCGGTCTCAATGCACCTCTTTCCCTGTATAGAGATGACTTGGTGGAGGGGAAGGTTGGTAATCCTTTGCAGACTTGTTCTGCATCTTCGTCCCATTCTCTGTCTCTCAGACTGGATATGACTTCTTCATATATTGACGGAATCGGCGTGGTTTCTTCGCGTGCCCTCTTTCGCATGAGTTGATTTATTTCATGGCGCTTCAGTTCCATGTGTTCGGCTGCATGATTATGGGTATTGGTCACAGAAACTGGAATGTTGTCAGCTGTTGTGATTTTAGCAGAACAGGTTCGGACATGACAGACCCAGTACACCCTTGTTGGTTTTCGGTTTTTGACCTGGTATCTGAATCCATTGTAAACCAGACTATCACCACCACGTTGGTTCTTGACAAACTGCACACTCACTTGTGCATTTGCCATTTTAGCTTATAATTTCAGACGATGTTACTTAGTGAAATTTTACTATCAAATGAAGACATTTACATCAGAATGTAAATATATTGTATCTGATACAGTTCAGTTCATTAATGAGATATCACAGTTTGAAAGTCACAATAAATTGATAACCAAAAATGTTAATTACTTCAAATCAAATTGTTTACCTTAAGTAGTAAACTGCTAGATCAAAGGACTTGTTTGTATTTCTTAATCCAATCACTTAGCAATATAAATGGACTTTAGTTGGACCAATCAATTAACACAATTTAAAAAAGTAGCAGAGGTGATAATTATCTTAATAAAATTTTTTTTTTTATCAATTACATAAGCTTTAAAGCCAGAGATCAAAGGAATGCATGTTTACACTATAAATTACAATTAATTTAGTAACCCTAATTAATGGACCTTAATAAACACATTTTAGAAAGAAATAATACAATATAACTAAAACATGAAATTTTACCTCTTAAAATACAAAATCAAAAAAAAAATCAGAAACAAAATCAGATAATACAACTTCAATTCATTTTAATGTGTTGTAGTTTGAAATAGATTATAATCCCTTATCAAAACACACCCAGCAAGGTGCTAAAAATCTTGAGTGGGACAGTTGGGAAACAAAATATCAAAAAGTGGGACAGTTGGGCATAAACCCAACTGGCTGTGTCATTACATGGTCATGGTACTTGAAACACTTGATAAAGGCGTTTGCTGAGTCCCACCCGTTACAAGTAATAACAAAGTTGGCTTGAATTAACCTGTAGCTGGTATACTTGTTTTCAAAATTAGATTAAATACGGTTGCTCAGAGCATAGCCAGATAATTTATTGGGAGATGGGTCGCTGAAAAACATATTCTTGAGTAAAGACATGTCGGATTACATTCCTTAATTTTAAAATATTATAATCATAGAAGATGACACAAACATTTTAGCTTAAACATTTTTTTATATTTACAATCGAATCAAGCCTTAAACAAATTTATTTACTTTGTAGTGAACAGGAGTATAGAAAATTCTATAGAATAATTATCATCAGTTGCGAACAATAGAGCGACGTACGGATGAACGCACTAAAGAATGGACAAATGAAGCAGTTACTATTTGCTCCCCGATTTCCAATTTGCTAACCTTCGTGACAACATGGTTTACATTAGTATCGTCAATTGCCAGTTGTTTCTGTCCCATCTTCATCAGGAGCAGCATTTCCAATTGAATTCAAGGAAAGAAAGTCTTTGATGTCTTTCATGTTTGCCTGTAGCAGTGATTCAAAATGGCTTCATCATTATTTTTGGTGTCTGCTTATTGGTGTATTCTAACACGACTCGCATCTTTTTACGCAGAAACAACACACTGGTCACAGCGATCACTTGATATTATTGCCATTACATGATACTTCCTCGTAGAATGAAATCAAATCAAATGGAATAACAAATGAATGTAAATAAAGAATTTACATGTATCATGTTTCACGAGTGTGTGTGTTTGTTTGTTTGTTTGTTTTCTTTTTTACTTTCATCTGTATATGTATACGATAGAGATAATTCGATCGGCAAGCTAGAGGAAGTAATTTGGTTTTCAGTTTCTACGTCTCAGGAAAGTAATCGAAATAAAAAACATGACGAAAAACGAATTAAAATCGAAATAACCTATCTCTTCCGGTGTGCTGTTGTGTATTTAAACACAGGTTTGTCGTTCATGTGCGAATAGTTATATCACGAGGGATACGTGATAATAATCTTCACCTTAACTCCAAACCTGTGTTTAAATATAAAGCAAAACACGAGTAGAGATAGATTATTTCTTTAACATAATTATACCTTTGAATTTCATAAGGCCAATCCCCATTTGGCGGGAGAGATACATTAGGTTAGTATCTTGTTCAAATCAAGGTTTGGAAACTTTTTTATAGTTTGAATTATAGTCATTGACAGAAGGTGATAAATGCTTCTATATTATTTGAATATCGAAATTCGATTTCTTGTAGTTCTATTTCATGAAAAAAAAATGCATACATGTATAACGATTTACTTGTTGCGTATGAATAGGGGAAATAACCCTTACTATAACTTTCCAAACGTTGTGAATTAATTGTCTTCCTTACTGTAGGTATCGTTTTATTGGGTTTAATGTCCCGTCGACAGTATAAAGGACGTTTGGAGACTACATCCAATTCAACACGTTAAAAATAACTAATAGGCCGAATTATATCACTCCGCGCCACGCGCTTGTATTCTATATATTCATATTGTGTTGAACTCAAACACCTGGATTCGTGGGCTCGATCCCCGGCCGCCACATACCAAAGTCGTAAAAAATGGTACTGTTATAGCTCCCTTGCTTGGCTCTATCTGGTTGGCCCGGTGTCAGGATAATGTGAATAGGTCTGGTATCATGCCACATGTCTAAGGCGTGATATTGCAATGTAATAGCACTATATCTGTCTCAAGTAGAAATCGTCTCTAAATAACTGAAATACTGTCGGTGGGACCCAACAAACAAACAAACACCAGGGTTAAATGTATTTGATGATCAACTTATTATTCATTTTTTGATGGAAATGTATGAGAAATACAGACATTAATCGCTATTTGCAAATATTATTTGAAACTATTTTATTGGTGTAAGATTAAAAACAGTATTTCGTTCACAGTCCGTTCATTTACGCTTCGTTTTTTTATTTTTTTTTTTTATTTTATCGCGGTTTATTGTGTCTAGGTCATATGATAATAAAAATCTGACATGAATTTTGGTCATTTCATATCAAATTTACATTTTTTCCCCATGAAACCTGTGATTTTTTATTTTACATACATTTTTTTTTTTTTGCACGCGAGCCTTAAAACAGACCCCCGTCGATCGGTAAGCGCGAAAAAATGTTGCATTTCCTAGTTCCGGTTTCTGAATCGGTTCTGATGAGCGTTCTATGCGGACACAAAAAAAAAGATGAATTGGAGAAAAAGAATAATTGCGTTTAATACATCCTAATATACTGGAGCTGTACTGTAAATATACTAGGACGATGATGGTGTCGGCTCAGACGATGACTTTATCGCCGCCAGAAAAATACTTCAGTCAAAAATAACTTATTTGCAGAGAAAAACTTTGATCCTGTGAATCTTGTAAAATTACAGAACCAATTGTCCCGTGAGTCTTAAAAACTTTTCAGATTATCTGAAAGGCAGTACATACTGGAGAACTGATTTTTTTCTCATGCTCCTATTATATAATGTCATTGCTAGTGTTATGTGTAAACAGATGAGGAAAATGTGCAGTCAGATTAGGACTCAAACCCAGGACCCTGCCTTGCTGACATGGCAAATGCTCTACAGCCTTAGCTACCGGACCACTTATACAAATCTCTCACTGAAGGGTTACTTATGGGCTGTTACAGATAATGCAAAATAGACTTGATACGTTTATCCAAATTTATCGTTCTTTTTTTCTGTATTTCAGTGGGGGTTCTACCGAATGATACCACAGGTGAATGAAGGATGTATGCCTACCTCCATGTGTCCAGCGAAAAGATTTATATCCGTTAACTCAACCCTAGTTTTAATGATTTGTGGCAGAATCCTCTTGACAGCTTCTGCTTAACAGAAGACATTTGGTATTATAAAAGTCCTAAGGAAGAGAGACTTATTGAATAAAATGATGAATAACATTTCAGTGACTGCTGCCTTGTCAAAGAGCTATACTAATCACTGTGTGAGAGATACTTTGATGTCTTCATGGCTAGTTTAGAAGCAAAATATATCATATAAAGGACATTATTATCTCTGCCGAAAAAGAAAGTAACCTCGAATGCCCAAACTGCGTCCCTCTAAGATTTAATTAGGAAATGCAACAGAAATAAAATACATAGAATAAAAACTGTTCACGTACCAATTAATCCTATCAAATTCACATTGATACCCCCCCAAAAAAATTTATTTTATACATTATTATTAATACATTACGAGTCAAACCCATCATTTTGTGTGGTCCTAACTCCGCCCCCTAGGTGACGTCATAGTAGTTGCGAATTGTACACATGTGCCCCCAATTTATAAATATGTAAACACAGCAGATGGAATTTCCGAAATACTTTATCTTAAAAAATTGAGTGTAAAAGGGCAATTCTGCGTGGAAATCATTTTGTATTAATTTAAAAAAACAACAACAACAAAACACACACACACACACACACACACACACACACACACACACACACACAAGAGCGGTGCGAGATAAAATTTGCAATATTTATCAGTTTGAATCAAAATTTCGTACAAAAATCATCTGACTTTATTTACAGAAACATGGTAAAAAAAATCTCACAGTCGCTTGCGCGTGTGATAAAATCTAGCGAGACTACGGGAAAAAAAAGGAAGGTGGCGGAGTTAGGACAGGGGCGCAGTTAGGACCTCCGACGATATATCTAAACGATGCATTTTCCCCATCAACAATTGTTGATCACCCCCTAAGTGTAGAATTGAGGTGATGTTGTTCATTCTTTGATTTGTGCACAATTAATTGTGTGCAAAAACAACTTCACAAATAGAAAAGTGTGGCACCAGAGTAACTTAGCTTGTTTACGAATTTTTTTAATTATGTATGGATAAGAATTGTCGAAGTTATATAAGTCTTTGATGCATTTCGTCACTAATTATTTTGCTCATTAGTTTGTCTGGTAATATTGTCACCGATTTTTCTGTCTGTTCATCTGTCTATCTATCCGGTTTGTCTTGAGCATAACTCGAAATTTGCTTTGAACTTCATGAAATGATAGAGGGCATTGACAGAAAATGCAGTGCAATAGAACCATAACTCTTTAGACCAGTTACTTTGTAATATCTCCCCTTAGTACCATTGACTGTACAGGTCCTATCTCTAAACTGTAAATGGGATTTTGTTATTATTGCACCTATTGATAAAGGGGAGTAAGTGGCATGAATAACCTGGGTAGCTACCCACAAAAGTTGCTTAAACAAACTTGATCCATGCAGAACTCTGATTGTCATGGCAACCAACAAAATTTTATTTATATACAACAACAACAACAACAACAACAACAACTCTTATAAATATTCACCTCTGAAACCAATTTCCAGAGTTCCATTTCATTTGGCACAAATGGTCAAGTCATTGCCCTCTACCATAATGATCTTGAAAAATGACACCCCTTTGGGTTCAGCTAGTTTTCTTATATACTTCTTTTAGGAAAGTTCAAAATTATTCTGTGAAACCAATTTGCTTTTGTACTAATGGTCACAGCATGGCTGTCTTCTATTATTGCTAAAATATTGTTGATCTCTGAAAAACTAGACCCCCAGAAGGGTCTGCTCTAGACTATATAAAAAGTCAAAATTATTCTCAAAAAGTCCTTGCTTGTATCGGATGAAACTTTACAGAATCGGTCAGTATCAAATCGAGTTATGCACTGTCAGCAAGTTTGGGTTGGATGAATTTTCACAGAGTTATGACCCTTTGTATTTTTTATGTAATCTTGCCTGCACTTCATCTATAAACATCCCAGACAGAATAAGATGAATCTTCACTTGATTTGATCAGTATCCAGTTTAATTGTGCATATTGTCAGCATGTTTTTGAGTGTTTGGGATGATTATTACAGAGTTATTCTGCTTTGTATTTTAAGTAAGATGTCTATATAATGTGCATAAATTCAGATTCTTGTATGCATTTTATCTCAAAACCCCTGTCTTGGATTGGATGACATTTCCCAAGATTGATCAATACCAAGTCTAGATGTGCAACAGCATTTCAATGGAATGTTTTATCACAGAGTTATGGCCTTTTTCTTTAGCAACATAGAGTACCTACAGATTCTTGTTCACACATCTTCAAAACCTCTTATCTTGAATTGAACAAAACTTTACTGGATTGATCAGTTCCATGTCATGTCAGCATGTTTAGTTTGAATGAATTATCAACAGTGTTAGGACCCTTCATTTATTTAGAATCACCCTATGTCCGATGATCCATGTAGAACACTGGTTGCCATGGTAACCAGCATAATTTTACATTAAAGCTTAAAAAAAATCCTCCTCTAAAATTAATGGTTAAAATTTAATTTCCTTTGGCATAAATAGCTACCCTATAACTCTTCATAATTTATACAATAAAGCTGACTCCTTAAAAATTAGGCCCCTAAGGGGGTCTTAATTCTTAATATAATCTAAATAGAAATTTCATA
>CM037780.1:69400818-69433523 GCA_021229015.1 Solen grandis | reverse complement strand
GAAAAGGGTCAATTTTTATTTGCAGGGTTTGCACTTATGTACATTTGTTTTAGTTACAGTAGGACAATGTTATTTGATGTTTTCTTTTTCATGAAAATGATTCGTTGTGAACATAATGTGCCTTTAAATTATTAAATATATATTTATTATTTTGTGTTGTGTGTTGCTTTAATTTTCAACTTAAATATTAATTCATCAACAACGTGAAGGAGAGAGAGAGAGAGCGCAATATAGAGAGTTAGGTTTTCATTACATAACCCATCAACATTAGTTTTATTCATCATCAACATTTAAAAAAAAAATACAAAACAACTTAAATTTTAACTTAATGTTAGACAATTTATAAACTTTGTCAAATCCTTTTAATGACGACTTTAGAACTTCAAATGCAAAATCATTAATATAATCACATAAAAATAAACACAGATATGTATTTATAAAGGGGGTGGTTTAGGGGGACGACTTGACCATTATTTATGCCACATGGGGGACGATTTGACCAATTTTGGGACGAATTGACTGGGGGACGATTTGACTAGGGGACGGTTTGACCGTATACCTGTAATGTGCACAGTACTACATTAACGTTGAGTTGATCTGATTCTGTAAATGGAACAAAATCTATACGAGATTATTGATTAGCTTATAAACAAAATAATGAAACTTCAAAAATATCCTCTAGTGCCCAAACTGCGCCCCTCTAAGATTTGATCAGGAAATGCAACATAAATAAAATACATAGGATAAAAACTGTTCACGTACCATTAATTCTATCAAAGTCACATTGATACCACCCCCAAAAAAATTTCTTTTATAAATAATTATTCACTCGAAAATAACATTTGATACATTACGAGTCAAATATTATGCCATCATTTTGTGTTGTCCTAAATCCGCCATAGCATAATGACGTCATAGCAGTTGGGAATTGTACACATATATGCCTTTCATTAACACAGTAATCTCTACTGAGATCCGCTCCAGTTATTTTTTTAAAAAAATAACCGGAGCGGATCACAGTAGAGATTAGTAAACACAGCAGATGGAATTTCCGAGATACTTTAATTTAAACAAGAGGGCCATGATGGCCCTTGATCGCTCACCTGAGAAAGATGATTACTTAAAAATCTGGCTTTTTAGCTCAACTGAGCACAGCTCAGGGTGAGCTTTTGGGATACTTGATTGTCCGTCGTCCGTTGTCAGTCGTCCGTCAACAATTTTGATGTTTACACACTAGAGGCCACAATTTTGATCCAGTCTTCCTCAAACTTGGTCAGAATGTTTGCCTTGATGATATCTTGAACCCTTTCGAAAATGGGTCAGGTTGGATCAAAAAGTAGGTCAGTAGGTCAAATCTTAGAAAAATCTTGTTTACACACTAGAGGCCACAATTTTGATCCAATCTTCCTCACACTTTGTCAGAATGTTTGTCTTGATGATATCTTTAACTCTTTCGATAATGGGTCAGGTTGGATCCAAAAGTAGGTCAGTAGGTCAAATCTTAGAAAAATCTTGTTTACACACTAAAGGCCACAGTTTTGATGCAATTTTTCCTCAAACTTGGTCAGATTGTTTGTCATGATGATATCTCGAACCAGTTTGAAAATGGGTGGGGTGGACAGAAATGTAGGTCGTAGGTCAAATCTTAAGAAAAATCTTGTTTATACACTGAGGGCAACCATTTTTTGGTCCAATCATCCTAAAACTTTGGCAGAATGTTTGTCATGATGATATCTATTGTGGATGGGGTCAGAAAATTCCTGAACATTGTTTCACCTCATCATCTTAATTCTAAAGCAATCTGTTTTGTACAGGCAATGAATGATACTTTTCTCAGGTGAGCGATCTAGGGCCATCTTTGGGCCCCCTTGTTTTTAATGGTGAAATGGACATAACTCCTAAAGTTACAAGTCAATAAACAGTTATAATTGAACCCATTGTGAGATTATGGGCATAAACATTGTCTTAAAGTTTAAAAATGATTGTTAAAAAAAATGAAGTTGGTAGAGAATAAACAAAGTGAAATCTTGGGATTTTTTGTATTAAAAGGGCATAACTCCTGCCCTAAATGACCAACTCAGCCACAATTGAACTCAATCGAGACATTATTGTCATTAACAATGTCATAAAGTTTGAAGATGATTGCTAAAAATAGGATGATGCTAGAGTGTAAACAACGTGAAACATTTTTTTTTATATTAAAAAGGGGCATAACTCCTGACCTAATTGACGGGTCTCAGCCATAACGAAACTCAATCGAGACCTTTTTTGTCATAAACAAATTTTCATAAAGATTGAAGATGATTGCTCAAAAGATGAAAATGCTAGAGTGTAAACAAAAGTGAAATCTGGCATTTTTTTTTTATTAAAAGGGGCTTTACTCCTGACCTGTTCAACTGACTCTCAATCATAATCAAACTCAATCGAGACATTATGGTCGTAAGCATTGCCATAAAGTTTGAAGATGATTGCTCAAAAGATGAAGATGCTAGAATGTAAACAACGTGAAATCTGGCATTTTTTATATTAAAAGGGGCTTAACTCCTGACCTAATCAACTGATCTCAGTCATAATCAACTCAATCGAGACATTATGGTCATAAGCATTGCCATAAAGTTTGAAGATGATTGCTAAAAAGATGAAAATGAGAGGGGTAAACAAAGTAAAAGGGGCATTTTTTAAATTTTAAAAAAAAGGGCATAACTCCTGCCCCAATTGTGAATCTCAGCCATAATCGCACTAAATCGAGACCTTTGGTCTAAGCATTTCCCATAAATTTTAAAGAGGATTGCCCCAAAAGAGAAGATCAGAGTGAAACAACTTGAAATAGGCATTTTTTGAATTTTAAAAGGGGCATAACCCCGGGCCTAAGGGACGATATCACCAAAATCGAACTTGGCCGTATTTTATGGTTATAAACATTGAAATAAATTTAAGATAAGGGGCTATGAAATGAAGACTAGAGTCCCAAACAAGGAAATCTGGTTTTTTGAATTTTTAAAAGGGCAAAACCCCAACTTTTCAGCCATAACGAACTTGGCCGAATTTTATGGTTTAAAACATTGTTTTTAAAGTTTGAAGAAAATTTGCTAAAAAAATGAAGATGCAAATTTAAAAAAACGAAAAAATTTGTGGACAGGGGACGCGGACGGAGGGACGAGGGACTTCATCGTCCAAAAAGCTCTCCACACACGTGTCGGGTGAGCTAAAAAAAAATGAGTGTAAAAGGGGCCCACCCGCGTAAACATTTTGTTTTTAAAAAAAAAAACAAAAAAAAAAAAAAAAAACCCCATAAATAATGGTGCGTTAAATTTAGCAAAATTTATCGTTTAAATAAAAAATTTCTTACAAAAATCATCGACTTTATTTACAAAAAACATAGAAAAAAAAAAATCCACATAATACCGTGTGAAAAAATTGCGAGCCCAAAGGGTGGGGGAGTTAGGACTGGGGCGCATTTAAGACCTCCGACGGTACTTGAAAAACAACCCGGGAATTCAATTATTTACTAATCTCTATGAGATCCGCTCCGTTTTTTTTTTTTTGTTTTTTTTTCGTTTGGCCTCCAATACGAAAAAAATCGAAAATCCGGAGCGGATTCAGAAAGATTATTTTCTACTTTCAGTTTGTAAATTTTATCCTTAAAAATTTTTAAACCATACTTAAATCAAATGATAGCAGGAGCAATCTGATACGGAATGTACTATCATATAAATACTGCTAGGATAGATGAACGGGTTTTCCTTTACCTTCCCTTTAAAGATAAAATACTTTGAGAAAAAAAACGGTTTTAATATAAAAGTTACTTACGCATGCGCATGTATTTCGAATACCGAATCGGAAAAAATCTGACCGAAACAGACAACCAATCGGACAGGACGGACCGAATCGAAGGTTTTACTGATTTTTTGATAATGAAAAATTGATTTAATTACACAAATTTTATTGTTCGTTTTTCCGTTTGGGTACTCGTATCAAAAATTTTACAGAAAAGGCCCACAAGCGCATCTAGGTTTTTTTCATCTTCTAAAGACCTAGATGACCGAAACCAATGGAAGAGGCCCAATCGCCCAATGAATTTTTTATTATATTTTTTAATTATTTTTTTGGGGTTAAATCACATACTAATATAAAAACTACAAAATAAAATTATATAAAAATTGAGTCAGAATAAAATCTTTTAAAATTCATTAAAGGATTTTAACTTTACATCACTTTAAAAAATACTTATATCTTCATAAAATTTTGCATTAATCCCATATACTTTAGTTACCATTTGTTTTTGAATATCACAAAATTTTGTTTAACATATTAACCGATTAGATTGACATTTTGGACATATTAAGTTTTGGGGGCCCCGTGCCGAGGGGTTTCAGTCGTGGCCTACAAATCTCCAGCCCCCCCCCGCTGGGGGTTGTTTCCCGGGGGAAATTGGGTTTTTTTCATGGGGGAACCCTTTCCAGCTGGCTTGCGAAGGTGGGTGGTTCTACCGGGTACCCTGTGTACGGGGGTCTTCCCCCAACCAAAATTAGCTGGACGTCCTATATGATTGAAATACATCGCAGCGAGGGAAAACCCCAAATACAACAAACAACATTTTTTAATTTTTATAGTACAGACTGGTTTTTGCAATTATTGATTGAAAAATTATATACTTATTTTCTAATATAAGGTTTTAAGACAATAAGCTTTTAAGAAATATGAATGCAACTGTTGGGTATTCCTTGCTTTTAAAAAGATTCTTAAACAAGGTATGCCTCAACCCACTGTCGAAAGCTTTCCACCTTAAACGTGGGTAAAACATCCCAACTGTCCAGCTTCCTGTTTTTAGGGTGATAATAAAAATGACACAACATTATGTTACTTTTAGTGTATCAAACGGTATATAATCATTTTTAATGAACCCTTTTTACTTCCAACAATAGTTCAAAGGGAAAAATTTAAAACCACGAGTGGTCACGTACGCTGCAGACGTTGGAGGGCACTCAAACGGATTTTTTTTGCAATTTTGGTGTGAATGGGTGAAAAAATTTTTCTTGTTTTAAATTAAAAATTTTTTGTTTCATGATTGTGAAAAAATGTGCACTGACAGTAACCGTCGCTCTACTGAAAATAATCACCGTACATCTCCATTAAATCCATTTTCGGAAAAATCACAAAATAGAATAGACATACTTTTATCAAATTTTTTGATGTTTTATCAATACTTTTAAGGGACTGAACTAAAACATTCAGCATTATCGCTGCAAATAATCTGTTCATTTATTTTGTTTTTTTTGTTATGTAAATTTAGTAAAAAAAAATTTTGGTCTTTATTTTAGGGGCAGGCGTGCTTTCATTGTATAAAATAATATACATTTTTAATATTCAATCGCTCCACTGTAATTGTAATCACTCATTTCAAAAAAAATTGTATATATTTTTTGACGGGCTTTGCAACTAAAATGAATTTAAGTGGGGAAAAAAGGATGAATGTTTTTGGACTCTAGCTAGACACAAATTGTTACATTTTCATTGTATAACCTAATTATATCCCATAAGTGTTCAACGGACCGTTCCCTTTATTTGTGAAACGTCTGTCTCAGTTGTGACTGTCGTTAGAAAATATTTGTTATTATTTAATACTATTTTACGTCTGGTGGAGGGTAACCAAACCCAATATATAGCTGATGGCAAGGGTCTAACGAGATCTTGGGGGATACCTGATCAGACATTTTTTTGGGGGGGGGGGGGGGGGGGGCGATGAAAAAATTGAAATTAGCAATACATGTTTATCAACATATAACCCAAACATTAAAACGATTGAGGATTTTACCCTTTTTTAAAAACTTTCCAGTTTCACCCACAGGGCCTCCACATTTAGAACCGTTTGTTTGTTGTTGTTTTTTTTCCTTATTTTAAGTTTTTTAAATACGTTGACAGTACTTATTTTGATCATATTTTAAACATAGTTCATTTTCGTATTTTTATCTAGTCATGCCATCATGTATTAACTTAACTCTAAAGTAACTTAATATTCTTTCAATCAATCAAAGGGGATGACCACTTTGGCTTTAAAACATACACATACTCGATTTAACATTCGCCTGTTTTTTTGACAATGAATTTTGGCAGATTGTTTTAGTGGCAAGGGTTTTTGGCGGATGCAGATGCAGAGAGCCAAAAAAGAAACCTGCCTCATTCATGGTGCACGCGAAGCCCGGGAAAATAAAACGCTCACCCCACTGAACTTATAGAAGTGACATCCTATTGCAGGAGGGTTTTTATACCCGGGAAATACATTTT
Source organism: Solen grandis (assembly GCA_021229015.1). Taxonomy (NCBI): domain Eukaryota; kingdom Metazoa; phylum Mollusca; class Bivalvia; order Adapedonta; family Solenidae; genus Solen; species Solen grandis. Next base: position 69,427,238 of record CM037780.1, on the reverse strand, counting down.
CGTGTAATTTTGTCGTATAAAAAGGGTGTCGGCTTGTTTCCCTTTTGCCTACCAATTTTCCCATCCCGTTTCCACTCTAATTGCATGCAAACCATTCGAAGATGAACTTTGTAATCCGTTCCCAAAAGAAAAAATCAGAGAAAGTTTTTTGCTTTTTTGTTTCGACAGATTCATTTTTATGGGGAAATTAAGCAACCTAGAGTAAAGCAGCAAATCATTTTCGAAATCGGAGCTAAGTTCATTTGAAAAATGGCCCAAGAAGGGAAATAGCAACTGTAAGCTTGTATATTTGAAGGAGTTAAGTAGTATCGTTTGATCTTTTGTTTGCCTACCGCAAGTTCTTGGCCTTTTCTTCAAAGTTCACCATCTGAATGCGTTTGCAAACGGGATCCAATTTTAAACTCTTGGTCTACATCAATCCTTCCCCCTTAACTCTTTCGATGCTTCATTTAACCGATTTTCGGGCCTTGAAACGTCCCAAAACACTTTCTGAAGCTTTTTCTGCTAAGGGGTTAACTGTCCCCCTAAATCTTTGACGCAAATAAAAGTCCAAAAAATTTAAACGACGTTTTAAAGGAGCTAACAGAGTTGAGCTTTATTTTAGCGAATCCCACTTTGGGGGCACGACATCTGATTTTCATCATCCGTGTTTTTTGTCAATGTGGGTAATAGCACTGGGGACATTGAATTTTCACGAACCCTACATAAAAAAATCATAGCACATGCCGTTTTACCCCTTTTTACATAAAACCCCAAAGTTTTTTTTTGTAGACTCAATGCCAATGTTTTTAAAATTCGCTCAAAATAACTTGCCTTTTTGGCGACCCTCAAAGAAAACGAAAGTGGGTTTTTTCCATCTACCCTATTTTTTGAAATGGGAAAGTTTAATCATGTCTATGCCAATTTAAAAGGGGTCTTGCGTGAGTTAAACAGCAAGTTTATTAATGCCTTTATTTGGCTTGACATCCAAAACCCTTTTTTGAAGACATTCCCGCCCCCCCGTACCCTGGGCCCCTCTTTTCTCTACTGAACATTGTTTGATTCAACCCCAATAAAAATTTTGAAATGGTTTCTCCTTTTACGTTCTATGTGAACAAAATCAAAAAATTTTCACGGGTACATGGTTTTTTTTGACATCACTAAAAACGTAAACATAATGCCAGGACCTCCTGATTTGAAAAATTTTTTTCTGTAAATTCACGGGTATGACCCAGTAAAAAACCCCCGCCTCAGGCCTTGAATAAATATTTCTATGACTGCCCAAAATTTATCAAATGATTTTGGATTGTCTTACTAGGTATGAGCGTTTTTAGGGGGCCATTCAAGTGTTTAGTCAACTCCTGTCATGACCCAAGTAAATTTTTGAGGCCCCGAAGTTTCCCTTATGGGAAAACGTACTTGTAGAATCAACCCCGTGTCCTTAAGGAAATTCTGCTTTCCCCGAGATTATTGATTCTACGTCATTTTAGAATTTAACTTTTGTCATACATCTGTTTATTTAGAGCAATTTTCTTATATTTAACTGTACTTTTTGGAACTTGAACTTGCCTTCAGGTTTGATAGAGATACAACGTTTTAGATAAACGATTGTTTAGTTTCATTTAAAATCCTCTTTTACCCCAAGCTTTTTTAAAATTTTTTAAAAAATCTTTACAAACAGTCAACATTGAACCTACGGGAAAACATAAAACACTTTTACAAAGAATCCACTTAAAAAAATATAATGCAACCATTTGTGACTTTTCCAGCGGTCTGAAAAAAACCTTTTTTCTCCTTTTTTTTCCCCCCAATCACGTTGTCTGGAAAGGGAAATTTTTGAAAACGTCTGGGTCAGACTAATTTTTATCGAAATTTTTCTGTATCGGGGGGAGAAACAGTGGAAAATTTTTCCTTAACAAAATCACCAAAATCAAACCTAGATGATATACAAATATCTGGGTGCTCCCTCATCTGGTTCGTCATCAATTTTTCCTTCTGACATTGACTTGAAATTAATGTGCTCTTTTTTGGTCTCGATTTGCTCAAGACTTTTAATTTCAGTTAAGGATGTTTGCCCACCCCTCGCTTTTGTTTGAAATGATATTTTTCTGCTTCTTTAAAAGGGGGTTTCTCAGAAGCGGTTGAATTTTAGGGCAGTTTTGTTCCTTCAAAACATGACAAGAAACAAAAAGATTGGTTGCCATAAATCTCGGTTAAAAATTTTAAATTGTGCCCCCATAAGTAAAGGGGGACCAAACAAGAATTCTCTTCAGAGAAACCTAAAGGGGGTATAAACGGTTGTGCACATCCCGTTGACACAACATTTTTTTGGGAATATAGTCACTATTGGGCGGTTTAAGATGGGTGTGGCAATATATATTTCAACAGAACGAGTACCGTCCGCAAAGATAAAACCCCTTTAAAAGGGCTTTTGGTTCATTGGGAACTTTAGATCACAGAGATAGGGTTTTTTTAAAAAATGTATGGAACCAACGGTTTGCTCACATGCTGCGTAAGTTCAATATTTGTTACTTAGTGAATTTTTTTAGTAACTCTACCACACGAACACGACACCCATGTGATGGTTTTTTGTGCCATAAACGGAGTTTGAGACTGACCGGAAGAAACAATTAACCCTCTCCTAAAACCCCACAGGAACAATGCTTTCCTCGATTTCTGTTTAATTTTTGGGAAAAAAGCGTTTCGAAATTCCCCGTCGGGGGAAATATTTTAAATTTGTCTACAAACAGTCTTCGGCACGAATTGCTAAGTAAAATGTTCCCCCCATTTAAAAATTGCATCGAAAAGCATTCCAACCATTTTTTTCTGCAACAGCCAGCATTTCGCACGATTTCCCCCTTCTGAACCCAAACTTTAGATTTCATATTCAAACTTAGATTAATAATTAAAGTTAATTCTCGATAAACCTTATAAAAAAAAAAACTAATGAAATTTTTGGAAAAGGGAAAAATATCAAGATAACTTCGTTTTTAATTTAAAGATGCTGTGTCGCCAAGCAGTTTATAAATGATTAGAGTTATGTAGAATATTAAAAACAGCCCAATAACGTCATTTTCCCTCATGACATCACGACCCAAGCTATTTAAAGGGGCCACTCCAAATTTTTAGCTAAAAAAATATTTTTATTTCAAAATTAAAGATAAATCTTATTTGACTAAAAAAATAAAATTCTTGTATCTTTGGGGGTTAAAAAGAGAGAAAAAAAAAAGCCGGGGGGGGATTGCCCCGAGGATGTTGGGTTTTTTCGGAGCTTAAAATGTTAAAAATACATGCCTAAAGCAATATCCTAAACCCCTGATACGCATTGAAATTTTTACTGATAGAAACATGAAAAACTAATAATTCCAGGGCTTTATGTTATAATAGGTCATTTCTAAGTTCCAAGTCTTTTAACAAATACGAAGGTTTCCAAATAAATTTATGCCCGCGATCAAACGGAGCGCAGTCCCTTTAAATTAAATCACAATTATCATTTTTCAAAATGTACTGACGTCATGCTCGGCGTATGGGGTGATTTTGTTAGGTTAAGGGGGCCCTCAAAAAGTATTTTTTAACAGTTTTTTTAATTACAGAGTGGAATAGAAAACTACATATATCCATGCGTGTACGTATGTGGAAAGGGGGGGTTTGGGAAAAAAAAAAGAACAAAACCATTTTAGATAGTTTGTTTTATTCAGCCAAGATTATAAGAATCCACCATGAGTATTCTTAGGAAGGGATATCACCCGGGGGCAGAAATTTCAGGCAGGGACGAGGCCCTTTCCGAGTCCCGCCCCGAAAAATTTTGACCCCCGGGGTGAATACCCAATCCCTTTTGAATTTTTGAATGATGGATTTATTTTCTCCCAAAAGATTTATTGCCACAGACCCTCACCTTGATTTTAAAAAACATATCGCGCTTCCAATTTTTTTTTTTTTTTTTTTTTGACTTTTTTTCTTTCCGCTTAACAAAAAAACACAAAAAAAAGCATGAAAAAATCGGCATTTTAAAATTCCAGCAAAATAGTACCCAAAATTTTGAAATTCGTTTTTAAAGGGAATTCCTTTTTTTTAAAAAAACTTATTGAAAACCAGTCCTTTACGGTACGTAATATTCCCCCAAAAATTAACCCTTATTTCACTTTTTTATAGTAAAAAGGATAACTAACAGTAAAATTTAAAATTTTTTTAAACATCATGTATATTTTTTAATTTCAACAAGTTAGTTTTGTATCTTATAAAATGTGTAACTTCAGTCTCATTGTTTTTTTCGGCATGGAAAAAGCGATCAGTGCATGGAAGTAGAGTTTTTTTCCCTAGGAAATCCTACTTTGTATGCGAAAATGGAGAATATAAAAATCCCCATGAGTATTCATTAGGATAGGTTTTCTTACCCGGGGGCAAAATTTCAGCAGGGACGAGGCTCTGTGGCCCTCTTTTAAAAAAATCAAAATGGTTAAATTTTTTTTTTTATTTTCCCGGGGGGGGGGGGGGCCCCCCCCCCCCTCGGATCCCGATGTACCCAGAGGGAAAATCTTTTTGGGGGTACCTAGAGAGATTTTGGGATACCCAGAGGGGATTTTTGGGATACCTAGGGGGGAAACTTTGGGATACCTAGGGGGAAACTTTTGGGATACCTTGGGGGAAAATCTTGTTAAGGGTGGAGACCGTCGGCACAGATCCCCCTCCCCCACCAGGGCTAGGGACTTAAAGCAGCGCTCATCTGAGGGGGCCCGGCCCCGTATGCAAATAAAATGTAAAAGACCAAAAAGGGACTTGTCTTGATCGGCCAATACACAACATCTTTTTAAAATCCATATAGAACAACACAACAAAAAAATTGGGGCCCCGTGGACAAAAAGGGTTCAAAAATTTATGCAAATGGCGCGTGTAAGCATTTAAAAAAATCAATGGTTATTCCGAAACAAATGGTTTTCATATCGCGAAAACGAACGTTTTAGGTTTTCTTTTCCCGGGAAAAAATCACGTTGATCGTTCACGAAAAAAATTTACTGGTCTCATGCGGGCGTGCTGATATTTTTTCGATTTATAGCCCTTCATTTATATATTGTGCAATGCTGTTTTATTGAAAACGTCTGATTATTTTGGGTTTAGAGTGAACGCCAGGGCACGTTAGAATACAGCATTAAAAACACTTTGTAAATACTAAAAAATGAACAGATTTTCTCCTAAATTGGTGCACATTTTCACTTGGAAATAAAGTCACATATAAAAGCATTTACTTATGTTTGGAACTTGATAAAAGTATATCTTAGAACACACTGCTTATATATGAATGCTTATAAAGCTTATAGCTGAACGTACTTTTAAAACAAGAGCGTCACCTAAGATAATAATTATGTAATTCGGTTGTAAAAGAACATAATTGTGTATCTTAGGTGACGCTGGTTTACAAACACTATTCATTTATTTATATAAGTCATTAAATAAATGCGTAGTGTTTGTAAATCATTGAGATTTAAGGTATTCCCATCCTAAAAAGCCATATTTCATATCTTGCCACTAGAGTTTATATTTCTATGAAATTTTGTCACTTTGAAGACATTCAAAAATAAAAAATATTTCACCAAGAGTTTTTCAAGTTTTTTCTAAATTGGGGGAGTTTAATCCGCATAAAAAGTTAACATTGAAGCCTATGGAAAATATGTATTTTCTATGAATATAAAAAAACTGATTTGATTTATGAGAAACTCATGGTTTGAAAGATGCATTTTATGATTTGTATCAATTTCCATGAAAAAAACTAAACTTTACCACAAAAAAATGGAAAAAAAAACACCTTTTTTTTAGTTTTCAGGGGAGATAACTCATGCAACAAATAATTGAGGGGTAATAAAAGAACTTCTGTCACTTACCAATTACATGTTAATTTGCCCCTAAGATTACCATTGTTTGTCGCTTTAAAAACTATATTACATGTGTATTGTTAAGTTATAAGCATGGCTTTGATGAATTGATCGCTATTAGGATGGGAATACCTTAAGAATTATTTTTAACGCATATTCATTGTCCGAACGTATATTAAATTTATTAGACACATCCGAAAAAGCTAGTGTCAATTTCCATTTAGTCACTGCACGCTAGTACACTATGTAAGTTTGTGTATAGTTTGAACGATATGGCTAAATTTATGATAATAAGATCCACAAAATTAACACACTCACTTATATACACGAATCTATTTGAATTATTGTTTTAGACATTGTGAGTCTATGTCATCATCGAAATAAATATTGTCTGAATATACTTTTGAGAAAAACCGAATCTAAGTAAAATAACTTGGGGTTTTGTCCATTTGCTCATGATTTAACTATAAACATTATATATGTATTGGTGTATGCTATATTTGAGTAAAATAATATTTTTTAAATCAAGTCTATTATCAGTCATTATGGTAGATATTTATATCCGGTAAGTATTCGCTTGTTCTGTGTGTGAGCAAACGCATCATGCTGCTATCTTGAAGCACAGTCATCGGACATTACTTAAACTTAAAGTGGTATCAGATAAAAGGGAAAAAAAAGAGGGGCAAAATTGTTAATACAAAGTAAGGTCTTGTTAAACGAGTTGTCATTACGATACAAAAGAGGTCTAAATAAAGATATTTGCCTTATTCTTCAGTTATCATAAACAGAAATTCAAACAGAAACCTTTTAAGATATTTTAGAAAGAAACATATCCATATTACGAAATTAGCCGTTCCGATTCGGTGCAAAATGTATCCCGTTTCGGTCCGATCCTGTCCTATTCGGTATGCGCAGGGGGTCGAAGCACTCTTCAAATTGAAGATAACGCACATGGCGCGGGAACTTGTGAAATATCTTTCAATTGCTGAAAAAATGCGAAAATATACATTTACGTGTAAGTTGGAGTTGTTAAATCAAATATCTTATTGTACAAATTTATTCAATCTTTACATGTACAACTTACCTATCTGAAACAACCTATGTACATGAACAGCTCAGACTAGTGCGGTGTGTTTTCCCACCATTTTAATGACAGGGTCGTATCCAGTTCTCGACGTTATAAGAAGTTAATGTAAAAAATTGAGCAAAACAAGCCCCTACCTTCATATTAAATATTTTCCTAAATACATTCACGTGTGTCCTCCAAATGTATCAAACTGTCAATGGTTATTGAAAGCAAATTCAGGAAAAAACTTTTAACAATACCCGGGAGTATCCAGTTCTCGCCAGCATAAGCTATTGCTAGAAAAATTAACAAAACATTCCCGCACCTTTATATCAAATATATCCTTGAATGCATCAATATATTCCCTTCAAATGTAATAAATTGTCATTTGTAATTGAAAACAAATTTTAAAAAAAAAACTGTCCAAATCCTACAACTGTCAAAAATATTTAATCATTGGTCCTAACTATGCCCTTGATCAAAGTCCGCCACCTTTTATTCTTTTTTGTCAAAGTCTAGCAAGATTTATCACAATTGCAAGCGACTTAGAGCAGTTTTTTTTCTTCAATATTTCTGTAAAAAAAACTTTATATTCTTTTTGTATGTCATAATGTGATTAAAACAATTCAATATTGCAAATTTTATCTCACACCACTCTTTTTCATTTTTTTTTTCTTAATACAAACTGATTTCCATGTAGAATGGCCCTTTAATTCACAAATTATTAAAATAAAAGTTTTAAGGAAATTCCCTCTTCTGTGTTTTCTTTTTTATAATTGGATGTCATTTGTGAACAGTTGGCATCTTTTATGTCACCTAGTTTGCAGAGTTGGGTACAAAAAAAAAATGACATGGCTTAATTTTTGACTCCCAATGTCGTAAAGGGTATTTTCATTTATATAATAATTTCTTGAGGGGTATCAACGTGAATTGAGGATAGAATTAATTGGTATGTGAACAGATTCAATTTATATTTACTGGAGGATATTCAGACATTCCGAAAACTGCCTGTCTGTCTGACCATACAGGTGATTTCTATTTCAGACCTGTGAATATTTCAATACAGCCTTATATGTATATAGTGAAATCTTTAAACATCTCCTCTGATACCACTGGACAAAATTTGATAAAATTTGGCAGGGACGATCCTTGGGTAAAGCTAAACAAAAGTTGCTAAAATTATTCCGATCCGCTATATTTTTATCATTTGAAAGTAAAGAAAAAAATACCTGCCTACCTTCCCACCCCTGGAATTCAGGGTTGGAGCACTACAAACAAACAATTTTTTATTGATGGCCTGGTGATGTTGGGCAGATCTCCAGAAGTACATGTATGATCAAGAGTCACAAAACTTTATGAGAATGTTCACATGACTGTTGACCAGCATATAAAAGTTGAACACTGAAGGTTTTGTTAAGTGTTTTGACTAATATAAGGATGAGCTATTAGGATCGATGAATATCCGTCGACCATCCGTCTATTGTCCTTAATTAGTTTGGTTGGACTCTAACATCTTCATTTCTGATATTGACCCATTAGGTCAGGAGTTATGCCCCTTTTCATATTAAAAAATGCCAGATTTCACTTTGTTTGCACTTTAACATCTTCATTTCCTAAGCAATCATCTTTAAACTTTATGACAATGTTTATAACTATAATCTCTCGGCCAAGTTCGATTATGGCTGATATCGACCAATTAGGTCAGGGGTTATGCCCCTTGTAATATTAAAAAATGCCAGATTCCACCTTGTTTGCAATCTAGCATCTTCATTTCAAAGCAACCATCTTCAAACTCTATGGCAATGTTTACAGACATATTCTTTTGGCCAAGTTCCATTATGGTTGATATCAGCCAATTGGTTGGTTCCCCTTTTTTAAAAAAAAAATTTAATTTTTTGACTCTGCATCTTCTTTTCTCAAGTAATCATCTTGAAATTTTATAACAGTTTATAGATATAGTTCGATTATGGCTAATATCGACCTATTAGGTCAGGAGTTCATTTCTTAAGCAATCTTCTTCAAACTTTGTGACAATGTTTAATTTGTTTATAGCCATATTCTTTTGTCCATTGTCGATTATGGCAGATATCGGCCAATTAGGACAGGAGTTATGCCCCTTTTAATATTAAAAAATGCTAGATTTCTCTTTGCTTGCAATCTAGCATCATTTCTTAAGCAATCATGTTCAAACTTTATGACATTATTTACAGCCATAATCTCTAGACCAAAATAGATTATGGCTGATATCGGCCAAATGTTCCTTCTCATGTTAAAAATTGCCAGATATCACTTTGTTTGCACTCTAGCATCTTCATTTCTGAAGTAATCATTTACAAAATTTCTGATAATGTTAATAGCCACAATCTTTAGGCCAAGTTCCACTATGGCTGACATCGGATAATAAGTCGGGGATTTATTACCCTTTAATTAAAAAAAATTCCAGATTTAACTATTTACACGCTAGCATCTACATTTCTGAAGAAATCATTTTGAAGTTTCACTGACAATGTTTATAGCCATAATCTCTCAGTAAAGTTTGACTTAAATTTTGACCTCAGACACTGTTTTGTTTGTGGAATTGAAATGATCTCATGGATTATGTATCAGTACAACTATGCATAATTAAATAACTTGTACAGGCAATGAAGGCAGTTTTTCTCAGGCAAGTGTCTTTAGGGCCATCTGGCCCTCATGTTATTTTACCTAATAATGCAATACATGACATATTTGTGTATAAGTAGATGCAAGGCCAGTGGTATAACCTGTGTATTTTTTTTTTTTTTTCAAAAGTATACATGTATAATTACAGTTAGCTTACCTTATCTTGAATGCACATTTTTCTTATAATGTTAAAGATAAAATTCATACCAGGTACTAGATGAAGTCTTAGCAGTGTATCCTATGTTGCTAAAAAAAGTTTATTAAGAACAGTAGGGGTTGGCCATTTTGAAATTTGGAGCACCCTGCCTATTTCCAGTGTATATGCTAAATTGAATTATGATTTATTACATAGGAATTACATAACCAGTTACTGGGAAGCAAATGAGATTGTCTGCAAAACAGAGAACTTTTTAATTCCCCCGCGCGAAGACGGGAGGGGTTATAGGAATGCCCTTCATCCGTCGTCCGTCCGTCATCCGTCCGTCCGTCAGTCCCTCAGTGTGTCCGAAACATTTTCGTTTTCCGCTCCATATCTCATGAACGCTTGGACACATTTTCTCAAACTCGGCTAAAATGTTAACCCCATTGAGCTGATGTACAGAAGGCATGAGGCGGCCACGCTGGCTCAAGGTCAAGGTCATACTTGCAGGTCAAATGTTATTTTCATGTCGCCCCCATATCTCATGAACGCTTGGACACATTTTCTTCAAACTCGGCTAAAATGTTTTAAACCCCATTGAGCTGATGTGCAGAAGGCATGAGGCGGCCACGCTGGCTCAAGGTCAAAGGTCATACTTGCAGGTCAAATTTTTATTTTCATGTCCGCTCCATATCTCATGAACGCTTGGACACATTTTCTTCAAACTCGGCTAAATGTTAACCTCATTGAGCTGATGTGCGAAGGGCCCTGAGGCGGTCATGCTGGCTCAAGGTCAAGGTCATACTTGAAGGTAAAAATGTTATTTTTTTTTGTCCGTGTCCGCTCCATATCTCATGAACGTTTGGGGACACATTTTCTTCAAACTCGGCTAAAATGTTAACCTCATTGAGCTGATGTGCAGAAGGCATGAGGCGGTCACACTGGCTCAAGGTAAAGGTCATACTTGCAGGTCAAATTTTATTTTCGTGTCGCTCCATATCTCATGAACGTTGGACACATTTTCTTCAAACTCGGCTAAAATGTTAACCTCATTGAGCTGATGTGCAGAAGGCATGAGGCGGTCATGCTGGCTCAAGGTCAAGTCATCCTTGAAGGTCAAATTTTATTTTCGTGTCCGCTCCATATCTCATGAACGCTTGGACACATTTCTTCAAACTCGGCTAAAAGTTTACATTATTGAGCTGATGTGCAGAAGGCATGAGGCGGTCACGCGGGCTCAAGGTCAAGGTCATCCTTGAGGTCAAAATGTTTAAGCCTCCACTTTTTCATGTCATCTCGATATCTCGTGTCATGTTCACAATCATACAAATTATGTCATGATATATAAAGTTTTAATTTGGGATTACACATTATTTTGTGGTTACCTAACACATCCTTTACTTCATTTATGTTCACTTTTTGTACTGTTTCCCATGTAAAACTTGTCAGAAAACTTTTATATATTGCTCCGAATTCTGAGATTCATACATAACTCCGGAAAGTTAAATTGTCTTAAACTGATCGTCTATGTCTGCTACAACCATGCTAGGTTAAGGTGAACATAATCCTATGACCAAACAAATTCTAATATTTGGCCAGCGGCGGGGGATATAGCTGTCCTTTGGACTGCCTTGTTATAAAATTATAAATGACAATATTTACAGCTGTTCCAATTGTTCCAAATATGAAAAAATGTATTTGTTTTACCGATTTCTGTTAAGAAATTCCCAATCAGAAATTTGTGAAAAGATATGTTTTAACAGTTAATTTTAACAGTCATCAGCATAATTTTTGTAAAAAAAAATCCCCAAAAGTACAAAACCTTGGCACTGTTAATTTTATATTTAAAGGCCCATTACACTTCCAAAAGGAGTACTGGTATATATTCTTTGGACAGAAAAAAGAAAGTGTGTGCTACAGATTTGTTACTTGATGCAGTCTGTACATACTCGTTGACTATATTACTACAATGCATAAATAAGAAATAATCTTTTACTAAAGATCATGCAATTTTTTACAAAAATAACTATTTGCATTTTCTCATCTTTTGTACATATACATTCTGTATATTTCCGTTAAAGAATCATGAGTGCATAAATTGATGACAGCAGATAAACAAACTGTGATTCGACGACAGTGTTTCAAATTCAAATCATTTACAGACAGTCTTCGGGAATACCTGTCAATGCAAAATGTAAACAAAGAGAGTACTTTGACATCCATCCAAAATACTAAATTGCTTATTTGATCAACATTTTCAATGCGTTGAACTGTTTTTTATACAGAAGATATTGCACATTGTGTGCAATTGTGTTTAGTCTACAATATGTTATATATTATATGTCAATATATTTCATATTTTCTTTTCATGAAAATTGGATCATTTTGAAATATAATGGGCCTTTAATTTGTTTTTATTATAGGACCACTATAGACAGAGATGGCAGAAGAAAGTGTGGAGTTTCTGAAAAGGTATTGGTAGACCTGAGGAGGAAGTTTGGTCTTTATTTAATCCTAAACCTTGAATAGATGCATTTTGATGCATTTGTAAACAGAACAGACCCAGATCAGACAGACCCTAATCCAGACCAGGATCTCCTCTGTTTATATCTATATACATTTTAAGAAAATATATGAATTCTTCCTGTATGAGACCAATGGTCAAAATCTAATTTCATCTGGCACAAAATTTTAATGATCACCTCACAGCACTCTACCATAGTTGCTTTAATAAGCATTGTTGATTGCTGCTTTTTAGCTCACCTGAGCACTTGTGCTCGGGTGAGCTTTTGTGATCGCCTTTTGTCCGTCGTGCGTCATGCGTCGTCCGTCGTCAGTCGTCCGTCGTCAACAATTGCTTGTGAACACTCTAGAGGCCACAGTTTTGGCCCAATCTTCATGAAACTTGGTCAGGATATTTGTCTACATGATATCTCAGATGAGTTCGATATTGGGTCATGTGGGGTCAAAAACTAGGTCACCAGGTCAAATCTTAGAAAAACCTTGTGAACACTCTACAGGCCACAATTTTGGCCCAATCTTCATGAAACTTGGTCAGGATGTTTGTCTACATGATATCTCAGATGAGTTCGATATTGGGTCATGTGGGGTCAAAAACTAGGTCACCAGGTCAAATCTTAGAAAAACCTTGTGAACACTCTAGAGGCCGCAAATTTGGCCCAATCTTCATGAATCTTGGTCAGGATGTTTGTCTACATGATATCTCAGATGAGTTCGAAATTGGGTCATGTGGGTCAAAAACTAGGTCACCAGGTAAATCTTAGAAAAAACCTTGTGAACACTCTAGAGGCCACAGTTTTTAGCCCAATCTTCATGAAAAATAGTCAGATTGTTTGTCTACATGATATCTTCGATGAGTTCGAAAATGGGTGATGTGGGGTCAAAAACTAGGTCACCAGGTCAAATCTTAGAAAAACCTTGTGAACACTCTACAGGCCACAGTTTTGGCCTAATCTTCATAAAATTTGGTCAGGATGTTTGTCTACATGATATCTTGCATGAGTTTGAAATTGGGTCATGTGGGATCAAAAACTAGGTCAATCTAGAAAAACCTTGTGAACACTCTACAGGCCACAGTTTTGGCCTAATCTTCATAAAATTTGGTCAGGATGTTTGTCTAATGATATATTGGATGAGTTTGAAAATGAGTCACATGAGGTTAAAAGCTAGGTCACCAGGTCAAATCTAAGAAAAACCTTGTGAACACTCTAGAGGCCTACATTTTTGTCCTAGTCTTCATTAAACTTAATATGAATGATGACTGCATGAATTCCCAGTTGAGTGCAAATTTAGGTAGGATCAATATGTAGGTCACTTAGTCAAATGTTAGAAAAACACTTTTAGATGCCAGATTTTTTGTCATTATGCCTAACACAGCCATCTTACTCAGGTGAGCGACACAGGGCCATCTTGGCCCTCTTGTTTTCTTATATTAACTATATATAGAAACTTTACAATTCTTTGTATCTGAAATTTGAATTTGGTTGTCTTTGAAGGTAACCAGGTAATATGAAGTAACGAAATTATATTAATTAGGTTAATTGTACTCTAGTGATTGTCCTAGGGCCACTATGGTCCTCTAGTCTTTATTGGTATAGGCCCTTTTTCTGGACCTAAATTATGAAGGTGGTAATAAAACAAAAGGGACTGTCCCCGGTGACCGAGTGGTTAGAGTGTCTGATTGGGAGCAGGAGGTCTTGGGATCAATCCCTGGCCACTACATACCAAAGTCATAAAAAATGAAACTGGTATAGTTCCCTGCTAGGCACTCAGTATAAAGGGTAGTTCCAAGACTGGATGGCTCGGTGTCAGGAAAATGTGAGTGGGTGTGGAAATAAGGCCACATGTCTACAGTGTGATAATGCAGTATAGCAGCACTAATTCTGTCTCAAGTAGACATACTCTCAAATGAATGAAATGTCAGTGAGATGAAAAACCCAAACAAACAAACAAAATTGCTCTTTTCATTGATCTTGACCTTTATGTTACGTGAATTGGAATATGTTTTGTATTTGCTCATTATCCTAAAGTTTTCAGGAGAAGGGAGCTACAGGCTGTGTCTATAGTTGCCGACTGTTTCTTGGAACCCTTGTACAAAAGTTCTTGAACAATAAGAATGATGGTAAGTGTTTGTCACCTATTATGATAGTAGTGTTTTCAATGATTTGTACCCGTGACTGCCTGAAAAAGGCCTGGAACTTTGATTTTGCCTAAAAATAAATTTATTAAACAGCCCTAAAAAGTCTTAACATTTTATTGCCAAGCCCGCTTGCAGAAACTTGTAATGGTCGCCAGAATGTCTGTTGTTGTATGATGATGTGCATCAGGCTGTCCAGATTTGCTTGGACCGACGTGGATCTCAGTATTTTCAAATAACATGATGCCAGTCACCATATGCTTCATCTAAAGTATGCTTTGGTCTTATATTGAAGAAGATAATGATCTGAGATTCCCTTATTTATAACTAACAATAATTCTCTGGAAAAATGAGAAAATTGTGGCAATTTTTATTATATACATTGTATTTGTCAAAATTATGATTTCAAAATGTTTTGTTTTATCCGAATCCCCTTTTGTTGTTATCAAAGGTATTGCTATAAGAAACAATTTATGAAATGGCTGTTGGCATATGTTTTATAAAAGCTATCAGTGCTTCTATCTTGATATTTACATGATAGATATATACATGATAGAAATGATTATATATGTGATTTTGTCAAACAGTTTGCAGCATATTCTCGTGGCTATTTTTCCAGTGTCTGCCCTATTGAAGAAAGAGGGCAGCAGCAGCATGGGCTATGTACCGCTGCAGTTCTGCGGCATATTTCTGCGGCAGCACCCCCAGGTGTTAATACCCCCACCCCCAAATCAGCCCCAGACCACGCCCTCCCTGAACAATCAGGACGACACTCATGATGAGGATGAACTCACCAGAAGTAAGACTCCTTGTACATTTGGATGAAAGACAACATATTCAGAAATTGAAGTTGTAAAGTGGGGGTAAGATTGTTTGTTTGTAGGGATGTCCATCTGTCTGTGGCAAAGGTTGGACAGACATGTTTGTTTGTAGGGATGTCCGTCCGTCTGTGGCAGAGGTTGAAATGTCTGTCCAGACCGGCTTTTGTTAAATGAAAATGCCACGTGGCAGGGTCTTCATCACCTTCAGTTATAGTACTTGTTTTATTTCACTTGCATTAGAAAATTGATTTTTTTACATATGACTGAAAATATTCCTCCTTTGATTTTTTGTGTCACCTGCTGTAAGCATAGGTGACACATAGGAATCACTTTTCTGTCATCTGTCCGTCCATCTCTCTGTCTGTCTGTCACGTTTCAGCCGATGATCCACGTAATCCAAAGACACTCTTGTTGTGAAATAAAATGGAATAAAAATTTTAAGAGGAAATATCATTTACATTGTATTATGTGTTCAACCAAAGGCAGTAGATGTTGAAATGATGGTAGATGTTCAGATGCTGTTTATAGAAGTATTTTGATGTATTCTTGTAATACTTAAAATGAGCTAATTTTGAATTAAGAAAAAAGGTAAAAAAAAACATTCACTGTTAAGTATTGATCTAAGATCAAGAGATGATACTTATCTCTATAAAACCACTACTTTTGTTGCAGTATATTGGATTTGTTGGGCCATCTTTTGACAGTGGAATAACTGTATAATTTATCAGGTTAGGGTACTCTCTTGGCGGTATGAATCACTTGTCATTGTAGTTCTGGCTCTTGTTTCTATGATGAGAAGTAGCATTTTCATATTTATAGCGTTCTGCAATGGTTCCTTGCCCGGATTCTGGTGTTCCTTGGATACGAGAGTTGTAAGGACCTACACAAGAGGACTTTAGATGTGGCTTATCAGCTGCTGCAGGCTGTACGCTGGAGAGACCCGCACTTCTATGGCCAGATTCTTAAAGAACTGACCCTCTTCATGGCTGGTAATTTCTTTTTATAGATTTGATCATTGATCATCTTTATTCCCTCTGCTAAAGTGGGAACCAGTCCCTTTGGCCATGTGGTTAGAACATTCTTCCTGGAATCAGGAGGTTGTGGTTTGATTCTCAGCAGCGACAAAAATGGTACTAGTATAGCTCCCTTGCTTGGTGCTCAGCATATATGGGTAGTTCTAGGGCTGGTTGGTCCTGTTTAAGGATAATGTGACTGGGTGTGTATCATGCCATATGCATACAGTGTGATACTGCATTGTTGCAGCACTATATCTGTCTCAAGTAGACATGGTCTCTAAATGACTGAAATACTAACAGCTGTACGTTAAACCAATAAACAAATTAAATTGGGTTCAGGGGGATAAATAGGTATCCTCACTTTGTTGTTTCCATCTGTTCATCTTAAGACATTTGCTTATTAGTCCCTATCTGTGTTTACACCGGATGGGACTATAGGTCTATCTGTCTGTCCGGAAATCTGGATCCTGAGATAACTTAAAAACAGTTAAAAATAATATTATGAAACTTGGTATATGAATAGATGGTAGTTTGGAGATTCTGTACGTCACCCTTGATGTTGTTTTTTTTTTTCTCCGACAAAAATACTGGTTGCTATGGTAACAGAAAAATTAAGCACCTCCCCAGTAGGGGACTTGGGTGTTGCGTGCAACATCAGTTTCTTGTTATACGCCCGAAGGGCTGTATTATGTTTATGCCGCTGGTCGTCCGTCCGTCTGTCCGTCCGTCCGTTGTCGTCCGTCCGTTAGCAATTTCGTGTCCGCTCTGTATCTTTTGAACCACTAATATAAATGAAACTATTTGCAGAAGTATCACCCAGATAAGAGGATGTGCAGAACATAGGTTTCAGATGGCTTGGTTCAAGGTCAAGGTCACAATTCAAGGTCAAATATCTTAACTGGTGCAAAATTAGTATTTTTGTGTCCGCTCTGTATCTTTTGACCTGCTGGATGTAAATGGAAACTATTTGGCAGAAGTATCACCCACAGTAAGAGGATGTGCAGAACATAGGTTTCAGATGGCTAGGTTCAAGGTCAAGGTCACAATTCAAGGTCAAATATCTTAACTGGAGCAAAGTAAGTATATTTGTGTCCGCTCTGTATCTTTTGACCCGCTGGATGGAAACTATTTGGCAGAAGTATCACCCACAGTAAGAGGATGTGCAGAACATAGGTTTCAGATGGCTAGGTTCAAGGTCAAGGTCACAATTCAAGGTCAAATATCTTAACTGGAGCAAAGTAAGTATATTTGTGTCCGCTCTGTATCTTTTGACCCGCTGGAATGGAAACTATTTGGCAGAAGTATCACCCACAGTAAGAGGATGTGCAGAACATAGGTTTCAGATGGCTAGGTTCAAGGTCAAGGTCACAATTCAAGGTCAAATATCTTAACTGGAGCAAAGTAAGTATATTTGTGTCCGCTCTGTATCTTTTGACCTGCTAGATGTAAATGGAAACTATTTGGCAGAAGTATCACCCACAGTAAGAGGATGTGCAGAAACATAGCTTTCAGATGGCTAGTTCAAGGTCAAGGTCACACTTCAAGGTCAAATATCTTAAGATTAACATTGCCAATCCTTCTTGTTGAAATAATACTTTATATATACATGTTTGTGCTTATCCTTTTTGTCTTAGGATATTCCCTGACAATACATACCTTCGGGCGTATATTGCCCCGCTGTCAGCGGAGCTCTTGTTTCATTTAGTCATTGGGATTGTAATAGGGTATGATCAACTATAACATAGCTCATCTTTACCTCAGAAGAGGGAAATATGGGCTGTAGACAAAATAGACAGGTGATTGTCATCACTGACAGTGATTGGAGAGAGAAAGGATGGGGAGAGATAATGGGATATCACTATTGCAAGTCTTTGAGAAAACTGAATTTGACTTGATCTTTTTAAAGAGCAAAGTTGTGAAATGTTGTCAAAGATTATTATGACCATTTTTAGCTTGTCTGTTTTTCAAAGAAAATTTTGTCAAGGTATTGTCATCTCCCTGATTGTTGTTGGCATCGTCATCCTGAAAAACTTAAATCTTGGCCATAACTTCTAAACTATTACAGTTACTGTGATTGGACTTCACATACTTGTAAACTATCACAAGGCCTTCATTCTTTTCAAGGGCCATAATTAAAAGTCCATTTTGACCAAATTTATCTCCCCTTTTAAAAAAAATAGTGATAAACTTTAACTTTGGTCATAACTTCTTAACTATTAAAGCTTCTCTCATCAAACTTCACATGCTTGTCCATTATAAAAGGGCTACATTCCCATTAAATACCATAATTCTTAGGTCCATTTTAACCAAATTTATCTCCCTTTTTAAAAAAAAAATATAGTGAAAATGTTAAACCTTGGCCATAACTTCTAAACTATTTAACTGTCTGTCAAAAAGAAATCTCAGACTCACTATCACAAGGGCTACTACATTCTTATCAAGGACCATAACTCTTCGGTGCATTTTTGCATTTATCTCTCCCTCTTGAACAAAATCCCAAACAGACAAGCATTGGCATCTACATGCGGTGCTCTTGTCTGAATATCAAGCTGAAGTTATAATTGACTGTAGATCTGGTGAAGGCGAGTGAGGACCTGTACAGTGGAGCGAGGGAGCAGGTCATCGTAGAGAGGTTTAGAATACCCATGGACAAACTAGTCCAGAGCTTACAGACTCCATCGAAGGCAAGTACTTGTCAAATTATCATGTGCACCCTGACATCCATTACCACATGTGAGCAAGTGCTATTAATTATGGAGAAGTTCAATTGCATTAGAACTTTTAACACAGGTTTTATAAAAAAAATATCATTAATATACTTAAATGTAGACCAACCTTGTTAAGCAGTCAGAGGAATGAAATAAAAGAATCAAAGAGGTTCCAAATCTTATTTCCTCTTTTCCTCTGTTAATGGTCTTATAAAGTTATACTGGATAATGTTTCAAAACTTTAATTTTCTGTTAAGTATATAGGCCATGATTTTATTATACACATTCATTGCCTGTCACTTTAACTGACTTGTCTAATTGTTGACTGATATATCATGTGTGTATTTTTAGAGGACGGCCCAGAGTGATGTAGATGTCTCCGCCCCGGTCTTCCTCATCACGGAGCCAGACGACTGTGACAATCTACAGCTCAACTTCACGTTTGTATTTCTTTTTTGTTAGTCCCCTAACGGTGCTTACACCGGAAGGGGACACTGAAATCTGGGTCCCCCAATAACTTAAAAACTGCGTTTTTATAATGAAACTTTGTATATGAATAGATGGCAGTATGGAGATTCTGCATGTCATTTTGTTGTTCTTTTCTCGGTCCAAAATTTTGGTTGCTATGGTAATGGAAAAATTATGCACATCACCTGTAGGGGACGAATGTGTTGCATGTTACACAGTTACTTGTTTTCTTGAAACTTATTGCTTATTAAATTTATTTGGATAATTATTACTTACGGGTCTAGTGTAAGATCATATCAGCCTGTGAATATCTAATAAAAGCATGTAGTTGTTCAACTTTCATCTTATATCATAACAGTAGACAATTTGGTTATTAAAAATGTGTTACTGCAAACAATAGCTTCAATATTGATCCCCCCAGTTTCACAGGGGAATTGGTTTGAGCTTTTTGCCTTTTCAGTAACAAATACATATCTCAGTATCGGTCCTGGTGGTGTTGTAGTTAGAACGTCACCCGGAATCAGGAAGTCGAGTGTTTGATCCCGGAGGCGACATATCACAGTTGTAAAAAATGGTACTGGTATAGCTCCCTTGCTTAGCGCTCAGCATATAAGGTAGTTCCAGGATTGGTTGGCCCAGTGTCAAGATAATGTGACTGGGCGTGATACCATGCCACTGGTCTAGGGCATACTGCAGTGTGGAAAGCACTATATCTGCCTCAAGTAGACATTGTCTCCAAGTGACTGAAGTAATGTTGGTGGGACGTTAATCTCAACAACAAACAAATCAGACACATCTCAGTGTATCTAATCAGTGTTTGCTTTGATAGAGTGCTATTTTATTAAATTTTTTAGCACCCTGGGTGATTTTTAGGCTTTTTGTAAACACCTTGGCTTTGGTCCTCAACTGTTAAATTTTACCAATTTCCTGTTATTTCAACACCGTCACCTGACATTTTATCACAGAAGATCTTGTGCAGACTTGCTGGAGACCTGAAACAAATTCTGCATCACCTGTATGTCAACGTACTGTGGGCCTCTCTCTGTTACCAACTGGAAAATGGAGATGCAAAACTTAAAACGGTAACAATTCATAACTGAACAGTAGTCTATGTAGTAGACAAAACTTTGAGAATAGATAACATGTTTTTTTGAAGACAAAAAAAAGAGCAAAAGCCAACTCTGAATATATTTGAACATCTTACTATCATAATCATAATGATAATGAAAGTCTAGAACAGATAAACAGATAAAATGATTCTGTAAGGACAGTCATGCATGTCCTGACTGACAAAAAATAAATCGGGATGAGAACATTTAAGCAATATTTAATTGAACAAAGATAATGTATGAAAGATGAGCTCTTTTGACTGGCATGTTTCATAAGATGTTGAAAAGCCAGATCAGTATGTGCCTGCTGATCTTGGCTTATTTACACTAAAATTTGTAGAGAAATAATTTTAGTGTATGTGTAATATGTTGATATTTTTTTCTATATGTTCTTATATGCACTTGCGGAAAATTAACTTTTTGTATATAATACTTAAACTCATTAAATTTTGAGAGAGAGAAAAAATGATGCAGATGAATGCTTTTTTTATGCCTGTCAAATTTCTACATTTAAAAGAAAGGACATTGGTCAAACTGTCCTGGATTTTATACTAGTTGTGTAGGGCATGTCCATGATGGCTTTCAAGTTGTAAAGGGTTATAGTTGACTGTGTAGGAGTCTCTTCGGACGCTGACCACCTTGATGAAGGGCCAGACTGTGCCCCAGGAAGCAGAGGACTACTGGCTGAATTGTCTGATGGCCATGTTGGACCTACTGACCACTGGAGTGGAGGATGTTGACCCCAGGTAGTGAAATTGTGTGTATATGTGTGATATCAAATAGGGACATCTGTATAGGGATAAGGGCTTCTGTTCTTTCATATCATGTTGCACATGTTGTGTTGTACTCAGTGTGAAGGACATAAATTACTCAATCACTTCATTTTCATCAGTTATAGGTTTGCTGTCCGTCTGTCCTTCTCTCTGGAAAAGCATTTTTGGTATATTACTATGATTGTTTTAGTTCAGGGTATGTAAGTCACACCTTTGTTAAGGACCGTCTCTGTATTGAGACTGTATTGAGAGACTATTTTTTTAAAGAGACCACATTAAAATGTGACAAAATTTAGTGAATTTCAACTTGGACAAGGACACCTCCTGTATTCAGATACTGAGTTGACCCGGTTAGTGTATTAATTATGGGGTGAAAAGCTGTCAATTATCTTGATATGAATGCTTGCAAAAATGTCACCAAATACATCCCTCTGTGCCCCCTCCACTGATTTCTGTTTCACCTTATGTGACATCCACTCTACACACAGGAAGAAATAAAAATACTGCAGCAGTAAAATTCAAAGGGTGTGAAACTGACACATGCCAATGTGTAGTTTCTTTTGATCTCCATCTGACTAGTGTTGCTTGGGGTTTTCACTTCTTTAAGATTACCATATCAAAATTTTTAAGAGTTTTGTGCAAAGTGGTTGTTTGAGTTTGGATTTATAGCAGCAATACACTTAGAAATTACCTGTTGTGTAAGATTTCTGACTTTTTTGCAACAGCTGCATTATGACATCTTGATCTTTTTCATGTGTAGTATAGAAATATCATTCGATCTAGCTTCATTCAACTAAATATCTTGGAGGAAAAAATATATGGCTAGTAGACCCTGCTTATAAGACGACCCCCCACACTCTTAAACAATGATCTGAGGGAAAGAAACCCGTTTTATAAATGAGAATATACAGTACCACTTTTTACAGTTCAGTTGGGTGGTCTTTTAATACAGGTTTGACTGTGTAATTGTTACAAGTTTTTCTAGACACTTGGGAACTATCTTCCTATTTTACAGTGAGGTTGAATCTCTTGAGAGAGCGGCAGCAGAAACCTACTTGTGTCTGGTCTCCCGATGCGACAACGACTTTGTCACCAACTGTCAGACGACCCTGAGCAACATCCTGTTTCAGCTGGCCACCTTCTTGAGCCATAATGGTTTGTCAAGACTAAGGACAGTGGAGATGCGTTTTTCAATCAGCGCCCTCGTCTGTAAGATTCAGGAAACACTGGTGCCACAGTACCTTCTGGGGTCTGCATGTAAATCCCAGCGCAGTCAGCTAATGGCGGTGTTGATAAGCGAAATAGGCTTCAGTACCAACTTACAGGTATGATGTCAAGTCCTGAATTGCCTCATTCTACCTCACTTGAGCTTTAAAAAAAAAACAGCCTGTATGAAACCTTATGTAATTTTCATGTTTTATCTGGTTTGGAAATAAAAATGTATCACTTTAACCTAACCTCATCTTTGGCTTCATAAATTTGTACAGAATTTGCATGAGGTAAAGGGTTGAAACCTGGTAAAAATGAAAATTGCTTTTAGTTAATCAAATTTTTTACGTCCTGGTGCCAATTGCGTCCCCAGTATCAGAAAGTTGTGGATTCAGTCCCAAGCGCAACATACCAAATATTTTTATAAATGGTTCTGGTAAAAGCTCCCTTTTTGGTGCTCAGCTTTATAAAGTGTTCCAGGAGGTTGGCCGGTGTCAGATAATGTTGACTGGTGTGGTATCATGCACATCTCTGTGGCGTGGTACTGGCAGTGTGGCAGCACTATACCTGTCTCAAGTAGACAAGGTCTCCAAATGACTGAACTTCTTTCGGTGGAATTAACCCTTTCCCTCATAGAGGACACCATGAAAAGATCTATGCGAACAACATAAAACCAATAAGTGCGAGTAACTCGCAGGTGATCAGGTTTTATGCTGTTCGCTACTCCTCATTGGTCCGGAAATGAGGACTTTATAATTAAATTTGGTAAGGTTAACTGTGGTTCGCAGATAAATGGCTTAATGTGTATCATTGAGTGCGTCAAAATGAGTCTATATGAGGAAAGGGTTAAACCCAAAAAACAAACTATTATGAAAAATTGCATGGTGTAAAGTAATTAAGTGATGAAAGGTTACATACTTGGCCCTTTGTCCTTGTAAAGACCATTGTATTTTTGATGTTGAATATCATATTCTATTTCTGTAGAATCCCATGACAGTATTTTAGGTTTGGACTTGTTTTTAATTCTTTTATAAATGAAAATTATAAGAAATGACATGAATATAGCAACTGAGATTCATATGATTAAGAAAATTACATCGATTAAAAAAATGACAGATAAGATTTTATTTCCAATTATGGGCCCTTTCAGGTATAATATAATCACATATAATATTAAATGCATATAGCACACAACATAATTAGAAAACAACTGAAGCTTAATTCTGATTGGAGGAACACAATTTACAATAGAATGCAACATTGAAAAAACACAAAAAAAATAGGCATTTAAAAAAGACAAAACTAAAGAAAATTATATAATTGTGAACAGTATTATGAGTCATTACTATGAAACAAAACAATCCAAATCACCCAATAGGCCCAAGTTGCTGCTGGCAAATTATTATGATACCAATATATAATGTACGTTGAACCTGTATTAGCGGCCACCTGTACTAAGCGGTCAACCTGCCTTAAGCAGTCAATCTTAATTACCAAACTAACATTTTGTACATGTTTAACATTCATTTAGCGGCCACCTCTGTTAAGCAGTCACTTTCTATTGTTCCCTTGACTGACCGCTTAAGACAAGTTTGTATATCTTATGACGTAAATAAACAGGAAAGAAAACTTTCCTGCAGTACCTGGTGGGTCCCCTGGTGAAGTGTATCGTGTGTGACCTGTCTGTGTACAAGGGGACCAGGGAGGGGAGAGTTTTACAGAGGGCGGGGCCAGTGTTAGCTCAAGTGACAGGGAGGATGGACAGAAAAATGGAGGAACACAGTCCAGAAAAAGGTGAATATGCCTATAAGTGATGGATTTAGTATTAATTTTGATTTAATTCTTTGCAAAACTTTTTAGGCACTTAACAATTAAAGTAACAATTGTCAAGTATTTTTAACTCACCTGAGCAGAACCTGCTCATGGTGAACTATTGTGGTTGCCTTTTGTGATTAGTTTGTGCATGCGTCCGTGCGTGGGTCCCGCGTCAACAATTTCCTTTAAACAACATCTCCTCCTAAATCATTGAATGGAATTTTGACTAAATTTCGCAGGATTGATCCTTCTGATGCCATCTATCAAAATTGTTCAGATTATTTTGATTGGTTGAAAATGTAGGTCATAGGAGCTAAAAATAGATTTTAAAATGCAATTTTTGAAAATCTTCTGTAAAACTGCAGGTCCTAGAGCTTAGATATTTGGCGTATTTAATTGTCTATTGGACCTCTACCAAGTTCAAATCATGACGCTGGGGTCAAACTGGCCATGCCCCAGGGGTCACTTTTATTTTACATAGGCTCATATAGGAAAATCTAGAAAAATCTTCATGTCAGAAACCACAAGGCCTGGTGTTAAGATATTTGTTGTGTAACATTGCCTAGTAGACATCTACCAAGTTTGTTCAAATCTTGGCCAGGTGTCTAGAAAAATCATGTCAGAAACCACAGGCTTGGAGTTCAGATATTTGGTGTGTAGCATTGTGTAGTAGACATCTACCAAGTTTGTTCAAATCTTGGCCCTGGGTCAAAATTGGCCCCATCCCAGGGTCACTTGATTTTACATAGGCTTATAAAAGGAAAATCTAGAAAAATGTTCTTGTCAGAAACTACAAGGCCTGGAGTTTAGATATTTGGTGTGTAGCATTGTTAGCTCACCTGAGCACAACGTGCTCAAGGTGAGCTTTTGTGATCCCCTTCGTCCGGAGTCTTTTGTGCGTCGTGCGTCATCAACAGTTTGGCTTGTTAACACTCTAGAGGCCATACTTTTAGGCCAATCTTCATGAAACTTGGTCAGAATGTTTGTCTCCATAAAATCTTGGACAAGTTCGAAATTAGGTCATGTGGGGTAAAAAAGTAGGTCACGAGGTCAAATCTTATTAAAAACCTTGTTAACACTCTAGAGGCCACATTTTTGGCCCAATCTTCATGAAACTTGGTTTCTCTCCATTAAATCTTGGACTAGTTCGAATTTGGGTCAAGTGGGGTAAATAAGTAGATCACAAGGTCAAATCTTATTAAAAACCTTGTTAACACTCTAAAGGCCACATTTTTGGCCAAATCTTCATGAAATTTGGTCAGAACGTTTCTCTTCATAAAATTTGGACAAGTTCAAATTTGGGTCATGTGGGGTCAAAAAGTAGGTCACAAGGTCAAATCTTATAAAAACCTTGTTAACACTCTAGAGGCCACATTTGGGGCCCAATTCATGAAACTTGGTCAGAATGTTTGTTTCCATAAAATCTTGGACAAGTTTGAAAAAGTAAGTCACAAGATCAAATCTAAGAAAAAACTTGTTATTAAACTTGGTCAGATGTTTCTCTCCATAAAATCTTGGACAAGTTTGAATTTGGGTCATATGGGGTCAAAAAGTGCAATTTTGGCCAAATCTTCATAAAACTTGGTCAGAATGTTTGTTTCATAAAATCTTGGACAAGTTGGAAATTGGGTCATGTGGGGTCAAAAATGAGGTCATGAGGCCAAATCTTAGAAAATTCTTGTTAACACTTTAGAGGCCACATTTTTCACCCTATCTTCATGAAACTTGGTCAGAATGTTTGTTTCCATAAAATCTTGGACAAGTTCGAATTTGGGTCATGTGGGGTCAAAAAGTAGGTAATGAGGTCAAATCTTAGAAAAACCTTGTAAACACTCGATAGGCCACATTTTTGGCCCAATCCTCATGAAATTTGTTCAGAGTGTTTGTTTCCATAAAGTCTTGGACAAGTTTGAATTTGGGTCATGTGGGGTCAAGAAGTAGGTAATGAGGTCAAATCTTAGAAAAATCTTGTTAACACTCGATAGGCCACATTTTTGGCCCAATCCTCATGAAATTTGTTCAGAGTGTTTGTTTCCATAAAGTCTTGGACAAGTTTGAATTTGGGTCATGTGGGGTCAAAATTAGGTCATGAGTCCAAATTTGAAAAACCTTAACACTCTAGGGGCCCATTT
>CM037780.1:69350718-69400718 GCA_021229015.1 Solen grandis | reverse complement strand
CACCAACAGAGGGCGCCAGCTCCTGTAATGGACAGGGTCTTCATAATACATGGTTATTTAGGTATATACCATTTTGACAGAAAAAACAAAACCAGACTAAAACAGTTCTCCAGACTAAAAATGCTATAACACAAAGTTCACCAGACTAAAAATGCTACAACACAAAGTTCACCGGACTAAAAATGCTACAACACAAAGTTCAAAATGTAATATCAAAAGAAATTGCTTGAAGCAAAATGGTAACAAATAAGTTGTTTCCAGTGAAATTATCGGCATCATTTATATTCATTTGGCTTTATCCATTCAGTAACCTTGCATATCAAAAAGTGAATATCCACTTTAAAAAAATATGAAGGACTGCGTCTTAAAACTACACTCTGGAAAAAGAAAATATAACATTTCAACCCATGATTTACGTCTGAAAAAGATGTTATATACGATGGTGAAAATTAAACAATTAATTTTCTAAATTTAACTGGTAAGGATAAAACAAGAAGAGTTACCTGCCCATCCCGGCTAACCTGGACCCTCTTGTTCTCATCCCAAGGGTTCAGGAGGTGGTGTGTGTGATAGAACGGTATGATACCTCTGTAACAATAGCAGGAAAATATACCATGTGGCTCAAAGTTCGGTCACACAAGGTCCTATTTTTCAGCTTGTATCTTAATATTATTGTATTGATTTTTTTTCTCAAGAAATTATCCAATCTACCAGGATATTGCATACAGGACATTGTCAGTTTCAAGAGGAAGAGGGATATTTATAAAGGTAAAGGATGTTCTAGAAGTATGATAAAAGAATAATAAAGAATACCAGGATTAAAACACACAAGGCATCAATTAACCCTTTACATCATGAATCTTCATGTACAAATTTTGATTTGATGAATACCCTGTATTAATTTACTGAACTTAAAATGATATATGTAATCATGATTTTTTTTTTTTTGTGCCCCTCGGGACTGTGTAGAAACTGAGCTACAATATTGTATGAGCAAATAGAGCTGACCCTGATCAGACAGCTCCTATAGTAACTGTCTGATCTGGGTCTGCTCTGTTTGCCTATAAGTCAAAATGAGTCTATAAGAAGTAAAGGGTTACACAATGACAATGGGGGTGTACAAATACACTGTCTGAAGAATTAACAGGGACATGAAGCAGCCATTGTGTGTTGTTGTTGAAGCTTCTTATCAAGTCTTTTTATATCCCATTAAGTGGTTGCTAAGAAATTGTCTTAACAAGAAACAAAAAGCCATAACACTGCAGAACATACAAATAAGCTCATAATTATTTTGTGTAGTGCCCTCTTGGAAATGAAGAATTGAAAAAGTTTCAAAGGCCGTTGAAAAATAGCCGAGTAAATGATATGGATTATCCAGTAAAAAAATAAGGGCAATAATTCTATGAAAAATTATCAAAACTGTACATGCTGATGATATAATCCTGTCCCCTTGGTAATTTAAATGATTTCCAACCAGGGACAAATGGATCAAATGATGAAGCAGTAACCATATGCTACCCTAAAATTCTACTTGATAGAAGAGAAAAAGTAAAATCAGGTAAGTAGCAAAGAGACCCAGATCCAACAACCATAAGACTACTTGTCTCCTTATATCGGGTACACTTGTCTGTTCATATTGGGTACATTTGTCTCTTCATCGGGTACACTATAACAGTCACATACGTAAAACAGGTTTTCAGTGTTATACTCCTGTCCCCAGGTTACCTGTTGTTGTGCAGGTCACATAAGTAAGTTCTGTAATAGTTGTCCAGGGTTAAACTGTTAATTTCAATATAAATTACTATGAAATTGGCCATAAAAAGGGGTTTGAAAATGCTCTTGGGTAAGCACACCCCTAACCTTTTCTCCCAGTCAATGGGGAAGCAGCCTCCTTTGCCCCCAGACTGTTCTGACACCATGCCTGACAGTATGGCCACGCCCTGGAACCGGCTGCTGCCCTGCACTGAGAATATCAGGTGCACTGTCTTTCCATCCTGAAGGGAACCAGAGATGGATTTTTATTCCTTGTTGTATACCAGAAGAGGTTGGGAGAATTGTAAAAATTTCTAAAAATATTTTCATAATTACAATTTTCAATTCCATTAAATGCTTTTCCTATTTCATTCATATGTTTTCATGAACACTGATTTTATTTACAAACAAAATCCCTGACATACATTCTTAAAAAATAGATGCCAAAACAAACACTAATTTGATTGATTTAAAACAAAGAGTAGCTAATGTTGTGGGTGAATCATGTAGACATAATGTTCATACTGTACCTATATGTTTTTATACAATTACTAGGTACTAGGTACACAACAAGGAACAAGACTATGTACCTGGAAAGCTCTATTTAATTTCTTCTCGATGTGTTTGGAGGTGGCCCAGGCACCTGTGCTGAAGGCCTGGTCTAACTGTTTCTGGTTTCTGCACTTCATCACAAAAAACCGGCTGGGCCCTGAGATGCTGGAACCCATCTGGGGGCTGCTGCATGGAGTGCTGGTTCCTGAGCCAACACGCCCACTACCTGTAGGACTGTTGTTCATAGAACCACCACTGGAGGCAGTCAGGCCTGAGAAAGATAGGAAAAATATTATCGTGACTTAAGATATTTGGGATAAATGTTGTGGCAACTAAAAAAATCATGGGTTGTCACCATTTCAAAGCAGAATGCAAGATAGTATAAACTAGTATTAAAAAGACAATTGGAAGTTTAAATGTATGACTTATTCAAACATATACTGCAGCTATAAAACCTCCACCTGTCATGAAATTACAGACAATGAATGTACATTGATATTCTCTAAATACTACAATTTTCTGCTTATATATTTGCACAGAACAGGAAAACACTAAAATCTTAGTTTGTCTAATCACTACAATTATCTTCATACATTAAGTAAAATCAAAGCGCACAATGCGCTGAGAGACGGCGACGGGATTAACATTCTAAACCCAGTGTTTCTGAAGTTATTGTAGCAGTCACATGACGACAAAAACTCCATCCGCTGTTGCTACAGAAGTTCTGTTTGTAACATAATAATCCGGAGTAAAGGTCATGAACCTTTCATTCATAAAGAGCTGCATACCTAAGTAGGTCATTCTCTTTCTCTAGTGCTAGCGAATTCTATCTGTTGTTTTGTATGTGTAGAAATTGACCAGGTATTTGATTATTTAAGATACTAGAATGTTTGCCTATCTATTTCAAAGTTAAGAAATGCTCTGGGAGGAACCCAACTCGCCATCATGCAAAATATTGTGCGGACTACTTTAGGTCAATTACATACATACGGAGCACTACTTTTTCTTTTTACAGGAGTCGATCTTCATGTACGTAAGATGGGTTGCTGTTCTGGTTAAGAAATGTCACGGATATTTTTTTCACGCTTAAAATTGATGCTTTCAGTGCAAAATAATGGCAAAAGTAAACATGTTAACAAACAATAACACACTAAAAGCGGTTACGGTAATGATTTAAACGTCTATGTAACATATTCCATTCGTATTCGTTAGTGCAGAATCGCATTGCATGGATCCGCACTAAGCGCGGAGAGGTACAGTTAAAAATGTTGTGGAAAATATGCAAATTAGCAAGGCCTGATTTCGTTCTTAGCATAAGACGGCTAATCGCCGTCTAACAACACATTAAAGAAATAGTTATTTTTACCTCCTAATTATGATGGAAGTGGGTCAGAGACCCATCCTATCGGTGCTTATCACCTTGTAAACATGTTTACACTTAAAGAAAAAACATGCTTAAAATGAAGTAGACATCATAAAATCATGTCATTTTCTGGTGGCATTAATTCAAATGAACTACAAATATATTTTCACACTGAATTTAACATGAACTATTATGGAAGTTATTAAGGTCCTGACTACACTGCCTTGACTCAAAAACATGAAAGTATATTGGACTTTTTTTTTGTAAAATTGTACAGGATGCAAAAAGAAAAAGTCCTGTACAGCTCTCACAATTTTTTGGTGAAGAGGAGATATAAATTAACACTGAAGGTAATTCTTAACCCCATCATTATCAAAACTCTTTGAAAGAAAAGAAAAAGCAATATGATGGGTAGGATGGGCCAAAAGATGTTTTGTGTGGGTATAAAAAAGCTCTTACTCGGTGAGAGAAAGTCAGCCCTCTGGGGTGGGGTACTGGTGGCTTTCTTGGCAGATGTTGAGAATCTCTGTCTGCCACTGTCTACATACTCCTCCATTCCGCCTGACCCCTGAGGGCCATACCCTCCGCTCATGATGCTCTCTGCAGCTGTGGACATACAAATATTTAAATATGACATTAAACAAGAGGGCCATAGAGGCCCTGGAACGCTCACCTGAATATAGGGGTTACCCAAGGAACATATGTACTAAAACATTTTGAAATCTGGCTAGTAGTTTTGAATGATAAGATTTTTAAAGTTTTCATTTTTTTTTCTTTCCACTGCCATGGCAACCAGAGTTCCACATGGATCAATTTTATTTTAGCAACTTTTGTGATGGTTCACCAACAGATCATCCCTGTAAAGTTAAATCAAATTTCTGTCCAGCAACTTCAGAGGAGTCCAGCAGTTTCAGAGGAGATGTTGTATAAAGCAAATTATTGACAAAGGACAACACAAGACGACAGATGCCGGACACAGGGTGATCCTAATAGCTCACCTTGAGCAGGTTATGCTCAGGTGAGCTAAAAATGGAAAGAATGAGGCTTTGTTTGAATGTCAAATTAAGGGAAAATGTTAATGTCACAACATCATTAGCTTAGTTTAGTCCTCGCTGGTACTGTGGTACTTAATTTTTATGCTAAAGGTGGAAAAATAAGTGTGCAAGTCTGAAAACAGATGTATCCTAATATAATTGTTTTGAAAGATAATTGTTTGCAGATACTTAAGAGATACACTGATAACTTTTTTAAACAAGTATTGAATGATTGTGGTTGCATGATGTAGGTTCTACTGCATTTGAAAAGTATGTCTAAAATTGCGGTATCACTGATGATGTGGTACAAGTGAGGAGTACTATATTTCTGAAAATGCAGTCTCCTTGTATATCTTGTCAAAAGAAGGCATTACATCTTGTATACCTTGTCAAGTGAAGGCATTACATCTTGTATACCTTGTCAAGTGAAGCATTACATCTTGTATACCTTGTCAAGTGAAGGCGTTACATCTTGTATACCTTGTCAAGTGAAGGCATTACATCTTGTATACCTTGTCAAGTGAAGTGATAATACTCTTTATACCTTGTCAAGTGAAGGTGTTACATCTCTTATTCCTTGTCAAGTGAAGTGATAATACCCTTTATACCATGTTAAGTGAAGGTACCTTGTCAAGTGAAGTTATTATACAGCTTATAACTTGTCAAGGGAAGGTATTATATAGCTTATAACTTGTCAAGGGAAGGTATTATATATTGTAAACACTGTCAAGTGGAGTGATAAAACCTTTATACATTTCAAGTAAAGGTATTATACCTTGTTTACCTTATGTGAAGTGATAATACCGTTTATACCTTATCATGTGAAGGTGTTAGTGAAGGTTTATAAACTGTGACAAGTGAAGGTCACCTTGGTAAGTAATGGTATCATACCATGATACAGTAGCAAGTAAAGCTTCATCACCTCAAACATACTCTACTTACACATGGGTCTTGGCCTCTGTCCAATGCCAGCTGGCTGCTGGAAACCCAGGGCTTGCTCCTCATTGGTCAAAACATTCACAACAGCATTGATGACCATCTGAGAAATGAGAAAAAACATTGTATATTAAACCACAATATGAACAGTTTTAAGGTCTTCATCAGTAGCAGAGAGGAACAAAAAAAGTCTGAATGAAAAAGAATGATCTATTTTGAGTTAATGACCTAAAGAGTCAACATTTAAAATACATATGTGAGTTGTGACTGAATGAAGACATTCAAAATTCTGAAGTTTATTAATCATGAGACTGACTAATAAGAAATAAACCTACTGCAAGGAAGAGAAAAGGTTACATAGAATCATACCATATAATTATGACAATCTTCACCATCGAATACAAAATTATTTTATTAGCATCTGATTAAGGATGATGGTAATAAATCTCTATAGAAACTGAGTTTTCAACAAAGTAATTCTTAACTGGCTCGAATTCCATCAACAATACTTAGCGATAAGTAATACTTAAATTCTTAAATACACAATCCACCATACTTATTTTATGAAATATTCAAGTACATGACTAACATAAAATCAATTATTGCCTAACATCTAACAATATTTGTTAAAATGAAATATCTGGGTATTTTTATTAGAGAAACAAAAATGATGTAATTCGCCCTTAAGTTTATAAGTATTACTTAGTGCTAAGAATTGTTGGTGGAATTTAAGCTTGGAGATGCTAAGTGAAATGCAGGCCATGCCTCCCCACCATACAAGCAGTACCAATGTGTGGTAGTCCAATCTTCCCTTAACTTACCTCGTCCATCTGGGACCATGCCTTGGAAGGGGCCCTCATCCTCCGCAGGAACAGACAGTGCCACTTCTGTCGCAGCTGGAGACTCAGCGCTGCATTCTGGAACACAACACAGTTTCAGGGGCATTCTCCAGACATACATATAGCTGTCATTCTACTGGGAATTAACCCTTTTATCTACTTGTACATGTAAAAGTGGAAATGAGTTGGTATCACTCCAATATCATGAGGCAAAAAAAAATAAAAAATCTGGGAAACTTTTTTTTTTTAAATTACAGTCATAACAGTGAACAAATCACAATTTCTTAACGGACAATTTGGCGGTCCCAAAACGGCCACTAAAAACTTAGAGATCGGTGGGTTTTCGCTAGGTAGGGTTGGGTTGCCCAAAACACAGATTTTTTTTTTTAGGCCTGATCCTTGTATTCTACTATGGACACAAGAAATATAATGTCCTGTGAAACATGTAAAACATCTTTTCCAGTTTTATACGTTTTTAAACTTGTAGCAAGTAATCAAAACATTTACAAAGAACTGCCATCACAAAACATGATGGCCAATATGGCACTGTATCACACACCTGAGAAAAATTATGAACAAAATATAAAACATGGTTAAACACGTGTCATAAAGATTTGAAAAAGACATTAACAAGCAACTATTAGCAACTGATGATGAACATAAAATAATTACAATAGCTCATCCTACTAAGGTAAGGAAGTGGCTACAAATATAACACAGCTGACATGAAAGCACCATAAGTAAGACAATCACCTCTTGATCCAACTTGAAGCTGAGCCAGTCCCCGAGCTGTAGCATAGCATTCCTTTTGTCCTCCACCTCCTCATTCTCACTGTCACTTGTCTCCCCATGGAATCCTATCCCAGAATCCTCTGCTACACAGAAAGACACAAACATATGTACACTACCTACAGCAATCCTCCCGTGACAATATTACTGTATGGTAAGGGAAGTAACTGCTGTATCGAGTTAGAGTCTATATACTTTCTATCATACAATGACTAATCAGGTTTTAATAGCTTAGTGACATGATTATAACAGTTTAACACCCCAAATTAAAATAATGTGCAAAAAAAAAAAAAAATTATTAAATGTTTCATTACATTGCAAAAAATAAAACACTATCTTGAAAAAACAAGACGATCAACAATGGCCTTGAATCATCAGTCCGCTGTTTCTTTTTCACCTTTTTTCGATCAAACTGGCGAATGACTGGATAAGATTGAGGTCCCTATTAGTCTGTAAGGGTTGGCACAGTCATCTAGTGCAAGAGAAAATAATGTAATGTTTCTTGGTGTAAGAAAGATGGAAAGAGGATTACCTTCCTCTGTTAAGTTTGTCAATCCCTCATTTGGCAGTTTGGCTGGTCCACCAAATATTGCCATGGTAATCGGAGAAACAAGAGTGCAGCAGCGAACACATGCCTCCTTAGCAACCTGAGTCATCTCTTCATAAAACAGCCAATCAGATGGCATCTTGCTTATTTCCTTCTGGGAGAGTGCAGAGGACATGTGAATCATCACATGACTGTTCTTGCTGCAGAATAATAAATAAAACACTTATAAAATGTGAGTCAGTAGAGATATATGCCAACTGGAAGTTCAGTTTTTTCAACTAGAGATTTGTTTTTGTAGAAAAACTGATGTCTTCCCCACCCCATCCCCTCACACACACATACATTGAAGCAAACAGTGACATATGCTTTATTTGCTTTGAAAAAGTACTTCTACCATGATTTCAGTTACCATCAGCTCACTTGTGACATTATTATTTTTTCACATGTAAAAGAATAACAAGGATGACAAGCTACAGGTAAGCCCTGTGTGGCATGGGTACAAAATGTTTGCAGATGTTTGCAGTAACTGAGTACATTCATACCAAAAATCTGATTGTTTTAATTAATGTTGTTTAATATTCATTGAATTTTTATGGTAATTACATCATAAGTATTCATGGAGAAAATAATTAAAGGGCTGACTATATTGATCAAACTCCACCCAGAGTTATGGACCATGAGTGTGACACTTCCTCTAATCATTTTCTTTCCAAAACTGTAATTTTGTTTTAATAGCATAAGTAGAACAGGAGTTATCTTGTGAAAAGGGGGAATAACTAAAAAAATACTGAGGCCAGAGTTATAAACCAAAAATGTGCATGACACTTTCTCTCATAAATTTCTTTCCATAAATGAAATTTAATTTCAATAGCATGAGTTGGACTAGAGTTATCTAAAAGGCGTTTGAGCAGGTTTTTTCTAACAGACAGATTTTTCTAAAAATTTGCATATAAGTACTTTAGCCTTTAACTAAAAGATATATGAAATAAAAATAGGGGGTCACCATGCTTGTTTTAGAGATCAAGCTTATGGTAGAGCATCACTTTTTGCTAAAATTTGCTGAAAAAAAAATATGACATTAAAAATAAGAAAGATTTTGTTTCTAAATACTGTAACAGCATATTAAAAAGATATTTTTAAAATATTTTTATCACGATTTGTAACTTAAAATGTATTCTATAAGTTACAGATAAAAATACTGTCAAATATGCATTGGAAATACAACACGGGCATAAAATCTTGTTTGCGCCCGGACCAAAATGTTTTTAAAACTATCCCAAAACTGTGAATTTTTATATATATTTTTCTAAATAAAAAAATGTTCAATGGACAGATTTTCTTTATTTTTTCAGAGTCAATTTGCTGAAATAAATGCTTCATGAAAATGTAAACAAGGGTCAGGACTGCCACAAAATACGCCCATCATAGTATGGGGACTCTCAGAAATAGCTCAGAGAAACAAGCTACTGTCCATAAATAAACAAAATAATTCCAAAATCCCATTAGTTAATGAATGTTAATCATAAAAAAAAAACTGTCGATACATTTCCATTAATTAACTGCAAGATCTGACAACACCTCATAGGGTCTAAGGACTAGGGACAAGCAAATTTTCAAGTATGTTGTGTACATCAAGGGCCATAACTTCAAAGTCATTCACATGATAATGATGGATATCGAACTCAGCCAAGATATTATGGCAATGCACATGTGTGGAAAGTTTGAAGAGGATTGGTCTAACGGTATTGAAGTTAGAGCCCAGACAATCACAATTTCAAGTATTTTGTGTACATCAAGGGCCATAACATCTAAGACATTCACATGATAATGCTGGATATTGAACTCATCCACGATATTATGGCCATGCACATGTGTGAAAACTTTGAAAAGAAATGGGAAAACTGTATTGAAGTTAGAGCCCTGACAATCACAATTTCAAGTATTTTGTGTACGTCAAGGGCCATAACTTCTAAGTCTTTCATCACGCGATAATGCTGGATATCGAACTCATCCGTGATATTATGGCCATGCACATGTGTGAAAAGTTTGAAAAGGATTGGGCTAACGTTATTGAAGTTAGAGCCTGGACAATTACAATTTCAAGTATTTTGTGTACGTCGAGGGCCATAACTTCTAAGTCATTCAAACGATAATGCTGGATACCGAACTCATCCACGATATTATGGCCATGCACATGTGTGAAAAGTTTGAAAAGGATTGGACTAACGGTATTGAAGTTAGAGCCCGGACAATCACAATTTCAAGTATTTTGTGTATGTCAAGTGCCATAACTTCTAAGTCATTCACGCGATAATGCTGGATATCGAACTCATCCGAGATCTTATGGCCATGCACATGTGTGGAAAGTTTGAAAAGGATTGGGCAAACGGTATTAAGATGGGCGTATAAAAAAACATACCTCACCAGATTTGTTTTTTAACTAAAACTGCTTTTTTTTTATTGAAATTTTAGCTAAATTTGCATAAAAACACTAAAATGTTTTGTTAGGGGTGACTATTGATGCAAAATTTACTATCACGATAGTTATCGATAGTTGAAATAACTATCACGATAGACTATCAATAGTTGGTCCAACTATTGCGATACTATCACGATAGTTTCGATAGTTTCAACTGTTTGTGGCTACATATGTTTATAACATGCATTAGCAAAGTTGCAATTGAAAAATAAAATAATAATAAACATTTTAAAAATGTAAATTTTATTTATGTAATTTAAGGAGGAATATTAAGATATAAACCCATTCCAAACTGGACCATTCGACAGACGACATTTTGATAAGTCATGCGAGATGTGGGTGGGTGCGTTCGATTCAATTGATGTGTAATCTCTAATATGGAGAACTCGTGAAAGCTATGATTCTATCCCAGTGCAATAGATATTTTGAGTGGAAAGATGATTTATATCTATAAATGCGACATAAATGCATCCCAACATATGACACAACCGTTGGTGGATAGAACATTTTGCGAAATCGAAGCTTGATTTTTTTTTTTGATATATTTCGAATGTCAAATCGAGCATACCCCACGTACCGACTGCACCATACCGCACCCTATTATGCTAGAGTGATCTGCCTTATCTTGAAACATGTAAACAATATTAAAAAAATCGGAATTTACGGGCCGAAAAATGGAGATGAAACTTACGTAAGAATAAGTATCGAAACTATCGATAGTTGGAGTTACTATTGGCGATAGTTATCGATAGTTCAAATTACTA
Source organism: Solen grandis (assembly GCA_021229015.1). NCBI lineage: Eukaryota > Metazoa > Mollusca > Bivalvia > Adapedonta > Solenidae > Solen > Solen grandis. The sequence goes on along the minus strand of CM037780.1, from coordinate 69,389,663 downwards.
TCGACTATTGACTATCGTGACCTTTGATATCGCAATTTATCGATACTATCGACTATCGTTACACCCCTCCTTTTTGTACCTTCAAAGTTTGGTAAATATACTTTTGATGATATTCTTATTACATGAATCTTAAAATTTGGGCTTTCTTCTATCATTCAACTTAAAATAAATGAGAAATTCAAAAAATTTTTTTTTACCAAAATCAAAATCAGCCGTAACCTGCTGAAACATCCTTAAGGTAAAAAAATTGTATAAAAGGGGAAAAATTCATACAAGAAACCTTGGAAATGGATTATGCTCTTGTGTACTGCAATTCTCGTACATAACATCTACCCACCAATAAAGTTTCTATTTATATGTCTCATTGTGCATGAGTTATGCTCCTGACAAATCTTAATTAGGACTTTCTGCCTACAGGCAGAAAGTCATATTGGGTTTGTACTGTTTTTTAGGTTTTCGCCTCTGTAGGGCGAAAACCTATTGTTCTTCTTCTGTTGATTTTTTTTATTTTTTATTTTTATTATTTTTCCAATTCCACCCATTTTTGTGTCCAGCCTAGCGGCCAGATGAAAAAAGCTACAGCTATGAAATTTTGGGCATGGAGTCATCTTTATCTGAACATGTGCCTAAATGGTCAAACTTTTCACTATTGTTTCTGATTTAGCCACTAGGGGGCGCAATGCATGTAATCACTGTTTTGCTAATAACTCAAAAATTTGAAACCTGATTTAGATGCGGTTTTTTACATAATGTTCCTTGTTGACAGCCCAATCAAATATGATGGGAATCTAATCATCGAGTACGGGAAAAAAATTGTTCTAGGAGAGGTTGAATGTTCGAACCTTGGAAGAAAGTGAAATAATGAGGGTAGGTCTACGAAAAACCTTCCCACTTTTGTTAGAAATCAGATAGAAGAATTCTGTTTGCTGCATACGATTTGCAAGACATATACGCACAAAATATATGGGGTGGCGAATTTAGGAAATGCGTGGTTTGTCCCCTAGAAAAGGTCAAACTTCACTAAATTTTAGGAAAAATTAAAATTTCAAAAACATGTTTTTGTTGCTCCTGACTTTATTTTCTGTTTATTCTTCATGATATTTTCACACAATATGAATTGTTATGTTTGAAAGGGCCTCACAATAAAAAAATTAAAAGAAATTTGAAAAGGTCAAGGTCATATTACGATAATTGTGTTTTTATTCGGCCACAAACAGCTCCAAAACTAAAAATATTTAATTGAGAGTATATGAACAAAAGTTTTAGTTCTTAAAGAGCTCTTTCCAGTGATGTTTAGTTTTTGAAGATCGGACTTGATTTAGTCATTATACGGCAGTCCAAAGTTTGATCCTTTTTTGGAATAATTGTAAATCAGGTTTTATGCTTCAAATTCTGATACACGAGAATAAAAAGTTTGACTTGTGCGACTAGTATACTTGATTGAACTATTTGCTGCTTTGCTAGGTACCAAACAGTAAAATTTTAATCAATTTTCTATCTCATTTTGCCGCTAGGGGGCGCTTTTCTTGAAATCAGTCTTTTGCTTATAACTCAAAAAGTTGAAGCCTGATCCAAATGCGGTTAATTGAATTATGTTCCTTGTTGATAGCCTAATAAAATATGATAGTTTCTAGGTATGAGTGGCTGAAACTTTTTGAGCTAGTAACGGAAGGTTGAAAGTTCGAATCTCGTAAAAAAACTGCAAATGAGGGTAGGTCTACGAAAAACCTATCCATTTTGTTAGAAATCAGATAGAAGAATTCTGTTTGCTGCAAATGATTTGCAAGACATATACGCACAAAATATATGGGGTGACGAATTTAAGAAATGCATGGTTTGTCCTCTAGAAAAAGGTCAAACATCACTAAATTTTAGGAAAAATTAAAATTTCAAAAACATGTTTTTTTGTCGCTCCTGACTTTATTTTCTGTTCATTCTTCATGAAATTTTCACAAGTTATGTATTGTTATGTTTGAAAGGGCCTCACAATTAAAAAGTTAAAAAACATTGAAAAGGTCAAGGTCATATTACGATAATTGTGTTTTTATTCGGCCCCAAAGTGCTCCAAATCTAAAAATATTTCATTGAGAGTATATGAACAAAAGTTTTAGTTCTAAATAGTTCTTTCGTATAATGTTTAGTTTTTGAAGATCGGACTTGATCTTTTCATTTTACGGCAATCCAAAGTTTGATCCTTTTTTGGAATAATTGTTATTCAGTTTTTATGCTTAAAATTGTGATATATAAGAAAAAGAATGTTCGATTAGTGCGACTTATATACTTGTTTGAACTATTTGCTGCATTTCTAGGTGCCTAATTGTAAAATTTTAATCATTTTTTTTTTCTCATTTTACGGCTAGAGGGCGCTTTGCTTAAAATCACTCTTTTGCCGATAACTCAAAACGTTAAAGTCTAATTGAAATGCGGTTTTCAGCATTTTGTTCCTTGTTGACAGCACCACAGAATGTGATGTGATGTGATGATAGGGTATGGGGAAATATTTGCGCTAGAGGAGTTTGAATGTTCTAACATTCCAAAAAAACCCCAAAAAACTGTGCAAATGAGAGTAGGTCTTCAAAAAACCTTTGCGTTCTGTTTCATATTAAAAATTGTGGCTGAGTTGAAATAAAGTGTTCAAGTTGATTAGGTTAAAAGCGAAAACCAAGATACCGCTTGCGGTTCTAGTTTATTCTTCTTCTTCTTCTTATTATTCTTTTTTTCTTCCTCTTATATTTGTGTTAATTTCGAGGTGTTGCCATTGACTCAGAACAATGAAAATTTTATGGCATATATTTCAAACCATGAGCTTTCGGATGCAATGAATTTTATATTCATACGACGTCATATAACGTCAGATTTGACGTCAGGTGAAAAAGTTTGTACGCGGTCTACAGCCATTATTTCTGGACCGATTTTCAAAATTTCACAGAATGTGTATGTTAGGCTCTAGTTGTGCATCTCGGTGTCCGTTTTTCAAAATTCGAAAAGTCCATGGTTCTATAGCGAATCCAAGATTCGAACCAAGGTCGTAAATTTTTAAAGTTGGTATTTAGTCAGTATATAGGTCTCTAGAAGTTTTAAACATTTTGTGAAAATAAATGTCATATGACGTCACGTGACGTCATTATATGATAATGTATTTCTAATATTAACAAGAATATTTCTATATGTTAAAATTGTCGAAGGGCAATGAAAATTTAATGACACATGCTTCAAAGGCTGAAATTTTGATTTCTATGATTTTCATATGCCTATGACGTCATATGACGTCACACTTGAAATATGCAACAAAAGTTTGTACGCGGTCTACAGCCATTGTTTATGAACCGATTTTCATCAAATTTTCACAGAATGTGTATATTAAGTTCTAGTTGTGCATCTCGGTGTCCGTTTTTCAAAATTCGAAAAGTCCATGGTTCTATAGCGAATTCAAGATTCGAACCAAGGTCGTAAATTTTTAAATGCTTATAAAATCAGATTTATTTGAGATAGAAAAGTGATATTTGGTCAGTATATAGGTCTCTGGGAGTCTTAAACATTTTGTGAAAATAAACGTCACATGACGTCACTTGACGTCATTATATGATAATGTATTTCTAATATTAATAAGAGTATTTCTATATGTTGAAATTGTCGAAGGGCAATGAAAATTTAATGACAAATGATTCAGACGCTGAAATTTCGATTTCAATGATTTTCAGAAGCCTATGACGTCATATGACGTCACATTTGAAATTGACTACGAAAGTTTGTACACGGTCCAGAGCCATTATTAATGGGCCGATTTTTATCAAATTTTCACAGAATGTGTATATTACGTTCTTATTGTGTATACCGGTGTCCGTTTTTCAAAATTTGAAAAGTCCAAGCATCTATGGCGGATCCAAGATTCGAACCAAGGACGTCAATTTTTAAATGCTTATAAAAACTGTCCTATTTGAGATAGAAAGTTGAAATTTTGTCAGTTAGTAGGTCTCTGGGTGTCTAACAATTATGTGAAAATAAACGTCATATGACGTCACGTGATGTCATTTTTTTATTATTATTATTCTTTTCTTCTTCCTAACTAAACGCTTATTTTAATATGTTGCAATAGTCCTAGGACCATGAAATTTTTATGGGTTATTAGTCACGTGAGGAAATTTTGATTTCAATGATTGTCAGCAGCCTATGACGTCACATGACGTCACAGCTAAAAATAGTGGAAAATGGTGTTTGCGCTCTACAGCCGTCATTTACAGTCGGATTTTCTTCAAATTTTCACAGATGGTACATCTTGAAACTAAGGTGTGCATATCCTGTCAGCTAACCGAAATTCCGAAAGACTGAACTTCTGTGGCTGAAATAAGATTCGAACATAGGACCGAAAATTTCATTTTAGGATTAAAGAGCTTCAGGATGAGATAGAAAGTTGAAACTTACACAGTTTGCAGTTCTGCAGAATTTCTACATATATTTTGATTCCTGACATCCTATGACGTCATGTGACGTCATAAGCATACTTCTTAATTTTCATTTTAGGGCAATGATTTCGACATGAAGCTAGTTGTTCAGAATAATGAAAATTTCAGAGTTATGACAGTAAAGTACGGCTTTTGAACAAAAGCATCTTCAGCACCCTATGTCGTCATATGACGTCAGAGCTAAAAATAGTGAAAAATGGTGTTCACGCTCTACAGCCGCCATTTATGGTCGGATTTTCTTCAAATTTTCACAGATGGTACATCATGAAACTAAGGTGTGCATATCCTGTCAGCTAACCGAATTTCCGAAAAACCGAAGTTCTGTGGCTGAAGTAATATTCGAACATAGGACCAAAAATTTCATTTTAGGATTGAAGAGCTTCAGGATGAGATAGAAAGTTGAAACTTACACAGTTTGCAGTTCTGCAGAACTTCTCAATATATTTTGAGTCATGACGTCAAATGTCGTCATGTGACGTCATAAGCATACTTCTTAATTTTCATTTTAGGGCAATGATTTCGACATGATGCCAGTTGTTCAGAATAATGAAAATTTTAGAGTTATGACAGTAAAGTATGCGCTTTTGAACAAAAACATCTTCAGCACCCTATGACGTCATGTGACGTCAGAGCTAAAAATATTGAAAAATGGTGTTCACGCTCTACAGCGGCCATTTATGGTCGGATTTTCTTCTAATTTTCACAGATGGTACACCTTGAAACTAAGGTGTACATATCCTGCCAGCTTACCGAAATTCCGAAAAACCGAAGTTCTGTGGCTGAAGTAATATTTGAACATAGGACCAAAAATTTCATTTTAGGATTGAAGAGCTTCAGGATGAGATAGAAAGTTGAAACTTACACAGTTTGCAGTTCTGCAGCATTTCTACAAATATTTTGAATCGTGACGTCAGAGGACGTCATAAGCATACCACTTATTTTTAATTTGGGGCAATAATTTCGACATGATGCCAGTTGTTCAGAATAATGAAAATTTCAGAGTTATTGCAGTAACGTATGCGCTTTTGAGCAACATCATTTTCAGCACCCTATGACGTCACGTGACGTCAGAGCTAAAAATAGTGAAAGATGGTGTTCGCGCTCTACAGCCGCCATTTATGATCAGATTTTCTTCAAATTTTTACAGATGCTACATCTTGAAACTAAGGTGTAAATATATTTTGTCAGCTAACCTTAATTCCGAAAAACCGAAGTATTGTGGCTGAAATAAGATTCGAACATAGGACCAAAAATTTCATTTTAGGGTTAAAGAACTTCGGGATGAGATAGAAAGTTGAAACTTACACAGTTTGCGGTTCTGCATAATTTCTACATATATTTTGAGTCGTGACGTCATATGACGTCATAAGCATACTACTACTACTGCTACTTATTTTTTTTTCTTCGTAACTAAACGCTTATTTTTCGCGGAATACAATGTCAATTGTTCAGCATGAACATGAAATACTACCAGAGGTGAGTCATTACATGAAACTTCTATCTCCTGCTTTTTGCATTAACACAGGTTGCAGAAAGTCCTATCATTCGTTTTGACGAATGACATCTAGTTGAATATGAAATAAAACAATGGGCAATATCTCCCAAAAATATGATTTGCAGAATTAAGTTTCTTGTGGACAGCAATTCTCCTTTGTAAGGTCTTTCCTCCTATGAAGTTTCAAATTTAGATGTCTAAAAGTGCATTATTATGTAATGAAATTCAACAAAGGGCAATAACTCAAAAAATATGATGCAGAGAGTTATAGTTCTTGTGCATGACACTTCTCCTCAATGAGATCCATCCACCTTTGAAGTTTCAAGTTTATAGCTTTGATATATTTTTAGTTATGCTCCAGACAAAATGTGTGATGGAGACACTCCAACAAAAACAATGTCTCCCCCATATAAATATGTGGGGAGGCATAATAAGAACTCAGTAACAACATTAACCTTGAAGACAGATCTTGTAATTTACTGGGCTGCATCTATTTCAAACATATTTTTATGAAATAACAATGAAAATAAACAAGAGCTGTCAGAGGACAGCACGCTCGACTATTCAAAATGCTTGTTAGTAAATCAAATGAAATCTATTTCATTCTTGCCCTTCACATACCCTGTACATAATAATAGTCAAAAATAATATACCTTGATAGTCTGATACCCCTTAATATTTTTATGATGTCTAAAATCAATCCCATGCCTAGTTACTGAGACATAAGCACAAAACATGCATGCAAAACTTTAACCAAAAATCCAAGTTGAAAAGGGCCATAATTTAAAATTTAAAATTAGTTTTCTGATGCCCCTGAAGACACTCCTTAACTTTCTAGTCAATTCCACAAGCAATTTCTGAGATATAAGCTGGATAGTAGCTTGAATGCAAAAATTTAACCAAAATTCTAAGTTAAAAGGGGTCATAATTTTTAATATATTACATCAAGTGTTATCTTCCTTTATAGTATGATACATCTAAACATATTAAAGATGTTTCAAATCAATCCCATGCCTGGACTCTGAGATATAAGCATGAAAGTACCTTGCATGCAAAACTTCAACCAAAATTTCTAAGATAAAAAAGGGGCCATAACTTGTAATATATTCCATCAAAAGTTATCTACCTTGATAGTATGATACTCCTAAATATATTAAAGATGTTTAAAATCAATCACATGCCTGGATACTGAGATATTAGCATGAAAGTAACTTGCATGCAAAACTTTAACCAAAATTTCTAAGTTAAAAAGGGGCCATAATTTCTAACATATTCTATCAAGAGTTATCTACCATGAAAGTATGATACCCCTAAACATATTAAAGATGTTTCAAATCAATCCCATGCCTGGATACTGAGATATTAGCATGAAAGTACCTTGCATGCAAAACTTTAACCAACATTTTTAAGTTAAAAAGGGGCCATAATTTGTAATATATTCCATCAAGAGTTATCTACCTTGGTTGTATGATGCCCTTAAACATATTTATAAACTTTCCAGTCAATACCATGAATGGTTAATGAGATACAAACTAGATAGTAGCTTGCACGCAAAACTTTAACCAAATATTCTATTGCATGCAAAACTTTAACCAAAATTTCTAAGTTAAAAAGGGGCCATAATTCATATTAAATTCCATCAAGAGTTATCTACCTTGGTTGTCTGATGCCCCTGAACATATTTATAAACTTTCAAGTCAATACCATAAATGGTTATTGAGATATAAGGTTGATATCTTTAACCAAAAGCTGCAACGCCAATGCCGACGCCAGGGCGACTACAATAGCTCTCATATTCTTCGAATAGTCGAGCTAAAAAACAAGAGCTGTCACAGTCAATGTGACAAATGCCCCCAAAGGCAATCACCTACATTAAATCCTGGGTCATGGGTATGAAAAGACAATCTTCTCTTTTTGCCTTATTGTGGCCTTGACTTTTTAAGATTACAGACGTGTACCTTGCATGTGCCACATGACAGGAAGCCTTTTTGTGACAAGATATTTCAAAATCATTATATGTAAAACAACATGAAGAGCCTGAGCACATAAAAAATTGCCACTTTTCAACATTGACCTATGATTGTGACCTTGACCTTTATGCTACTATCCTAGGTCTTGTGCAAGACACATTGCCCTCTCTACAAGGACATTCATGTCAAGTTATTTCTTGAAGCTTATTTGTGCTAAGAGCCTGGGCAAATAAAAAAGTGCCCCTTTACATCTTTTGACCTTTAATTGTCATCCTGAACTTTGAGCAACAGATCTGGGTCTTGTGCAGGACACACCTTCTCTAGTTGACTATTTGTGCCGAGTTATTTCAAAATCTATGCATGAAGGAGTAAGAGCCCAGACAGAAACAAAATGTTCCTCATTTTTGACATTTGAACCTAAACTGTGACCTTGACCTTTAAAGATACGGTCCAAGGTCTTAATCGCAGCACATCATCTTAATTTTGTGAAGATTACTACCAGGTTACTTTAAAATTCATCCACGCATGCAGGTGTTACAGAGCGGACATAAGGTTTGATCCCAAACTTTAAAAAGAACTTGGGTCTTAATTGCGACACATCCTCTCAATTTGGTGAACAATTCTACCAGGTTACTTCAAAATCCACCCATGCATGCAGAAGTTACAGAGCGGACACGAAGTGGGACAGACAGACATACAGATGGACAAACAGTGTGATTACTATATGCCTCCCAAAATCTTTTTTGGGCATAAAAAAAACTTGAAAAAATCATCCCCATAAATTATTGAAGAGATTTATAAAACCAGTGCTAATTCAGTTATTTACTTACTGTGAGACAAGCTTTTTCTTGTTGTCCACCCTAATAACACTGGGGTAAGCCCCAGCACAAAGAGCTGCCTTGACTACAGCCCAGTTTTCCGAGTTGGTGTTCAGATCGCGGATATCTCCGCCCCCACGGGCTCGCACAAATCCAGAGGCCCTTAGCTGACCCAAGAGTTGTGCTCTGAAATACCACATCACATAATTGGTGCCATGGATGTATCAGACCTTGGATTTTATGAGCACTTAATTAGTATTAAGGACTGTTCCAATTTGAATATATGGTTAATAATACAATATATCTTGGAGAAAGGATTTATGTTATAATGGCAGTTTCAACATAATATAACAAGACCATCTTACGTTTTACATGATGGCTCATCAGATATCATACTGTTTGTCAACCACAGCTTACTTTGTACCAACAGTCCTTTCATAAAACCTTAAGAGTATCCAAGGTAATATCTAGTATTTATAATTAATTGTGTGGTTTTCCAGACAGTAAAAGGTTAATGAGAAGCAGATCAATGTTGGCTCACCGGGTACCGACAATCATTTCCATCACTGCTGGGGACACATAGTTCCTTTGGCAGAATGCACTCTCCCAACCCTCTGTCCGGGCCTTCTGCCACGACTGGAAGTTGTTTAACAAGTATTATGTTACTAATATTCTGTATTTACAACTCCTGATATATATATATATATGTTAAAAAATGAATAGCTCTTGTGATTTAATTCTGAAAAGGCAAATACTATCATAAATAAAAAAAAAAATCAACTACCGGGTATTTATTAAAGAAATTAACACATACGTCACATATTTTTTCCATTATTTCTTTTTGTCTTACAAGATAATCCTTTTCAAATTTGCAAACCACTGTAATACACCTTGAAACTTGCCTACCTGGAAGAGCCGCAGTAGAGTCATGTGGTCACTGAAAGTGGAGGCTGAATAGTCCCTCATTATCTGCTTGACCATTTTCTTCTCATCAGGGTGAGATGGCAGCACAACTAGATAAAAACACAAATTGCAAAATAGTCAATACATGTAATGCATTCTCCTTACTGCATAAATTTAAAACCAGTAATCACCTATCATTTGCTTCTCTTTATACCATTTCCTTTTAGAAGACAAAAAAAAAATGACTGGACTGAAAAACTGGTATTAAAGTTCACTGTATGTATTGTATTAACAATATATTTTGTATAAAATTATCGTATAGCAAGATGTTTGTCTTCCATACAAACAGGTGCCTCATCTATTATCAAAGTGTCAGAAAAAGCAGACATGATCAAAGTCAACTTTAACCTTTCAGTGTAACCTTGACCTTCTGGTCACATGACTAAAACCTTTACTCTTGTCAATGTTTCATTTTGGATAACCACTTCTGCAGCCAAGTTTTATCAAAACAATTTGTGATTGGACAGTCTCACATTTCACACTATGGAATACCATTGATCATACTGAAAGCAGTTTTCAATTGAAACACCCTAAACAGAGTTACCCCATGACCACCAAAATACTGAGGAGTAACAAACAGCTTAAAACCCTATCAGCCTTCACTCACAGCTGATCTGGTTGTATACTGGCATAGGTCTTCTGATAGGTCATGTGGTAAAGGGATAAGCAAAATTGAGGACATACAGGGACTTTTATAAGCCAGTGCACACACAATGGTGAGGACTGGGTCCAGACACTTCAGAACAATGGAGTTGAGGACCATCTTGCCCAGATGAGGGTCTACAGGCAGGTCGGCCAGGTGTCGTCCCAATTCCGTTAGTTCTTCACTCTGATCCAGGGCATCCATCTCCTGATGGGTGGGAAAAAGCAATTTAAAAAATAAATAAACAAAAGACTATGGTTTAACACTAAAATGCCATTATGGCCATGACATTTAACAGAATGACCTCATTCAAACAGGCACCAAACTTCCAAAGAAACAAGGCTTAAAGCGACAGGGACTGTCACAAAACCAGGTTTTCAACATGGAAAATCCAATTCGAAATGAAGATTTTATTTATAAAATGATCACCAAAGAACATTAATACTTTATGTTTCATGGATGAAGAGTAAATAAGGGTCATAACTCTAAGAAATATGGTTAAATTGACAATATAGGTCAAGTCACTATGTACTGGCCATACTGTGTAGATTTGGGCAGAATGCATTCAGAAATGAAGAAGGAGAATTTAAGCAAATAAAAGAATGTGTCACTATATGTTACATGAAAACAAGCTCAAAGGTGTGAAATCAGATTGTCAAAGGGTAATTGTCTCTGACCTGCAATATCAATGCAGGGTAAAATACAAGATTCAAAATTAAATGTTAGTTCAAGGAAATTATGGATATTTTAAAACATGAAAAGCAACCTACAGGAATTATCCAAAGACTGATACAAATGCATTTATTTTATTTCTTATTGAAGGTTTATTAAGCAATTCTAGCAATCAGACATTTGTATAATATTTGTCAAGATAGCAAGGGCACCGCAACTATGTAAATGAAGAAAAGCATAAGTGAAGCATAAAAACAAAAGCATTCATAGCAAGCCGCTATCAAACAGAAAAGAAAAAAAAAATATATATATATATATATATATATTTAGTCATAGTGACCTTGACCTTGATCCATTTTCTAATATATTTTAGTCATAGTGATCTTGACCTTGATCCATTTTCCAATATATTTTAGTCATAGTGATCTTGACCTTGATCCATTTTCCAATATATTTTAGTCATAGTGATCTTGACCTTGATCCATTTTCCAATATATTTTAGTCATAGTGATCTGTTGACCTTGATCCATTTTCCAATATATTTTAGTCATAGTGATCTTGACCTTGATCCATTTTCCCTGAAAAGCAATTCCAACCTTCCTCTTCCCTAAAGGTATCTACTTATCAAATATGAATGCTATACCTTCATTTTTACCCAATTAAAAAAAAAATTTTTAACCATTGTGACCTTGACCTTGACCCGATTAACCTGAAAAGCAATCCCAACCTTCCTCTTCTCATAAGGTATCTACCCATCAAATATAATTGCTATATCTAAATTCTAACTTAAGTTATTGAGCGGAAACAAAAGTTTGACGCCCGCCCAACGACGTTCGGCATTCTAATAACCAGGTTTCAACTAGTTGAAAACCTGGTTAAAAAGTTATGCTGATTTTTTCACCATAAAATACATAACTTTTTTTATCTTATTCTGTGGTAATCAATGAACCATAGTGCATTGGTAGTGTTCATTCATTACAAAACCTAAAGTTCAATCCCCATCAGTGGCAATTAAAAAAGATCTTCACAAATATAGAGTATGGTTTTTAAAAGGTTAAACAGACTTAAATATCTACTATTGAAATCTTGACCTTTGCAATACAGACCTCAATATAACAAGACCTTGTTAAAATACTTTTTGTCTGACTTTAACATGTAAACTTGTGACAGCTATGGTTCAGTTATGTAAAACACAACTGTATAAACTCATATATAAACTATAAGTGACACCAGTAACATATACCTTGAGGAGATTCAGGGCAGACCTGATGACAAGGAAAGGGGGAGCCTCAATGGCCATACTAAGGAAGTCATGGACACTGACATTTCCTGGCGCCAGTAGCTTTGTCTGTAAACACAGCTCCTGCAGTAGACATTATACTTTATTATGTTGTGGAGATTAGTTGGACAATCAGAAATGTGTTAAATAACTAAACCTAAATAGTTTATCAAAGGAAATAACATATAATATTATTTACTTATATATTAATATATATATCACAATCTTAATTTCTTATTCTTTTGAAAGAGACAATAACACTTCCTATGTTATTCAATTTCTACAGACATTGAAACCAACCCTTTGGAAGCAAGTTGTTTTCTACTGCAGTGTATTGCACCATACCTGTAAAGGGCACCTGAGCAACTCAGGTGTGGGGAAATCCTGGAGGTGACTGTACCTCACCCTGCTGAACAGGTGGTAACACACTCCTGGTTGGACACGCCCCGCCCTGAAATGTACCAGACCATGTTCAGCTGATCACTCATATAATTATTGTCCATTGGTGACTAAGGAAAAAAACATCTCTTACCTACATGTTCCTGGTTATATGTGTAAGTTTTATTTTTCTTCTTTTTTTTCAGTCTTAATGGAATCAGAAACAGAACTAGAGCTATCCATGAAGGTGAATAATACTACCCCCACAACAGTATCTTGACTAAACAAAACACTGTTGCCCCGCTATAATGCTTCCTGAATTAACGCTATTTCTCAGTGTAAGGCAGTATACTGAATTTTCTGTAAAATGGGGAGCAACAGCAAAGTACTAGACAGAACAACATGCATTATCCCTATATTTAACTTCCAATTTCTCTTTGTAAAGTGCAGAGCTTAATAATGATTGTATCTACAATCCAAAGTTTCAATGTTTTTACATTCCATGAAATTCTCAATATAACATTAGCAACAGGCCTTAAAACTGGCATCAAGAAGTAGGTTGAGTATAAAGGAGTGAAACAATCTATTTGTACAACACACTGACCTGCCTTTCCTCTGTGCTGCGCTGCTCTTTGATATCCAGTGACTCTTCAACATGGTTACTTGCAACAGTGCATCAAAACTTTTCTGGAATCAAAGGATTCATACTGTATAAACATTCTAAAATATGTACATTTTTCCATTTCAAAGATAAGGGAAAAATATTGCAGTATACAGTATGGAACAACCATTGAGTAAAATTCTCAAACACTCAGAAGCATATGTATGAAAATAAAAATACTTTACCTCTTTCACTTTCCCAGCATCAATCACATAAACAACATCATTGATGGTGATACTCGTCTCTGCTATGTTGGTTGCCAAAATCTGACACAAATTACCAAATTTTAAGTTGTTTTGATGATGATAATGATGATGATGATAATCCATCAAATATATACCATTTTACACCTATCCAGTTTGTTTGTTGGGTTTAATGTCCCACCTATAGTATTTCAGTCATTTGAAGACAATGTCTATTTGAGACAGATATAGTGTTGCCACACTGTAGTATTTTGCCGTAGACATCCGGCATGATACAACACCCAGTCACATTATCCTGACACCTGGTCAACCAGTCCTGGAACTACTCTTATATGCTGAGCCAAGCAAGTACCAGTACCATTTTTCACAACTTTGTTATGTTGCGGCCGGGGATCGAACCCACAACCTCCTGCTCCCGAGGCGGACACTCTATTCACTCAGCCACCGGGGTCAGTCCCACACCTATCAAGTATGTGCAGTGTTAAGTATAGAAAATCAATGCCCCTTTTTATTCCCATCCCATTGAAAAAAAAAATGCACATAATAAAATATCCATTCACAGGCAAATAGAAAATAACAATACATGTAGATTTATATATTTCAATGAGTGTCTTAAAACAAGTAACATGGCGGTCAAACAAAAACAATTTATTTTTTCTCTTTTCATGTACATTGAGCAAACTCACTCCAGAAGCTGCTACAGATACTGCTTGTCTGTCTGCACAACAACATATGAAAAATTGATAACCAAACTTTTCTTGGAAAAAATCGTGTTAATAAAGATAGTTTGAAGCAAGTCATTACATGTATAACCATGCATAGTATGGGAAATAGTCTGAAACATAGCTGTGAAAATAAAATTTCATATTAAGCCATCAAGGTTTTGGTACAGAAGAACTTACAATTTTCCTCACTCCAGGAGGAGATGGTTTGAACACTTTCTTCTGGTCTGCTGTTTGCATACTAGAGTGAAGCAGGAACAGAGAGAACCTGGATACAACAAAGCAATATATTGTGTTAGATATAATATCAGAACTTTTTTTTTCATAAGAAACTGAACAGCATAAGTTTGATGGTTCATCAGAATGAAGACAACATTGGAAATTGTTCAAAGAGGTTGATGTAGTTCATACACTGTTGAAATTTTTGTTTGTTTAAATTAAATATTTCTTTTATGGAAAATATTTTATCTTATCTAATACTAATCTCTAACAACAGTTCCCAATTTGGACTGGTTATTTTAGTCAGTTCATCATCATATTTGGGTTTACGTCAAATTTGTTTCATAATGTAAAGAAAATTCCCTTTTTATACTATACGTTGTCCTATCTTATATATTAAAAATATTTATACTTTTCTTTATTTTGGATGTTGGGGGGGTAAACATCCCACCAACAGTATTTCAATTATTGAGGACACTGTCTACATTAGACAGATTTAGTGCTGCCTCACTGTAATACTGATACTCACTGATTCCTTTCCACCTGTCTTGAAACTGAGTGCCAAGCAAAGGAGATTTACCAGTTCAATTTTTTATAATTATGGTTTGTCATGGCTAGTAACAGGGCAAATGCCCTTATTTGAGTACACTTTTGACTTTGATATGCAGATAAACACTTT
Organism: Solen grandis; assembly: GCA_021229015.1. NCBI lineage: Eukaryota > Metazoa > Mollusca > Bivalvia > Adapedonta > Solenidae > Solen > Solen grandis. Next base: position 69,374,498 of record CM037780.1, on the reverse strand, counting down.
TCTTTCACACTAATTAACTTATCAGTACACTTATCCCTCCAGGTTTGTTGTTGTTGTTGTATTGGAGTTTACCGTCACTGCGATAGTATTTCAATCATATAGCGACATCCAGCTAATTACAGGTGGAGGAAGACCCCAAGTACACAGGTACCCAGGTAGAACAACCAACCTACTGCAAGCCAGCTGGAAGGCTTCCTCACATGAAAATCCGAAGTCCCTACTGGGATTCGAACCCACAGCGGTGAGGGGCTGAGAGATTTGTAGTCTACAACTGTAACCGCTCGGCCACAGCGGCCCCCTCCATGTTTGTACCCGGGTCAAAATCCACCAACAATTCTGAGCATCAAGTAATACTTTAATTCTTAAATAAGGTAGAAACACATTCCATCATTTCTGTTTTACATAATATCTGAGTGCACGCCTAAGTTGACAAATTATTACCTTATTAACAAACAATATTTATTAAGGAATGAAATATTTTGATAATTTCATACGAGAAACAAAAATGATGAAATTTGCCACTAAGTATTATTTAAGTATTACAAAGCACTAAGTATTGTTTAACCCTTTCCCTCATAGATGAAAACAATGAAAAGACCTATGCAAACAACATAAAACCAGATCAGCCTGCGAGTAACTCGCAGGCTGATCAGGTTTTATGCTGTTCGCTGCTCCTCAGTGGTCTGGAAATGAGGATTTTGTAATTAAATTTGGTAAGGTTTAACTGTGGTTTTCTGCAGATCAGGCTTTATGTGATACCTATTGAGTGTGTCAAAATGAGTCTATATGAGGGAAAGGGTTAAGGAATTCCAGCCAGTACTTTACATCTCTAAAAGTTATAAAGAATAATACCCTTAGCCTTTTCCATCATAAGCATCCCTATAATTTTTGAGCCCTTAATAGGTAAAGATAAGATCACAAGTACCTGCTACTAGCAAATCTTGGATCCTCATCTACCATGGTCCTCAGAGTGACTATTTCATCATAGCCAGGCAGGAACACAAGTACAGCCCCTGTCAACACATACTTAGTTTTAATTTCACGTTTTTATTTTTATCAAAATAAAAAGCTGAAAGCTAAGCATTTATATTCAGTCACAATCCATAGAAATAATAATAATAGGCCCGTAAGTTGTCACAAAACGTAATTGGTAAATGACTTCAGTCAGTTGTCTACTTAAGTGTAAAAGTTATATGTCCCAATAAACTGTCAGAGATGTTAAACAAGTTCAGATAAGGGTATTGAGAATGGTACCTTGGTCATAACATTACAAATTCCTCATACTGACGGAAATATTCATTCTCTATCCTTAGACATTTATTTCAGATCAATGGAAACTGTACAACTGCTTACCGTCAGGCTGGGTGGTGACAACTTTATGTAAGAGAGAGATGACAAGGGCTGTGTCCACTTTGTCATCATCCCAGCTGTGCTGGTAGCAGGTCAACAGTTCCTTGTCCTCAGGGGTCAAGAGGTCAGTGGAATCAAGGTCATCACTATTGTCCACTTGGCTGTGACCAATCTCTCCAGCAAAACTGCAGTTATTTACGTAATGATATCTTTACATGCTTATCATATTGTTTGTTAAAATTGTACCTCACAAGTTTAAAAGCCTACTGGATTTACAAAAGAAATACCCATCTATCTACCATTCTCTAATATAATTTATCACAATAACAAGTTGAAACATAGTTTCATGTGCTCTTACACTGAAAACAAGGTCAGGGATATTAGCAAACCTTTGTTTTCTAGAAAGGATGTTTGCCTACTGGATTTTTTTTCCAAGAAAAAAGAAAAGAATAAATACAGATTAACTGGGAAAAGTATCATGAACTGTATGTGTCAGCCACTGATCCTGTATAGACAAAAATAATCTATATGTGTATAGATCACATTAATCATAACTTCAGTCATTTTTTATATTCAGGCTTTTGAAATTTCTGTCAAATAATGAGACAAGTTTTAACATCCATATCCTTTTCGTCCAAATTTCTTTCCAAACACATCTGCATTTCCCTAGGCAAAAAAAAGTTTTAAATTGAAAAGAAAACAATGTATGAAGAATGACATACACGTGAGCCTCCAACATGGCGATGATGTCCTGGTGGTTGAATTTCTTGGCCCAGTCAAGAGCAGTCCACTCATTCCTGGCAGCTACCCCAGGATCAGCCCCCATACTGAGGAGCTGCTCCACATACTCGGTGAATCCCCGCCCAGCTGCAATCATCAGTGGGGTCACACTGGTCTGGGAATGCTGGTAGTCAACTGTAAAGGGGAAACAATCAGTACCTTTATAAAGGAACCTTAATCTTGTCTGAGATCCTTACACTTGTCTTGAATCTTTAAATTACACTTGTGTGAGATGTCTGAGATCCTTACACTTGTCTTGAATCTTTAAATTACACTTGTGTGAGATGTCTGAGATCCTTACACTTCTCTTGAATCTTTAAATTACTCTTGTGTGAGATGTTTGAGATCCTTACACTTGTCTTGAATCTTTAAATTACACTTGTGTGAGATGTCTGAGATCCTTACACTTCTCTTGAATCTTTAAATTACACTTGTGTGAGATGTCTGAGATCCTTACACTTGTCTTGAATCTTTAAATTACACTTGTGTGAGATGTTTGAGATCCTTACACTTGTCTTGAATCTTTAAATTACACTTGTGTGAGATGTTTGAGATCCTTACACTTGTCTTGAATCTTTAAATTACACTTGTGTGAGATGTCTGAGATCCTTACACTTCTCTTGAATCTTTAAATTACACTTGTGTGAGATGTCTGAGATCCTTACACTTCTCTTGAATCTTTAAATTACACTTGTGTGAGATGTCTGAGATCCTTACACTTCTCTTGAATCTTTAAATTACTCTTGTGTGAGATGTCTGAGATCCTTACACTTGTTTTGAATCTTTAAATTACACTTGTGTGAGATGTCTGAGATCCTTACACTTGTCTTGAATCTTTAAATTACTCTTGTGTGAGATGTCTGAGATCCTTACACTTCTCTTGAATCTTTAAATTACTCTTGTGTGAGATGTCTGAGATCCTTACACTTGTCTTGAATCTTTAAATTACACTTGTGTGAGATGTCTGAGATCCTTACACTTCTCTTGAATCTTTAAATTACACTTGTGTGAGATGTCTGAGATCCTTACACTTGTCTTGAATCTTTAAATTACACTTGTGTGAGATGTCTGAGATCCTTACACTTGTCTTGAATCTTTAAATTACTATTGTGTGAGATGTTTGAGATCCTGTTTTGGATACTGCTTAATATTTTAAGTTATTACATCCCACACTAGGAGTCAAAAAACAAGCAGTAAACCAGTTACTGGCTTAAAAAATATATAATTATCAGGAATGATGTTTGCTTGTTGGTTGGTTTAACGTCCCACCGGCAGTATTTCATCATTTGGAGACAATGTCTACTTGAGACAGATATGGTGTTGCCACACTGCAGTATCACGCCATAGACATATGGCATGATACCACACTCAGTCACATTATCCTGACACTGGGCCAACCAGTCCTGCAACTACCCTTATATGCTGAGCGCCAAGCAAGGGAGCTATACCAGTACCATTTAACAACTTTGACATGTTGCTGCCAGGGATCAAACCCACTACCTCCTGCATTTAAGGCAAACACTATAACCACATGGCCACTGGGGACGGTATCAGGAAAGAAATTCACAAGCTTTGCAGAACTGAATCAGTCAGAGGATACTTTATTCACCTGGGACATTTTCTGATGTGATCAGATGGATGACCTGAGCAAACATCTCCTCGCTGCCGGTCAGGAATGTCTCAGACATGTATTTGTCCATCTCCTGGACAACCCAGGGCTCCAGAGTCATCACCTCTTTCTCAACACCCAGGTTGGCCAGCATGCTGGAAGTGGGGTAGAAAATTACAGTAGTGTTTCCTTTGTTATATATTAAAAGTAATGGTAAAAGCTTGTGGCTGAAAAAATAAAACAACAAAACTTTACCTATCAATGAAGGGGAAACACTGTTATTTCCTATCTTAAATTTCAATTAATCACTCATATGGCTATCAGTTCCATTTTTCTGTTTTAGGTAACTTATGATGATGAAGAAGATAATGATGATGGTAATGATGGTGACAATGGGGGCCACTAATCAGCAGACAGTAAAATATTACTATGGCAGGTTTTCTCTCCCTTTTTTCTTCATTTTCATATGTACAGGTGAGAGAGATGATTCTCAGTCAGCAATACAAATTATCTATGTACACTATAAGTAGTTTACTGTCTTTGAGTCAGATTCTAATACTACAGCTTAAAAGATGAAAAACATTTCCTCCTCAAATCCCTACTAAATCTACTGTCTGCCCAAGATCATACTTAGGTAATTACATGTGGTTATGTTAGATGAAAAAGTCCCACACTTTCCAATCATAAGTATCACACTATATACCCTGCGAGAGCCTGTGTGTCTCTGACTTCATCTGGCACTTTCTCAGGCTCTGTTTCCAGCGTTTCTTCATCCTCATAGTCTGCTGCACAACCATGAACAATCGGGGTAGACCGGAACCATGCCTCCAGTGGGTCCACTTCATTACCTGCGGCTTCTGAAATTAAGAAAGTGATTCTACAAATCCCCTTGAGACTACACAATTTTTCATTAACTTCCATGTTTTCTTTACCTTTTCTTTGCTTTGTGTTTCCAAGGTACAGAAAGGTTTTATGGACCTTTTCAGTGCTTACAGATGTATCAAAAACAAACTTACTGACTCAACAATGTTTTTTTTTTTTTTTTTTTTTTTTTTTAAATTTGTGTAATCGTACTGAATTAAATGTATACAGGATGGAGTCTGATTGGACAACACACCTTGCTTGTATAATACAGGTCTATGTGCTTATATTACCCATTACTCTCACCTCTAGCCTTTTTTCTCCTGTAGGCCTCCATCTTACGACTTGTGTAGCCAGTCCTGCAGGAAAAGAAAAAAGGAGCCCATGTTCAGGTGCTGTTAAAAAGCCATGAAACTTACAGAAATCTTTAGTTTTGCTTCTGGTGCTTTCAGTTGTGTAACTTAATTTACTTCAAGGAATTTTTAAAAATTCACTCTAAATCTACATGGTTATCCCAAACTGTATCTACCACATAAAGAATACCAGCCCTCTAGCTACAACACTTAAATAGCTGTATGTGTTATGCTTTTACTTCATATGGACTCATTTTAATACATTGGCAAACAGAGCAGACCCAGATCAGACAGCTCCTATAGGAGCTGTCTGATCAGGGTCTCCTCTGTTTGCTCATACACTACTGTAGCTAAGTTTCTTCACATTCAGGGTGGTAAAGAAAAATTCATTATTTCATATACCATTTTAAGTTCAGTAAATTACTATTCATCAAGTCACAAATTTGTATATGAATATTCATGAGGTAATGGGTTAAAAACCAAGGCAATAACATCAATTTTATTTTTATTTTTATAAATGACCTGTCAAACTTTAGGAATGACCATGGGTGTACAATTATGCTTATGGTTCTTCAATTCTAAGCCATTAAAGTGTTATCAATAATCATCCATAGATTATTTAAGAATGGCTCTGAATGTATGATATTTTGCATTTTGTATTCATTCAAGGGCAATAACTCTGGATATATAAAGTGAACCTGACAAAACTGCACATGCAGCAGCACATGACGGGTATATTACAAGTTTCATCACTCAACAATTTCTTTGAAATATGCTCTAGATGGGGGAAAACAATATTCCCCTACCTTTAAGCTTTATTTATCTTACATCGATTAGGAGACAAGTTATCACAATTTATATTAATCACTCTCGATGGCTCTGGTAGTGGCATATGTGATCATTATTGTGGGAGGAAACCGGAGATTCCATAGAATACCCTTGTAAGGACAGGTCACCACTGTACCCTCTCACATATGTGACCACGAATCAAACCCAGGACACATTGGTGAGAAGCCAGGTGTGTTACCGCTATGTTTTCCAGGCCTTTGTAGAGAAGTAAATGGGGAAAGCTTTACAATGAAAAATTAAATTTTTATTTTCCTGTGCTACCAATTAGCATAAATTAGCATGAATGCCATAAAAAAGAAACTGTGAGTATTATGAACATATACATGACTGGTCCTACCATTTCAACACATCTTCCAGAAAGTACTCCTCCACAGGGAATAGCTTTCCTGGTACTGTAATGGAAAACATTGTATACTCATTTACCAAGATCTGCACATAAGCAAGTTAATTTCCTCAAAATCATATAAATGCACTTTATCTTCCATCTATTTACATACTATGCATGGATCAAAAATGCATATTCATGAAGAAGACAATTTGATTTAAAAATGTAATACATGTACTATTATTTCAAAAACTTTATAATACTGACTTTATGTTGTGAACATAAACAGAATTTTGAAATGAAAAAAAAAAAATATAAAGCTGTAATATAGAGACAGTTAAAGTATTTTTTGTGTGTAAAGCATCAAAAGAGCCCTTTTATGTCTGTGATTTTCCAAATATAAATGTATATAGTAAATATTTATTGAAAGGCATGTACAATATGGAGTTAAAACCTAAATCTATTAAGAGGTTTACCTTCCACAATACCACATCCGTTGAAGTACTTGCGAAAGAGGTCAGTGTTCATGGTAGCACTCATCAGTACCACCTTCACATGTCTGTTCCTCTTTATTATCTCTCTGAGGGAAATCAGCAGGAAGTCACTGAACTTGTCCCTCTCATGAACCTCATCCTAGAAATTTGTGTGTTCTACATGTAACCATTTTATATGCAGATACACCATTTTACTACATGTTAGACAACAGGAAAGCTATAACAAACGTGGGTGTTTTTTTTTTCTTTATCAGAGGTCATCCATAGGCGACTTCCCCTCTGAAAATTCTTTAAATTCATGCAGTGTTTCCAATAATTCCTATTTATCCCCGAATTATCTTTCCCAAATCATGGTGATACACATTTAGTATTGAAGATCAAGACCCTGGCCCACAAGCTAATAATTCTAATCAAATCAGGAGTTACATGAGTGCTAGATGTTATCTGCCATCTTTTATCCCATAATACACATTGTTAGTGCTGTCACTGATTCAAATAATATTGTCAATTCTCTTTTATGCCAATCAATTATTGATACAATGTCTAAAACAAAGATACAAGGGTATCACAAATTTAAGCTCTCTGGAAAAAAAACTTTTTTTTCAGCCAGAATTTTTTTTTTTTTACTTGCTAACTGAATTATAGGAACAGAACATATTATGTATTTTTAATATTTTTTTGCTCTGTAATATTTGTGTTGTCTCTTTAAGCATATACAGAACTACAATTTTATAATCATATGGTCATAAATTGCAAATGATTAATTGAAATTTTTCATGAAAACCACATTATGTCTTTACCATATCACTATATCATCAACATCTATCATCTGATATATCAAAATTGTTGATATGCCTTTTATGGAATCAATGACAGCTCTACAATTTGTGCCATAATGTACCAAGCTCTCTGCAGAAAAATAAATGTTTTAATATCAAATTAATTGAATCTGTTGAATAAAGAAATATATGTACCACAAAGACATGGGTTACAGTACTGAGAGCCTCATCGTTACCCATTAATGTCCGTAGCAACACACCATTGGTACAGAATGTCAGCAAGGTCTTGGGAGATACCCTGGAATAAAAAGACATCAATTAGATTCATCTCTGGAATATGGATAAATAACTGTACTGGCAGTGGGTCCAGAGGTTGTGGGTTGGAACCCTGCTGGGGGCAAGAATCTTTCATGACCTTCCCAGCAGCGAAGTACTGGTCCAACTCAGAAACCATCAAGAAGGATAGCAGAGTAGTAAGAACTGATGTAAAAAAGATGGTTAAAAGACGTATCCTACAGAAGCAGTTTTTGACTACTGCCCTTGAAAACGACTGAAAAGAGAAAAATAACTCACTTTAAGGGGCAGATAACTCAAAAAATAGGATTTGGACCCCCATACATTTGTTTCTAGTGTGATTTTCTATAATCATGCAAAGTTAAGGATATTTCTCTCTACTAGTTTTAATTTTCCTTCTTTGTCTTTACAGTAAAAAAAAAACTGTTACTGTATGATACGTCTTTAAACTATCAGTCTATCATGGAAGAATAACTGATACATTTTAAGTCTTTCTCAGTAAAGTTGTAGTGATCTACACTTGATGTCTTATTCTGACTAAAATACTGCATTGTTAGTTTCATACAGAACCATTAAAAATAGTTGTAAAGGTATGTCTAACTTGGAATCATTTAGCATTCAGTGATTTTTTAATTTTTTTTACACTTTGTGGCTTTTTTATTGGGAATATTAGTGTTATAAATAAAAAAAAAGGGAAATCACAAATAATGAAAATGTTTAAAATTAAAAAAAAAAAAATCACCTAATAACAGGTGGTAGAGCAAGTGCTACAATAACCGGCATGTTACAGTTATCAGCATGTTTTTATATCACACAATCACAGAAAAATTCTAAGACATGCACTATTTGGCTTAACAGGGTTTATTTCTTCATAAACACTAGTGTAAAAGAAGGTTAGACTGCATCCTGTACATTTCATTTGTTGCTATTTTAATTGCTTATGTCATCATTTAAGATATGGTGTCTGTTAAAACTGTTTTTGTATTATTGACTTTGACTGAGTAATCAAACAGCCAAACAAAGGTGTTAAAATGAAATACAACATTGTTTACATGTATATTCAACATAGTTTTAGGTCAGCGTGACATTTACTGTTATGGTGCTGGTAACTGAAGCACTTGCTCTATATATCTTAGAAAGTTTCATGTAAAAATTAAAATCATTAGAATAATACAAAGTTCATTAAAATTCCATTAATTATTTCTTTTGAGAAAAAAAGCTTTTTCATTGGGAAAGTTCCCCCCCCCTTTTTTTTCCATTGAAAAATGTCAGTTTTTGGCAAGGGGAAACCACCTGTGAAAGGAAGTAAAAAATAACCCTTAAAAAATCACTGAGTATCCTACTTTTGATAGGCCTCCTGAAAGTTTGAAATACAACTGTAGAATTCAATAGACATCTATCTACAAGTAATTGTATTGCCAGTAGGTCTAAATGTGCTGGACAATGGTACCTCCTATCCTATTTACCTGCTCTCCAACCGTATCTGGAAACCTATTGTCTGGCCTATCTTCTCATTTCTCTCTGCTGACACCCTCTCTGACACACTCACTGCTGCTATTCGCCGAGGCTGGGTGCAAAATATTCTACATGGCTTCTTCTTTTCGTGGCAATCATCCAAAATCATCTGGGGTACCTGATTAAAACAAAAATGCATGCATTTTAGACTGATCTTAGTGACTCTGTTTTGCTCTTGTAATCTGGTATGCAGACAAATACTAAGACTAAGAAGATAATTCCATAGGCCTATGAGGTCATCTTGAGTACAAAATAGGGCTCACAGAAATGATATCTTCAATAGTATCTGTATCACTTACGACTTCAAGCAAATAAAAACAAGTAATATTCAAATCAAGAAATGCCCACATACAAATGGTGTTTTATTTTTCTTATTTATATTTTAAACAATACAATATGGTTTGAAGACAAAAAATATTACCTGGGTGGTTTTTCCAGATCCTGTACCTCCAGACACAATGCAGACCTGATTCTCACTGATGGTGTCCAGTATCAGGCCCCTGTACTGGTTGACTGGCAGGTTCTGGGTGAAGGCCTGTAGGTCTGAACGGCCCCGTAGTGGAGGAACCTGGGCAACACCATTGTTCAGCCTCCCCGTGGCTGTCCGGGCCAGCTCCTTGGATACTGGGAAGATTTTAAAGCACTTAGGAATATGGCGATTCATAGGCGCTTTCATATAATAGTGTTTAACTTATTGAGCACAAATATACCCATACATGACTACAAGTATTACACTTTTATAAAATTTAAACAAATTTTTTCCTCATATGACTTTGACCTTTAAGTGATTAAAATTTAAATGAACCATTTGCCTGCAAACTGTCTCATTATGATGATCAATTGCATTTTAAAATATAAACAAGAGTGTTCCTTAGAACATCTCTAGAACACGTGTCACCTGCTGAAACATGACGGAAAAAGTGTAATTGACAGATGGACGGAAAGACTGTCAACGGAAAAGTGATCCCTATGTGTCACCTCTGCTTATAGAAAGTGACACAACAACCAATACTATGGATTGTGACAACTATTGATCATAAACATTTAAATCTAAGTAATGTTCACCTTCATTCACCAGACTCTTGTCAGTGTTAGGCAACAGTTCTAGGCGCTCCTTGCTTGTGACAGGGAACCGCTGCAGCATGTTGTTTATCTGATACTTGGAGTTCCGAACCAGCTGGAATGATGCAGGGTTGTTCTTGTACTTCTCTGCTAGGTTCTTCTTCTTGATGGTTATACACCTTGTCTTTCCTTTCCTGTCAACATTCATACCAAGCACATAATTTCATGTTTGTATCTTGAGTATCAGTTGTATGTTCAGTAACCCGTATCTGTTTGTCACAATAGCTAGCAGTTGCATGTTGGTTCCCAGCTTGCATTTTATATAATGCTATAAAATGGGGTGCAAATGCTCACGTTCGCAAGTGTTAAGGTAACTGAACCCATGGCTTAACATTATTTTTTATGCACGATGTTAGATTTTGCATAATCCATGTGTTGTTTTGTGTAGACTAAGTAAACAAGGATCAAAACATATTCCAGAATGTCTACTCCTAACTCAATTTCAAGAACTCGGTAAACACTGAAATGTTCCATTGAAATCAAATATCATCAAACCATTTTTTATTTCAATTTCAATTTTTTTCTTAAATATTGATCACTGAGAAATATAACTATCAGATAATTTGCTAAATTGATGAATATCTGATCTATTGCAGATATAATCTTAAAAAGACTAAAACACTGACAGTAGGATGTTAAATCCAAGCAAGCAAACAACTATTCTACTAATGTGTTCTTGGCTAACAATATTTTATTCCAACTATAGCAGTCTCATTAACCTTTAAAATGCTGTGGGAACTTATAACTGCCTTTGCACATCTGTGCAATCTGTTTAAAGTCTGCACTATTCACTATTCAGTCAATCAATTTTCAGCACCCCCATTAACAACTAATGGTACAGTCCATAATGAAAAAAAGCTATTAAAGTTCAATTAGGAAATTTAGCATGGTACATGTAAGGGTTAATCATCATTAGCACTTACCCTGAACTCTTATGTGTAAAATCCATCTTATCACAGGTACGGTGGATATAGGCCCTCTCTGTGGCTGTTAAGGCTGATGGAAATTCAAGTTCTGGTAAAAAAATAAAATAAAATAAAACAAATGAATATAAGTTCCTCACAACCTACATGAGGAACAACTACCAGCAATCCATTTGCCCCTAACTGTTGTAAAGCATTGTAGCATTATCATTGATGTATTGAACAGGGTTTTCCTTAAGAGGCAGCTAGCAGCGGATTTGACTGCCTCAAATCCTTTCCTGGCCTTTTCAAATTCGCTAAAGTGTAAATTTTTTTTAAAAAAAATGGAAATAATTTAAAGAAAATTAAAAATAAAAAAATCACAAGAAAATGTATGACCCCCAGACCCCCCAGCCTCCTACAATTCAAAAATTAACCTTCTACTCTGATTCTTAAGGAAAATACCGATTTATTCACATACAAGGAATCAAAATTTCATATTCAACACTTACAAATAATAACTTGATCATGATTTCCTTGCACAATTTATACAAATATATAATCATGGTAGAAGGTCCAGGTAATACATATATGAAGAATTTGCAACAAGCAGAAGTGTGAGTGATTACCAAAGAAATACATTGGGGTTGAGATAGATTACATGTTTTTCATGATGCTTATCTCCTTATAAGTACATGAAATGTATTGAGATTTGTTTAAACTAGAGACATAATCATACATAAGCACAGAATTGCAACTGTATATACACCTACTAAGCCAAGAACCAAGTGTCATTTTACAATTGTTGCAATCTTAACAGATATGTTGTACAGTGAGCTGCATATAAAAATTGAATCTACACTATATTTTTCATTCAACAGATGCCATAATTACAGTGAAAGTCTCTTTTAGTGGATATAACAGGGCCTTTTTTTCTTTCTTTAACAGGGACACAGGCCCTCTAGAGATTTCCTTAAATTCATGCAGTTTTCCCAAAATTGCTATTTACAAAAGAGGTTTCCTTTTCCCAAACTTGCTAAAATTGTGTTTATCCCGCGCCCCTCCCAAAACCACAAATATGGTATTAAGGCACCTACCCCATCAGCATCAGCAGAGAAAAGGCCTGTATCAGATTTTTTTGTTTATAATATTTTAATTCAAAATAAAGTATGTCAAGTGACCACTTACAGGCTGTGTGGTATTATGTATATCTAATCATCTGATGAATTGGTGTCAAAATAACAATTTTTAGTTCTTTAAAAATGATATTCCACCAAGTAATTTCTATAAAGCATAAGGCTAAGCCATGGAAACACATTATTTTGTCTCACATACATTCAACTGTTAGCTGACCTGACTGTTAGTCGGTCACTACTAGTGATTTCTGTCCAAGGACAGTTATTCGACTTGACTGTTACAGTGTCACAACTGAGAACTGAGTCCGCTTCTGGCTAGGATACTTGACTTTTAGTCAGTTACTACTAAGGTTTTCAGTCTGTTGATAGTTAGCTGACCTGACTGTTAACCGGTAACTGTTCAAGGACTTTCTAATCATGATTTACTGTTAGTGAATCAGTTATTTTAATCATTTTTAGTTTATTTCATTTTACTGCAGTTACTTGGTTCCTTGCTGTTGGGGGAGTTAACTTTATCTAATTCCTCCATCAGAAACCTGATGCTTTATTAATTATATGTTTTATATAATATATTTTTATATTACAATGTGAGTGAGCGTGGTGATTTGTGTGTATGTGTGTGTGTTTCTGAATGCAATTGTAAAGCACTTTTGAACGTACATTGCAATGAAAAGAGTGCTATATAAATGTGGTATAATAATAATAATAATAAGACAAAAAGTATGCAACAAAAAATTATCATAAAAAACCCCCCAAAAACTTACCTGATTGAGTTTCATCAAGCCTAAACCTCTCCAATGCAAGGTTTATGCCAATTTTTACTTCTTCACTAATACAACATCTTCATTAAGTCTTGGACCTGACTCAGAATAGATACCCTGATCTGATCTTTTCTTCTTCCCCTTACTAGATGTATTGCTGTTTGATACATTACTTCCTGCACTAGAAGGTCTAGGAGACTGACTAGGCTTCTTGCGTGGCATATTCCTTCAATTGATAATCTGAATAAGATAAAACAAATTAGGCAAAGTGCACATTACACTGTCATATCACAATGGTTCCCAAAATACTCCATGGGCTAAGTAATGGCCAAGTTTCATTTATCTTCTTCAGTTCATTACGATAGTCCTTGTTGGTATAGCATGATAATTTTGTCTGAGACAGAGTTCTATGTTGCTTCCTTTCCTATATAGATCATTTTGGTTAGGTATCAATAAGCGATCTCAGAAAACGAGTAACCTCCAATTTTCAAGAACAACACATAAAGGAGAAGGAAGTCCCAGCTTCTGTGCCTTGAAATTTGAGAAAGTGTTATTCAATGATTTTCCACATCAAATGATCTTGTAGCTAATTTATCATATTACTGTGAGGGCTAAACATATTTCATTGAAATGCCTACTGAATTTATATGTGAATTGCTGCACTTCAAGTATTGCTCGCCACTGGTATACCTCACACAATTTCATTCTTTGCCTTTTCATTGATAATTTTTCCTGCTTACATATCGTTGCAGAATAAGCATTCTTTACGTGCTATGACAACTTCTATAATACTAAAGCTCTGCAGAGCAGCGCAAATGCTTGTCTGTTTTATATGTCTGCAACGGGTGGGCCATATCTGAGATTTCAAGTTTGACCACCACACTGTTTAGTAAATACAAAAAAGAAAAAAAAATCTTACATAGTGTGGAAGAAATGTTACTGCTCTGAATAAAAACAATTTTCGTAAGAATTCTAAGTTTAAAAGGGGCATTATTCCAAAAATATAGCTTTTAGAATAATGCCCTTGTCTTACAACTGCGCCTTGTCATGATTATCAAGTCTTCCAAATTTCGTGTTGATACCTTTTTTTTTAAAACATTCTTCTTAATAAGCAATTTTTCCCAAAATTCTAATTTTAAAAGGGGCATTATCCCCCACATAACTTTGAAAATAGAGCTTTCAGAATAATGCCCCCAGTCTTACAACTGTGCCTTGTCATAATTATAAAGTACTCCAAGTTTTGTGTTGATACCTTTAAAAGTGTTTGAGTAATGGGCTACGCTAAAGTTCTTTTTTTTTCATTTGTGTCTATATAGTATTACACAAGCAGTCAAATGAGACAGAAGAGTCTCAAAGAAAGCAAACAATATTTAGGCTTTGTTCGCTGTAACCTCCAGAAAGGAAGCGAAAAAACCAAGACATGAGCCTAGAATCCTTTGAAATGCCACATACAGATTGTTGTACCATATTGAACTCTCACAACAAAAATCAAATTCGCCAAATAGAGATGGTCCAGCACAGAACAGTATGTTTTGTTACAAGCAGTATTACTGATATGCCATCTTTGGCTGGGCCAGTTTTGAATCAAGGCAGGAAAAATGGCAACTCTTTCTTCTCTACATAAAAGTAAATGGCCTTGTAGCCATACCACCCTCTGCTTATCTTTCCCCATCAACTTCCAAGACTACAGCATTAAACAAAAAAATGCTTCCAGTAGTACTGCACATCCACTGATTACAGTTTCTTCCCTCGTGTAAACAGTAATCCACAACTGAATAGACAACCAGCTGCAGTATATATGCACTCATCTGACCGTTAATCTTTTACTAATGTAGCCAGGTACAGGTATTTGGTGATAAATCAATAGGCAACTAGAGATTTGTTTTCGTAGAATACTGATGTCTCCCCCCACCCCTTCTCCTCACACATATATACACTAAGACACACAGTGACATATGCAAATAGTTAAAGTTAAAGGTCTGACTATATTGTTAAAGCTCCGTACAGAGTTTTGGACCTTGTGTGTGACACTTCCTCTCATCATTTCTTTCCATAACTGGAACATAAGTAGAGTTATCTTATAGTCAAGATATTGTGAAAAGGGGAAATAACTCCAAAAATACTGAGGCCAGAGTTATGAACCTTGTGCGTGACACTTTCTCTCATTAATATCTTTCCATAAATGAAATTTAAATTCAATAGCAGGAGTTGAACTGGAGTTATCTTAAGGACACAAAATTGCATAAAAGCGGAAAAACTCCAACAAGAAACATTGGAAATGGATTATGCTCTAGTGTACTGCAATTCTTGTCCGTAATGTCTACCCACCTATGAAGCTTCAAGGTTACGTCTCATAGTGCATGAGTCATGCTCCGGACAAAACTTAATTGAATATGAAATTAAACAATGGGCAATAACTCAAAAATATTATTTATAGATAAAGGTTCTTGTGCACTGAAATTCTCCTATGTGTGGTCTATTCACCTATGAAGTTTCAGGTTATATGTCTCATAGTGCATGAGTAATGCTTTCAAAAAAAAAAGAGTATGAAATTGAACAAAATGCCAAAAATATTATGTGCAGAGTTATATGTCGAAAAATATTATGTGCAGAGTTATGCGCAAAATGCTCTTGGCATAAAAGAAGTATAAAATTTAACAAAGTTCAGTAACTGCAAAAATATGATGCACAGAGTAACAGTTCTTGGGCATGACACTTCTTCTCACTGATTTCTATCCACCTTTGAAGTTTGAAGTTCATAGCTTGATACTTTGTGAGTTATGCTCCAGACAAACATTAAATATGAAATTTAACAAAGGGCAATAACTCAAAACTCCAAAAACATGATGTACAGAATTATAGTTTTGCATTGTACTTTTCCTCCACGAGATCTATCCTCCTGTGAAGTTTCAAGCAGATAGCTTTGATACTTTGTGAGCTATGCTCTGGACAAAAATTAAGTATGAAATTTGACAAAGGGCAATAACTCCAAAAATATGATGTGTAGACAGTTACAGTTCTTTGCACTGCACTTCTTCTCCATGAGATCTATCCACCTATGAAGTTTCAAGTTAATGGCTTTAATGCTTTCTGAGTTATGCTCCGGACAAAAAAGGTGACAGACGGACAGACGGACAGATAGACAGACAGACAACTCCGACAAAAACCATATGTCTTCCCCATATAAATATGGGGGGAGACATAATAAGACATGTGGATTGATAGAATGCAGGGAAGGTATTCCTGAGGCCCTGGGTTCGAGTCCCAGTCGATTGATTTTTTCACCACCTGTTACATTTGGTTCCAAACGTAAATAACCTACTGTTTGACATGGCTACTGCTTCAGCACCTCAAGAACGTTTTCACAATGTTCTTTTGTCTCTAAGAATTTGGACAATAAATTCTTAATGGAGGGGGTATATGTAGCCAGGTATAGGTATTTGGTGATATATCAAAAGGCAATTAAATGTGGATTAATAGCTCAGTTGGTAGGGTGCAGGAACGGTATTCCTGAGGCCCTGGGTTCCAGTCCTGGTCAAGCCATTGATTTTTTCACCACCTATTACACTAAATTCCCTATTATTATTATCTTTTTTTTTATTTTTGTATGTCAGGTTAACATACCACACAGATGCATAGATGTCAATGCCTTAAGGTAGTCATACCAGTAATTATTTCCCAACTCCAGTGCTGATGAGGGCCGAAAAGAATCATGCAGTCAGACACTGTAGTTAATCCCTTTTCAATGCGCCTTAAGATATTCCAGCATTCTTTCTTCCCTAGAACAGTCGCTGATATAAAGTGGGACAGATCACCAGAGTCAACTGTTTCTGCACACTGCTTGGAGGCATTTAATCAAGCCTGCACTCCAGCGTTTTAATATATATTTTAGGATCTGATGTACATTGAAACATACATGTTGACTTTTAAAACTTTTGACTTTATGTTTTTACCAAACCAGTTCAAGCTAAACGCATGCACAGTATTCACACCAGGGTCTCTATATATACAGGGTCATGAAACTGTAGTGTAAGCACGCAAGATTATCAGTTTATCATGTTGTCGTGATACAGGTAACCACTGCCCAATTCTTGTTCCATTCGGCCCTTGTCGAATCAGCTCATACTAAGTCAGCAAGATCGGTTCCTATGGGCTGATTTTATACATAGTTTATTTGTAAGATATTTTTATTTTATATTATTATATTGTGTGTGTATGTGTTTTATACTTATAGATGGAAAAAAACTTGAAAAGAATAAAATATCAGAACACAAGAGAAATGCACAAAGTTTCATTGCTTATCTAATTAAAGCTTTTACAGCGCATATCACGTCACTTCTGACAAATTAAAGCATATTACGACCATCCTCGGTGAAAATGAAATTATTTTTACTTTACTAGTAAAATATTGTATATACTTAAAAAACATACTAGTCCTTTAGGCTTATAAATATAAAAAATAAACCATATTTGGACATCTAAAGGTGATTCTGAAACAGTCTTCTAACTTATTAGTTATTCTAGACGTTTTTTTCAGCAGTCTTCCTTGATATGCAAACAAGTGCTAAAATTTATTTATCATCAATGAATTTACATTCATCATAGAATAGTTTCATTATAATACAGATAAGTTGCTGCTGGACCTTTGACGGTATATCACATACTGGGGCTGCGTGACAGGGATTTATGACCCTGCTATTTGGCATCACGCTGTGTCTGGTTTTTAAAGACGGCTATCTTTCAAGGATTTATAACCCTGTGTTACATCCTTTTCATGTAGTCCCCTTTTTAAGCTAATAAATATTTTAGTCGGGGTCTATTTCATACTATGTAAAGAGGTCTGATCTCTGTTTTATAATTACTGAATCCCATATCAACGATATTTGTTAACAACTAAAATGAATAAGGGGTTTTTTTATCCCAATTTTAGATTTAATTAATTTTAATTAAAAGAAACACTTCTTGTTTTATTACTGGAGGTTACAGTTTATTTTCAAAAGTATTTTGAGATAATTATAATTAGAATGTATTTTTTTGTTAGAAGAAATTTCACTTTAAGCATTTTTAAAAAAAAATATTGAAAAGACGGGAGCTGACAATCAGCCTGTCCAGCAAATGTATCCAGATTTATATATTTATTGAGCTTTAATGGAGAATGCAGTGTCATTAATTACATATAATTTATTTTCTTTGCTCAGACAAGGACACCATGTCAGGTGATAATTTATTGAAATGAGACCATTTAAAAATAATAATGAAGAAAATAATCTGCTAATTGAGCAAAAAAGATTTTCACACATCATCTCCTATTAACTTTCTTCATCTTATTGTGAAGAGGATATTGGGGCATTATCATATGGCATACAGCAAACAGGAATTAAATTCAAATGGAGTGAGGATTAAGATCTGGAGAATCTAAAATAGATGTTGTGAAGCAAAGTGCTAGTGAACAGCGCAATGATATTCTGTGTATTTTCTTAAAAATTGTGATTCGAACTCTTCATCAGTAAAAAAGAAAACACGGCAAATCAGGAGTGAGAGGTATGAATTCCTGTATTTTGTTATTGTTATATAGGAGTTAAGTTCTTTAAACAGTTTGAACCAAATGATGACAAACCATAAAAAAAACCCTACAATACTATATTTTTATAGAGCTTCGTAATAAAAATAAAATAAAATGAACTTAAAAAAAAAAAATCAATACAGTTAATCCTTTGGTTTGAAAATGATTTCCTTATTTTAAAAGAGTAATTCTGAGGGAATGTTTCCTTCCCAAATTATTATTTAAAAACTTACTCATACATTTTTTATTTCGACCAGCAACAGAATACAACTTCTGTAACAAAAAATGCACCCCCCCACCTCAATCACTTGAAATATTCCCCCTTTTATCTGCTAAAACATGCATAACAAATTTCAATTGTGTGAAGTTATATATGGTGCTTATACCCCCAAACTAATCACTTAAACCTTCGATATACAAAAAAGCTATATGATATTGTACAAAAAGATAGAATATATAATAGAATATATAATTCAGAAAAATAAGGCTGCATTGCTTTTTGGAATGGACCAATTATCATCCCCCAAAAGTAAGAAACAAGAACAAAGTGATATTTAAACCCATAAAAAAATGCAAGGTAAGCATTTCATGCAGAAGTTTTGGGTATAGTTACACAACTTTTTTTTTCTTTTTCTTTAAACATCTTTATCTAGTCTCAATGTTCATCCTTACAAAACTTTTACAAAATAAAATATGCAAGTAAATTTAAAATCAGCAGCAAAATAACATAAAAATCAAGTTTTTATGCAAACTTTCAAATTTTAATATCTTCCGATCAGTTTGACAAATATGTTAAACACTTATATGTTTACATTTTCCCATTCTTTTTCTATATAGTTGCATAAGGTATAAAATATTTGTTCTTTTCCTTATTGACAAGTTGTTTTATACAGTTACACATAAACCTACGAAATCCGCCATTTTGTAAACATTTGATCTCAGGATGATTACACAACATCATTTGATATCATTTTAACCCCTATTGACCGCCTTATAATAGAAAAATAAAGAGGGGAAACAAATGAGAAATGATTACACTTATTGTATAAACTAATAATTAATATTCTACATGTATTCATCTTTAAAAAGTAAAGACGAGCGGATACAAAACACGCATTTCACCTTTCTATCAATGCGATTTAAAAATGGCATTCTTGCGATACAACATGATGTTTTGGCCAATCAGGGAGTTGCATGACCCTAGTATTAAAGTTCACACTTAATAGTAAAATAATGTCTGCTTGTGGATTTTGACAAGTAACCACATTGAAGTACAGGAGGCTCTACTCTGCAAGTAGAACATTTTCTGATTATGTACATTGATGCTATTTTACAAGTGGGGACATCTATATTTGCATCTGAAATTAAGGTTGTTTGTTTGGTGGCTTTAACATCCTGGCGACAGAATTCAGTCATTTGCAGATTATGTCTCAGTATTCTAATATTACAATACTGGTCAGCACATCAAACCTAATAATTATAGCATATTTTCTCTGAAAGTATTAATATTTTAATCGAATGTTTCTTTTTTCCAAAAAATCTGGGGGGGGGGGTGACTTATTTGATATTTGTCAGAATATCTGACCCATAGGCATAGTAATCATGTTCAGTTCCAGAGATAAATAACTAGATAAAGAGAGAGCGAGGTCAATTAGTGCGTTGATTTTTCCGTCGCTTTGTGATATCTTTTTAGTTGCTTGTTTTCTTCATCTTTTCCCTTTTCTCTAATGACGAAAAGAAACTAATGTGTCACTGTCCGTATTGGATTTTCAATATTCACTTAATTATTCATAAAACAAAGGATGACTACACTTACCATTAAGGATATCAATTCATGAAATTATACTATTTAGTCTTAAATTCAAAATTGATTAATCAGACGATATTTTCGTGGAGGCCGCCATATTACACTGATTGCAATCCGTCGGGATTGACAAAAACTTGGCTGAAGAGGACATTCATTTACTAATAGTTTAATCATACAATCATTAAAATAGATTGGATATTTTTTTGAATTGTATACAAATTCTAATATTGATATTCACTTTCATATGGTAAACTTTTGCTGGAATTGACCTGCTATCGGATTTCAAATGATTGCATTTAAAGTAAATAAACTGTAACGGATTGCAAATATAACGGATAAATATAACTGCGCCGCACTGCATCTTCGTTGTGTGATTTCCGGATGAATTTGACAGCTACATAAATACCCAAAATGAATGTGATACTTGCTATCAAACAGTATATCAGCAAGATGATTGAGGAGAGTGGTCCCGGAATGAAAGTTTACTAATGGACAAAGAGACGGTACATAAGTTTTGACTTACCATCTTCATTATAAATGAAAATCTCATTATGGGACCATACATGGACCATGTATCTACACTTCAAAACACTGATCTTACATTTAGTCTCAAACAGTAACTGTAGGCAACGATATATTCGTTTTGTTTTCGATGTCAAAAGTCACAATCATCTTCTTAAAAAAGGCACTTGCTACTCTGGAGTCAAGAAATGGACATTATTTAATTGTACTCAATATTGATTGATTGCATAATTTATACTAAATATGTGTTAAAGTTTGTCAGTTAGTCAGAAATGATTATGGGTCTTTTCGCCCCAATTCCCTTTCGCCCTAATTCACTTTCACCCTATACCCTTTCGCCCTAAAAGTGAGTCTGTTCGCCCTATTGTTATTTTGGTGGATTTGAATGAAATAATATATAAATGTATGTGTATTCGGTTGTATTATTTTTTGCATGTATGTTTGAATGAGTATGTATTCATATTTCGTTTATCATATTTTGTCATTTTTGTGGGTTATTTTTTATCGTATGCGTTTTTTTTTAAATTAAATTTATTAAATAAATGATAGATAGATAGATAGATAGATAGATAGATAGCGTCTTTCTGACTCTGTCTCACTCTTTCTGTCTCTATTATCAAGATAAAACAAAAGTAGGATAAAGATAATATTTTATTTACATGTCGACATATCTGTCATGGCGTAAAAAAAAGTACATTATTTACACGTTATTTACATTTATATACATTTATGATACACTATCGCAGCGACGGTAAACACCAATACAACAACAACAACATTTATGATACATTTATACTCAGTCCATGTTTGGTCGGTACAATCTGGACACTTCCTTAAGGAATCTGTTTGCCGTTCTCTTCAGCAGTTTCTGTTTAGGAGCTAGGAATCTCTGTTCGGTCGGTAAATCTGTACACAGGACGTCAGTGACAACCTCCATCGCTCGAACCATAGGCCGTTCTGCTATCTGTTGCTTCACCTGAAAAAATATATAGGATCAAATAAATTTCATCTTATCTTATTACTGATTTTTTTTTCAATGCTTAGAATTCTTTTTGTAAGAAATATATTATTTTTTAACATCAGTTTTTCCACATTCCACAATATTTGCGAAATACACTATACCTTTGCGGATAATTCTTTGTACAGCGGCAAAGCCATGTTTGCAGGATGCACGTGGGGCTGTATTCCGGGCCGGAATTCGTCTCCGCACTGGCTGACCGTGGCGTGACATCTTATCTTCGTAGATCGGACACTGCACCTCCACAACGTCGATTTCTTGTTCACGTTCTGAAATCAATTTTTATAGTCATACACTTTATTTCTAACCGTCCATTTTCAAATTTATTTTTTTAATAACTAATGCTATGAATATAAATCTGCATCTAATTAAAATTATTACTTATTTTAGGTTATCAAATATAATTTATTTTGTTCTTACCTTTACGACGTATGTATGTCCATGACTGGTGACCAGTAAACGACCGCCTCGTTTGCTACCCTTCTCTAAGACCTTGTACGTCACTCGCAAATCGTCTGGGATTTTGGATGGGGCCAACAAAAATCAACTGTAAATGACTGACATTTAGAAAATTGCTAATTATTAACCAATTAATAAAATATTTCTTTAAATCTACTTACGTTTCCATTGGTTCCGGAGCATCGTCGGAGTGTCTGTGGCCAATGTCGAACGTCACATCGAGTGTCACTGCCTGTTCCTCCTGGGGGAGTTCCTCGATGTGGGGAGATGGCACGGGTTCGTCGTCCTGGTGGAGTTCTTGGCGAGAAGCTGACACATCAAGCGTCACTACCAGTTCCTCCTGGGGGAGTTCCTCGATGTGGGGAGATGGCAGGGGTTCGTCGTCCTGATGGAGTTCTTGGCGAGAAGCTGGCACAGGAATACTGCGAGGTGCTGGCACTGGAATACTGCGAGGTGCTGGCACTGGAATACTGCGAGGTGCTGGCACTGGGATACTGCGAGGAGCTGGCACAGGAATACTGCGAGGTGCTGACACTGGAATACTGCGAGCAGCTGGCACAGGACTACTGCGGCAAGGAGCTGGCGATCTCGTAGCACATGGCTGACAAGTGAATTCCAGTGATCCACCTTTCCTAGCTGCTGCATACTCTGCCAAGGAGATTCCTGCAAAGAATCGAAAATAACATATCTAGCATTTTCCTTCATTAACAAAAATATTATTTATATATTCGTTTTAACTTGGCAGATTATTTATGGTCTATTATTAACTAATAAAATCTGTTCCAATTATTGAGTATTATTTATATTTTCGTTATAAATTTGCAGTTAATTTAATTTCTATCATTAATCAATAAAATCTGTTACATATTTTGTTCGAGTCCTACAATTATTGCTTCATGTGTTTCATTTAAACAAATATAAAATTATTACCTGTATTGCAAAGTCGGTGCTGCCATCGGCTGCAGATGTCACAAGATACGGCATGTTGACGTGGTCGGACTTCTGTTGCACAAGCAATACATAAAGAAACGTCCATCTCGGAGTGGCAGTTTCAAAATTTTTTGCATCTTATATACCCTAATATTGGCGGTTTATTTATAATTAAAGAAATAAATAAATTCACTGTTTGATTCGTTTTTAGCACTTATTTTATTCATTTCCATCCCTACTTATCATAAATGAAACAGACCGGGTGTAAAAAATAAGTATGTTAAATGAGACAATACGAACGCCGAAAATACTGTTATTTGTACATAATTAACTAATTATCTGCAAAGTTGC
>CM037780.1:69300618-69350618 GCA_021229015.1 Solen grandis | reverse complement strand
AATCAGCAATATTGTATATCAGATTTAATCTAAAGAGAAGGCATTAGCGCTTCTTATCTGCGATTCCACGACAAAGACATATTGCATTAATTGCATTATACAAAAGTCAAATAGATTATCCTGAAAACTGCGTGTGTATCTGTGTGTTTATTAGTTTTAAAGCCCCACCAATGTGCAAAGTATTTCAGTCATTTGGAGACGCTGTCTACTTGAGATATAGTGCTGCTAAAACTGTAGTATCACTCCGTAGAAATTTGGCATGATACCAAAACCCAATCACATTATCCTGACACCAGGCCAGCCAGTCCTGGAATTACCCTTATATGCTGAGCGCCAAGCAGGGGAGCCATACCAGTACCATTTTTTAAGTCCTTGTTATGGCGCGCCCGGGGATCAAACCAACGGCCTCCCAATATCGGGGCGGACGCCGCTTAAACCATTTGACCACAGTGACCGGCAACATGTTCATTTGAGACGGTAAAGACATAAGCAATATAAGACTGAATTGTATCATTTAAATTTATTAAAACACGGTTCTAACTCTGCGTCAAAGTTACTAAGTTCGTTTTAAAACACAATTGGTGTTGTTTTGGAATGGAAATTTTAAAGATTGCCTCTTTTTGTGAATTCAAAGCTACATAATAATATTATCAGAGACTAGTGAGATTTTATTTTCCCCTTCTTTAATAACCATCAACCGTTATAATTATTTCGCTGAATTTGTTGCAGGTGAAACTTGTTGACGAAAATGACGTCATTGTTCCTATAGGAACAGAGGGGGAGATATGTGTGCGAGGCTGGACTGTGTTTAAAGAGTACTTGTTTGACGCTGACCTGAGTGGCGTAGCAAAGGACCCAGTGAAGAACGGCTGGTTCCATTATGGGTAGGCTTATATTAGATCTATTAGGATCTTCTTTAACAACTGGTCATAATATATTCTAAAGCTTTACCCTAAAAAGAGAAACTGCTTAAGGTAATCCATCCATCATTATATCATGATCATGGTCCTTCGTAAGCTTAAAAAAAGACATCAGTGCTGATGCAAGCATCCATTGACTTGGAATTATAGGCTTTTTTTTTCTAAATATATAAAGGCTTGCAATTAACACTCCCACGATCAATTGTTGAGGTTGTTATCATGTTCATTTAAGAATTTATTGCTAAAAGCGTATACTTTCTTTTCATCGTGTGCTTATACTGTTTTATTCAAATTATTGCTGCATTTCAATACAGTCAGCTTAATTTCAAAACCCTTCCAATATCAACGAAAGTTGAAAATAGAGTACGCGTACATTACTTGAAGTACATGTGTATCATTTTATATTTTATGGGAAATGATAAAATACTGTGTTCTATCAGTGAGATAGAATCCATATCTCACAAAATGATATAGATCTACCGGAACTACTTTTTACATATAAAGGGTATGTACATGGGCATATAGCAGCAATTAACATAAAATAAAAAGAAATTTGTTTGTTTTGAGTAAATATGGAATATATCTCATCTCTAAGTGATACAATTGTGCACATTCACAAATAAGAAATTGCATCATTTCTCTATGAGATATATTCCATATTCACTCAAAACAAACAAATACGCTCGATGTAGTAACAGATGTTATGTAATGTAATAATAACAGCACTAACGATAAAGCTATTTGGAACTATTTTATTTTCAAAGACTAATGAAAGATAAATTACATCACCTATACTGGAACATTTATGTCATATTTTCGTATCTTAGGGACATTGGGGTGATGGATGAAACAGGTCACGTGAGATATGTACGCCGAAAAACCGACGCCGTGAGATTTACTCGCTTTAATGGACTCTTCTATCCAACTGAAATATTATCCGCCATTAGCAAATTTTCAAAGGTGAAACACGTACAGGTGAGATTGTTAGATATATGGTATCTTAATCTGTGTGGTATCTTTAAATCTTTGAGGTTATGGTATAGATGTTGATATTCACATCGAAACAACATTACACGGAGGACCTTTTAATTTTATTTTAGGCAAAGGGGAAGGGGGATTTGGGGGGGGGGTATCCCATGTAGAACAAACAATCTACTACAGGCTAATTGTACATGGTAGATCCATATAGCCCGGGCTGGAATTCGAGCTGGCGTTTGTGAGTGAGAAAGGGGATGTAACTCAATAACCTTTCACGGAGATCACCTAAGTTTCCTAATGTTTCTTCAGGGTACCTTGGTTATCTTGGTAGAGGTTAAGTGGTCCAAGACGTAGCGGAACCATTACGAAGGAGACGCACCGTCTACATTCTCCTTAACTTCAATCCACATCAAAACCAATTATCTTTTTAAAGATATTTCCTGTTATTTGTGTATTTCCAGATATAAAATTTGAAAAATATAACAATCTATTTGTTGACTTTTACAGGTCGTCGGTGTTAACAATGATGCTATTGGACAGGATGTTTGTCTCTGTGTTGAGTAGGTTATTAAAACAGTGTTAATTTATTTCTCAAGGTTTTACATTCTCGCGACATTATTCGTCAAGTCGTCTAAATATGTTTTATGTAAAATTAGATCTATACGTAAAAAAAATTATCTTAAAAAAATAATAAAATAAATAAATACATTGTAAATAAAGTTAGCTCGTGATCTTGACTTATGCTATTTATGAATACTGAAAATAAGCTGTTGCTTTCATTTCTACTGTAAACCGTTTTATCATAGACCTGAAGAAAACGAAGTTGTCAGTGAAGAAGAGTTGAGATCTATCATGGAAAAAGAGGTAAATCACGCTCTTTCTGCAGTGAGCAGCCATTCTAATTAGGTAGCGATTAGTTAGACATTTCTTTGAGAGTACTACTCGTAAGAGAGTCAATTAAGCATAATTCCTATCTTAATATTGATCTATTCCGATTTTTAACGATTGAGGATTTATACTACCGACAGATTTTGTCCCATTTTCAAACTTGCGGAAAGAACAAGCTCTCAGGAGCGCAAAATGAGATATTACTAGGAGTTAATTTTCGTTTATCCAATAGCAGAAACTGTCTACGTAATACTAGGGTAAAAAAAAATCCTTGTTCTAAGATGAGTTTGACAAGACCCATATTCCATTGCATCTGAAGATAATCCATCCATCATTAGGCTAATTTGTGATCATGGTCCATCAAGTGATTGTGGAAATTTTATTATGATAGTAATTGCAAGCTTTTATATATTTTGAGCAAAAAAGACCAATAACTCCAAGTAAGTGGATGCTTGCATCAGCACTGAAGTGTTTTTTAAGCATTTGAAAGACCATGATTCGACCACTAACATATTCTAAGTTATAAACATACGTGTCCAGGTAGTAAATTCGATCACTATATTTCACTTGAAGACATCATCACTGAGTTCACTTAGTGCAAAAGCAACAGCCTATAAAACTTATGTCAATCCCAGTGTGGAGTATGCTTTCACTGTGTGGTTCCCATTTTCTGTCACTCATATAAACCAGTTGGAAATGATCCAACGTAGAGCAGCTAGGTTTGTGAAGAATGACTACAGACGCACAAGTTCAATCACAGCCATGCTTCCTGAACTAAAATTGGACACTTTACATTGCCAGGGACACAGTGCTGTACAGAATCAATCAAAACCGTGTTGATATCATCCTAGATCCCCAACTACTACATTCCAGATCCACTAGACCTCATAATCAACAACTTAATAAATTAAATAATATTCAAATACGATGCAGTAAATCCACCTACCAATACAGCTTCTTTCCAGCTAGCATTGTCCTTTGGGACCACTTGCCATCAGCCAACCCAAATTTGAGGGTTTTACGGCTGTTCTTGCTGAAATTCATTCATTCTAGACAGAACCCGGTTTTTAACTTTTTAAAACTTTTTGTAAAAATATGTCAATATCCCTTCTTAGCTACGCATGCATAGTCTTAGTCAAATCGCGAATATACTCTTCTCAGAGTGAGGCGATCACTAAAGATCAACATCATCATCATCATCATCATCAGTTTCTTGCCAATTACTGAACAATATATAGGCCTATAGTTTGACAGAATTTGACATAGGATCAAGATTGTGTTGCGCAAACGATTTCACGATCAATGTCGCTTTTATTTCTTGATTTTTATTTTCCTGTAGCATTGTCTTTTTTCAGTGCATAGCCACTGGTTTGCATTTTTGACCTTTGTACTTTCGCACAAATACGCAAAAGGTCTTTATTGGTATATCATTTTTATATTCGACTGTAGTTGTTCTATAATGTAATGTCTAGTTATGTCTAAACACAGGTCATCTTGTCTGTTACTGCTTTTGGTATGATGATTTGATGAATCAATGATGATTCACCCAGCAGTATCTATTATTTACGACAACAGCTATGTTGAGCGCACAAACTTATATTGACTAAACCCACGATCCCCAACGCAGTGAATACATCAGAGCTGCAACGCTTTTGTTTTTATGTTACATTGTTTACAACGCAACATATTGTAACCGATTTTTGGCGGGAAAAATTATCAATGAAAATACTAAAAAGTATGAATGAAATTGTGTGACGTAAGCTAGTTAAATGTAGCAGTTCACGCACCTTTGGCATGTAATCTATCCTTGGTAAATCTAATACAAACATGGCAAATAAAATTTTGCCGTTCGACCTTTACAGCTACAAGATCCATTTGGTGAGGAAAATCAATAAAACTATTCCAAATGACAAGACACACTTTCTACTGTACTGTTCCAATTTATGCTAAACGCAACATTTTGACTCTCAGTTCTTTGATTATTTTTGCCATCATAGTTTGATGATTTGCTTCAGGCTTTGCTAGTTATAATTTATCATAATAATTCGCTGCATGGTATTAAAAATATTTAATTTTAAATCTCGTTTTAAATTGTCATTTACGAGTATTTTGAGTTTATATGCGTTGTATTTCTTTATCAAATTCCACTTTATTTTTACATCATTTATTCTTATTGTAGGTACCATCCAGAGATCATCCAGATTATTATTTCGTTTTTAGTTCGTTTTCGCGAACTGGGGCGCGAAATAAGGTAAACTTAATAATTTTGGTTATAAATTATGTATTACACAGAATGCTCCAACTAAAATTTGTTTTTACATTGTTTGAAATCATGAAATCATCCATCTGAACAATTGAATATTTCAGAGACATACTTATACAACGGACACTATATATTTAAGCCCATCGTCGGATACCCACGAATTCCTATTACGTTTCATCACATCTGCCAGCCGTAAGATGCATGGCTAGCGCTTTGTCGTTTTCAGGGTATTAAACATATAGCGACCAAATGAATAAAGTTGGTTACACATATAAGAATTTTTAAGGTACACGTCCCATAATAGCTTATATCAACTCCATAAAAGCCGTGCATATGACTTCACAATATAAGCTTTTAAAATGTCTTAGGGACAAATAGACATGTTATGATATGTGACAGAAGTTCTTTCATTGCCTCACCTTGATAATTTTGTTGTCATGAGTCATCTCCCCTGAAAAGTAAAACAGTGACTTCCTCCATGTTAAATTTCTTGTCATGAAATTTGAAACAGAATCATATATTGCATCTTTCTACGGTAAGTTTTTCTCGAGAAACAAATTTAGTGTTCCATATTCACAGAAATTGTATATTTCTCATAGACTTCAATTTTAAACTTAAATACATGTACTTGATTATCTCCCTCACATGTAATAAAACCTAAAAAAAAAAAACTCTCGATGAAAATTTTTTATTTTGGATGTCTTCAAAGTGACAAAGTTTTTTTTTTTTTTTTATAGTAATATTACCATCCGGTGAGATATGGAATGTGGCTATTATGGGGCGTATATATCAAGTCGGGAAACTTAAATTTTGATCAATAAAGTTTATCAAAATCATATCATTGACCGAAGCACATTGCCATATGCAACGGTCACTGTTTGAGAGTTAGCTCCCATTCATTTGGTCAAAAAAAAGTCTCCACTACATCACGGGCGCTTCTTTTAAAATGATCGATGAATGGCAAATGTAAACTAATAGTCCATCGGGGGAAATGTGGAGAGTAACGAGATAATTCGCTCTTTGGTTTCCGACGATGGTTCAAATCAGATTAATACATTTCTTACCTTACTTATATTATGAGAATGCATTTTTTTTTTGTAAATTCATTATTGTATAATGCTTTAACTTATCCATCTTATGACTTGTTGACAGATAGCTCTCCTGGAACTCCAAGATTTGGTTGAGAAGCAGGTCCTTGAGATGAGAGCTCAAATGTATGAAGAAATGAATCTGACAATATCTTATGACTTCATAAACGTTGCTCCCTTATAATCAATTGTCAAACACTATCATCATAAGCACCATTTTTTTTGTATCACACGTGCACACACACACACACACACACACACACACTCGCGCGCGATAGCCTCTACAAAATAACACACACGTACCACGAGCACTCACACAAACGTTCATGTCCACATTGAAATTTTCACCAAAAAAATTCTTCTTCATGCATGCATCTAAATACCGCTACAATCGTATTTGCATATATATATATTATGCTAGAAAATATTTTATTTTTTTCTACCCTTGATATTGAGATATATATTGAGATGTATATTGATTTTCTCAACTAATTTTTTTCACCCAGTTAAGTATCTGAAAATATGGGAAAATGATGATTATGCTATGACATCCTGTTATCAAATTAACTATTTTTTATTATTATTATTTCACGTTGAGAAGATTTATCATCCAATAGCGTCTAGTAAATTTAAAGATATCGTTTGGATATCAATTCATCCGCTGTATATATATTTTATTTATTATTGCAAAACAACATGCAGCAACTTCTTTTCATCTCATTTATAAACATGATGTGTGTTCTTTTTCTTTATTCTTTTTCAGTGTCATTGTTTGATTCTGTGTCGGATTGTGCTGGTGTGTGGTACTACACATTTACTTTAGATTATCCATATAGCTTGAGTCTGGTGTTGTGTTTTCAATACTTACTGATTTCAGGGGTAACATAAGTCTTATAACATATAGAACAGATACCAGACTCAGGCTGTGTAGAACATTAAGGGGTTTTCATTCCTTTTTCTTTTCTTTGTCTAATTTGACGATGCTCATCAAAGTTTCTATGTAATTTATTCTATCAATGAACGCTTCGTTATTTTTAGAAATTTAAACAAATGTCACTTTTTGAGAACTATATGTGCTGCGAGTTTAAATATTTATTTACGCATAAAATCCATAAATCTTTTATGTATGTCCGCTGTTACTCTCGCCATTGTGATTAAGTTATTGTTGCTGACGTCTGGGGATGTCCATTCAAACCCGGGTCCTGATATATCGGTGCAGAGTGAGAGCTCTGTGTTCTCTAGCTACCTGTCCATTGATATAACCAAATATTTCACGCTCGTCCATTATAACATACAAAGCATTTATCCAAAACTTGACTTACTTTCCTCTGAACTGAATGATTTTGATATTCTTGCTTTCTCCGAAACCTGGCTTACTACAAACAGTAAGTCTGAAAATATAGTTCTGCTAACTTTTTCAACGCCCGAAAAGAAAAGATCGATCTACCGACAGACACGGGGGTGTTTTAATATATGTAAAAGATAATATATCTTACAGTCGTAGAGCTGATTTGGAACCGAAGGGAATAGAATGTATATGGATCGAAGTCAAACTTAAATGTAGAAATATTCTTTTTGGTCTGTTTTACAGACCTCCTAATACTGATACTGCCGATCACTCATTAATTGAAGATTCCATTAGCCTTGCATGCGATTCAGGAATAAATGATGTTGTAATAACCGGCGATTTTAACTTAAATACTAGACTTCCAGCCACTAGAAACAAAATTAATTAATTGTGTTTACATAATTCATTATATCAATGTATTGAGGAAGATACCCACTATACTGAAAATTCTTCTAGCTTGATAGATCTGATTTTTGCGAAAATTAGAGATCTTGTTTTACTTAGTGGTGTTGGTGAACCATTTCTTTCCCAAGAAATAAGATATCATTGTCAAGTATATTGTGTTTTAAATTTTAAGAAATTAATGACCAAGTCGTTTATTCGTCACGTTTGGTACCTTGATAAAGGGGATTATGTTAAATTACGACAACTTGCTAGTATTACTAACTGGAATGATTTTGACGATGCAGATATCATTAAAATGTTTTAGCTTTTACTGAAAAGTTACATAATATATCAAAAATGTATTCCAAATAAAGAAATAAGAGTATTTCCAAATGAGCATCCTTGGATAACAAGCAACATTAAATTGATGAAAAGGAAACGTAAGAGAGCCTATAGAAAAGCAAAGAAAACTATGTCTGTTTATCATTGGAATATTTTTAGGCGGCTTCGAACTTATTTTATTCTAAGTATTAGACAAAGTAATAAAGAATATATCTCAAAATTTTGTAATGAACTTAAAACTGGTCATAGAAACTAAAAAAAAAATGGTGGACATCTTTCAAGTTTTTATTGAATAATAATCGATCTCAGAAGATACCACCCTTAGAATATAATGATTCCTTATTTGATCAGAATATCGATAAAGCTAATATATTTAATAAATACTTTTATGATCAAACTGTAATAGATGAAACAATGGCTGGTGATCCTGTGTTACCCCAACAAGATAAACAACTGAGTTCTATAACAATTACACCTCAAGAGGTTAATGATATTTTAAAAACTTTGAAAACTGGAAAAGCTGTCGGGCCTGATTTAATAAATAATTATGTTCTCCGCGAATTGGCAAATGAATTATCAATTCCTAAATGTAATATATTTAATAAATCATTGTTACTGGGTATCGTACCATCTTCCTGGAAAGAGGCTAATGTCTGCCCGATATATAAATCAGGGGATCGATCTACTGTTTCTAATTATAGGCCTGTCTCACTACTTAGTTTTATTGAAAAGGTATTTGAGAAATGTATTTATAAACATGTGCATAATTTTTTTCATTGAATGTAATACAATAACGAAATATTAGTCGGGTTTTATGCCAGGCGATTCTACTATTAATCAATTAACATATCTATATAATTTTATTTTATCAACAGTTGATTTTGGCAATGAAGTCAGGGCAGTCTTCTGCGATATCAACAAAGCTTTTGATCGTGTTTGGCACAAGGGTCTTATTATCAAACTAAAGGCTGCTGGTATCGCATGCGATTTGCTTGCCTGGTTTCAGGATTATTTAACAGACAGAACACAAAGAGTAGTATTACAAGGTGTAAAGTCTGATCCTTTATATTAGGGCCGGGGTGCCTCAAGGATCTTTGCTAGGTCCTCTTGTGTTTTTAATTTACATGAACGATATTGTAGATAATATTAATTCACATATTAAACTGTTTGCAGATGACACTGGACTCTTCATTACTGTTGACAACCCAACGTCAGCTTCAGCAACTCTGAACAATGATTTAGAAAAAAATAGTAATTGGGCTTACACTTGGTTGGTTAAATTTAATCCTAAGAAAACCGAATCCCTACTATTTACAAAGAAAAGGAATGTTGTTAATCATCCCAGTGTTATAATGAATAATGAGTTAATAACAGAAGTTGACAATCATAAACACTTAGGAATATATCTTTTTAGCAGTCTTTCTTGGCATCATCAAATTGAATATATCAAGTCGAAAGCATGGAACCGTATAAATATCACGAAAAAAATGAAATTCTCATTAGATAGATCGACATTAGATATAATACATACTACTTGTATTAGTCCTTTGCTTGAATACGGTGATGTTATTTTTGACAATTGTACATTATATGAAAAAGCCTAACTAGATAAGATTCAAAATGAGGCTGCTAGAATTGTTACCGGTACCACTAAACCTGTGTCTATTGATAAATTATCTACTGAAACTTGTTGTCAAGTCAAGAAGAAGAAAGCACAAATTGATATTATTTTAAAATTTGGTTCACGGTTTATCCCCTATTTATTTGCAAGAACTTATATCTGAACAAGTTGGCAATATATCTCAATATAGCCTAAGAAATGCAAGTAATATTAGAAGTATTCATTCAAATACTAATCTCTATCAGAATTCTTTTTTGCCTTCAGTAGTACAAGAATGGAACAACTTGCCAGCTGAAATAAGATATGCTAAATCAATCTCCGAGTTAAAAAGATTATTTAATACTGATTGCATCAATGTACCCAATTATTATTACCATGGTAATAGAAAAATCTAATTTGTCATGCCAGACTGCATACAGACTGTAGTCGTTTGAATCAGGTTTTATACATGAAAAAATGGTAAATTCTCCTCTATGTACTTGTGGTGCAATCAAGAGCGTTGAACATTATTTATTATACTGCCCAAATACAACAATGCCAGAACTACGATGTCCAATGATCTTTCCTCCATACATAATATAAATCTTAATATACTTTTATTCGGTGATATTAATCTTGAATATGAAAACAATATAAAAACTGTTGAGGTTGTTCATTCATTTATCAAAG
This sequence comes from Solen grandis, assembly GCA_021229015.1. Classification (NCBI taxonomy): domain Eukaryota; kingdom Metazoa; phylum Mollusca; class Bivalvia; order Adapedonta; family Solenidae; genus Solen; species Solen grandis. The sequence goes on along the minus strand of CM037780.1, from coordinate 69,340,117 downwards.
CCCCCAAACACTTCGATAATTAATGTTTGTTTTTGTGAGAGACTCCCTTATACCATCATATGATTTTACCTGTCACCAAACAATCCATTACTGATCACTGTCATCTCTTTAAGTTTTCTACATTCTCATATATTGTAATGTTGTTTACACATATTTATATTTCTTGCTTGATATCTGTTATGCATTTTCCCTTGGAAAAACACTGTATTTATTAACATATTCATGTACATTAACCCATATTACTTTTAACCCGCGTCGGTGAATTTATGGAACGTCGGTTTTTTCCATAAACTTTTTTAAAAACTACAGATCTTACATATATTTTTATTATTGATAATGAAAGAGCATTGTTTCCCGATTCTAAATATGTCTTGTTTTTGAAAAACACATTTATATTAGCTGAGATATCGTGCATTTTGTACCTTGAAAATAACACATTTCCGACCGGAAACAGCTGATAAACGATCGGAATCCTTTAAAAATCGATCGATTATTACCTGTCAAGATATGGCGATCGGAAACAGCTGACCTCCCATCGGAAAATAACGATCGCTTTGTTTCTATCGGAAAAAGCCGAACGTTCATATCCAGTCGAATAAAATCAAACATAAGACGTTTTATTTGGAAATTGTTTGATTTATTTGTAGTAAAAGGAAGAAACTTTTGTTTAAAATCGCACGTTTGTTTACAAAATGCATTAACGGTACATCCGTTGTTTTAAACCAGTATAATACTGTGATCTTCAACGAACCATATCCTGAACCAGATACTGAAATTGTTATTGTTGAATCTTTGTAGCTGATAAAATAATTTTTGTTTATCGTAGTTCTACATTTTTTTATCTGACGGTAGTCTACAGTATGTTAAAATATAGAATAAAATTTATGTTTTGACACAAAATGCTTAAGATTAAATGTTTATGAGTTTATGAAAAGATAATATTAGGTCTGGGTGTGTGGATAGTGTTTTATATATATAATAACAATAATGGCATCAGGGTGAGAAATATATGTGTCCAGCCTGACCAGGAAGCAAACCGGTGCCATTCGCTTTCATGGCAAATGCTCTATTGAATAAGCTGGACAGGTCACTTACACTTATTCCTTAATTTTTAGGGTTACTTATAGGCCATTACAATAACAATAATTGTAATTTATATATATATATTATTAAAATTAAAAATTGCCATTTAATTTTTGTATTTTTCATATGATGCAAAAGTAGAACATAAATGAATTATATTTTTAATATGGGACCTCCGTGGCCAAGACACTTTAACACTCACTCAGCCCCTCACTGCATGGATTGGAATCCCAGCAGGGTCATTCGGATTTTCATGTGAGGGAGCCTTCCAGCTGGCTTGCAGTAGGTTGGTGGTTCTACCCGAATGCCTCAGTGCATTAGGGGTCTTCCTCCACCTGTCATTAGCTGTACTTCGCTATATGACTGAAATACTGTCGCAGCTCGACGGTAAATTAAACAATCAATCAATCTATATATAATGGTTTGTTAAAAATTAATGGTTTCTGTGGCTTAATGGTTACAACGGCTGAGATTCAATCACGTAACTTCTTTTAATTGTGCGTTCGATTCCTCGCAGTGTCACTTTCTTCATCTAAGTAAGCCATCAAGCTCGCTTGTGGTAGGTTGGTGGTTCTGTCCGGCTGCCTATGTGTACTCATCCATGTTATTAACTGGACATGATCACTATATAACCGGATACTCACAGTCGCAGTGACAGTAAACTCCAGTCAACACATTATTAATATAACTTTAGATTTGTTTATACAAATTCCTCTGACTTTGGTTACCAAAATAGACTGCAATATAATGCAAATAAAATAAGCACCATGAAATCCTAAGTGTGCCTACTGTTGGTTCATGACTCAAACCAACGACTCCTGCTGTCCTGGAATTCCAACAATAAATATAACAATAACAGGACAGATATTCCTTTTCATACACACTACACTTCTCCCAAACCCACAACTGACAGAACACGCCACCATGCTACTCAACCGACTGAGCTAACCGGACAGATTTTCCTACCTATATTAACAATAAAAATCAAAATGAAATAAAAGTTTAAAATTTGTAATCAGGTGAGATAAATGTGTAACCAGTAATTTCCTGTACCCTTGCTTACATGCATGCCAGTGGTCTATGGATTGAGCAACTGGGCCATGTACACAAATCTCTGATAAGGGATACTTATAGACTGTTACATAACCCAACCCCAACCAATTTAGAATAACATGTAATCCCTGAATTCTTAAAACTATAATTCAAAGAGCAGTAATATACTGAAAAATAGGAAATGTAACAGCCCCACTTTGTAACAAATCTATAAAAATGTGCAAATAGACCAGGCCCTGTGTTCCCAAACATTAAAATAGTACTTAAACTTGTATGATCTTCATACTTATACTCAAACTACGCCCATTAGTTTCGATAGGGATTTGAGTATGATACTCAAATTAAAGCCAGAGTTTGTACTTAAGTATTTTCGAGAACACGGAGCCAGGACTCTAACTCGAGAGCCCTCACTTACATGGCAAGTTCTCTACTAATGCATCTACATAACCACTTAAACCTTTCAACTTAAAGGCTACAAGTTAAGCTATTACATTTCATAATGATTGAAGAAAATTTCTTGCAGCTTTAACAATTCACTTGCACTCTGGCACAGATAATTATGCATGTTGTCATTTTTGTTGAAAAACATGACATCCTGGAAACTGAAAAATCATGGCTCACTTGGATTCAAACTAAGAGCCTCTGGTACACCCTCAAGGCCAGAAATTTATTCAAATCATGGCTCACTTGGACTCAAACTAAGAGCCTCTGGTACACCCTCAGTGCCAGAAATTTATTCAATGAGCTTTTGAGCTATCTTCCATAATTTGTTTCAAAGCTATTGCTTGTGACTTATAAAGTTGGCGTTTTTCATCCATTTAAACTTGAACTTAATTCAACCTACTTGAACTTAATTCAACCTGATCAAATTGCACATATGCACCCCCAATAAAATATTATAAGTATATGCAAGTCAAACACAAACAATAACGCCATTGGCTGTTAAAGGTCCGTACGTAAAGAAATATCATATTGATACAGTTACATACCTTCAAAAACTGAAAGTCCGTTATGAAAAAAAAAAGTAAATTTACTTCATACTGTTATATATATATATATATATATATATATATATATATATATATATATATATATAATGATAAAAAAAACAAAGGTTTTAGAATTTGCATTTGGTAAAGACTGGACAACCAAAACCCACGTTCCCGGGCGTGACTGTCTTTGCATTTTAATTTGGGCAATATATAGACATGGACAAACTAAGGAAACCACAGTTTGCTGTTCAACACAAATGAATTGCCTATATCTTGAAAAAAAAAATCTTAAAGAAAAAAAATTGAAATAAGATTCTAAAGCTTTGTGAGAGTTTTAATCATTCAAAATTTGAGTTTGTTCAGTACCTTTCAAAATATTGAATTCAAAGTAACCTCATAAAAATGCTAGACTTTGATGATCATGTACACATGATAAATGTGAAGATATTATAAAACGACTATTTAATAAACTGCCTTTAAGTTATCTATGAATCCTTGCAATTATGACTGAGTAAACGCCTGGTAAGGCAAATAGTCTCAACAGCCAGTACAATGACTTTTACTGAACGCATTATTAAAAGACGAGCTGCATGATTTGCTATATACATGTAGTCGGATTTGACGCTGCTAGGAAATAACACTGTGCATATAACATATCGCGGTTTTTAACTTGACTTTTTGAGTTTACCGTCGCTTCGACAGTATATTTCAGTCATATAGCGACGTCCAGCTAATTACAGGTGGAGTAAGACCCCGAATGCGCGGAGGCATCCTGGTAGAACCACCGACCTACCGCAAGCCAGCTGGAAGGTTTCCTCACATGGAAATCCAAATGACACTGCTGGGATTCGAACCCACGCGGTGAGGGGCTGAGTGAGTGTTAAAGTCAGCAACTTTACCCTCTTGGCCACGGTTTATAGGTAACTGATCAGACTGATTGTGTTTAAATAGTAAAATGACACAATTTAATATGAGAAATTATGGTGAATCTTCTGTAGTTCGATAAATCTAAAAATAAACGTAATATTTCTGTGGAACACCGTGTGGTTATTATAAAGTCTACGTTTGTTTGAAAAAAAAAGGTGACATTTTGTGGAGAAACCGACTACAGTGTTGCCATACCACGCGGTATATGACGTCAAAGTAAGCTATTTTGCATCGATTCAGAGTCAAAAACTGTTTTTATTATTTTATTTCTTGATAATTTCTTAAAGGTATTTAACGCTTGCAAAGCGGAATATTGTGGCCAATACATAGGTCCCAGTGACCATTTTGTCAGATGTAAAGTTTTCATAACATTCGGAAAAACCTTCCGAGTTCGTAACATTTTTTTTACTAAGAAGTAAAGTACATCGCTAACAATGTTTTCCCGAATATTAGGAAAGACACCAGAATAATTAGGACTTTTGTGTAGTGCACAATTTTCGCTTCGAATGCGTTATTTACCATTAAATTGGTGAAGAAATAAAAATTATACTTATAGCATTTTTTTTTCGAATCTCGGCAAATAATGCTGCCTGTGAAAGATGACGTCATATACCACGTGGTATGGCCATACTGGACTTTGTTCCTCCATTGTTTCTCCAACTGAAAACACGTGAAAACATGTTGGAATTGAGAGACAAAATAAAACACAGGTAATGCACAAACGAACACACTGCATTATCAATTATTCGAAGTTCTTTTCTTTTTCAAGAAATGCCCGAAAGAATTTGTGTGTGTGTTTGTGTGTGTTCATTTATTGGACTATTTTGTGACCGAATAACGATTCATGCGATTTCGCGGTTCCCCACAGGGTAAAATTTATGATGAATAAGAAAAATGTTTAAGGCGTCGCAGAAAAAAAAAAGAAAAAAAAAAAGAAAAAAAGTTAGTATCAGAGGAATATTACAAAATATCGTGTTATGATAACGTGTGACTTGAAACCGATATGTGCCGGTCATAATCGCAATACATATCACGTACAATGATAAATTTAAATTTCAAGGACTCAAATTTTCAGAATCCTAGGGACAACCTTGTTGCGACACCTTATCCTACTTATTTCTATACTGTGAAATCATTATTTTTCATGGGACACTAATTTTCGTCGATTTCGTAGTGGGTTTTATCCACGAATATTAATACCCACGAAAACTTGTCTCTTATATAGACCTCATTTTTTCTTAAACATAGGTCCACGAATTAATGTACCCACGAAATTTCCTTAGGTACATAATCAACGAAACTTAATGTCAATGGAAATTAATGATATTACAGTATACGTATTTCATAGACGAGTCTTACAATTTCTTATTAACATAAAGTAGTTATTAAACATATAATGCAATATATTTTTGCGCGTGTATAATCAAGCTGTTTTTGTGAATCCATGCGGTGATCTTGATATATGTATTTCCAATATACTGTTAATGAAAAATTATAATCATTTAATACATAAACATTAACATTACGTTGAAGAGTGCCACAGGTTTCATTCCGATAAAATTGTTACATGCAACAAATATAATTATTGAAATTCACATATATCTGGACCTTGAATAATATGGTTATTTGGTTATATTCATTTGTTTGATTTTTATCAAATTAAATACACTTAGTTAAGCTTTCTTTGTTTTGGAAAGAGAAAAGACCACAAATCAAATTAAATGTACTGTATTTTACTTATAATGTGAAATTGTAGCATGTACTTAATGGAAATAGTATTTCAGATCAACATGTTGCACACAGATGAAAATACTACAATATTTTGATGGTATTTCACCTCATGTAGTGTTGGAAATTGGAATTATGCAGTTTGGATATGAGTTTATATTTCTGTTAAATATTTGCAATGAAGATGTGAGCATGTTATAACTTATTCATACTAATGATAATTATTATTTCTTTTCCGATTACAGATAGCAGACAAATGTGTATGCTCTCATTTCAAAGTTAGACATTGGTGAATGTTGAAATTATTTGTGATATCATAGATGTAGTCTTAGAAATCTATAAACAACTAAAATATATTGTGTCATTATTCAGTGTGTGTGTGTGTGTGTGTGTGTGTGTGAGAGAGGGAGAGAGAGAGAGAGAGAAGCCTTATATACTCATATAAATACTTCAAGATCAATACCAAAAACAAAATTAAATACTCCAAAAAGATAAATCAAATTTAAACAATTAAATGCTTTTAAAAGTTATCTGGCAATCACTCATCTAAGCTTCAAAAATAATGATTTTTTTGCTGTATGTGAAATCTACACATTATACAGAAAACTAGATAAACAGATTCATGAGTTTTGATTAATATTGTTAGTTTTACTCCAACTTGGAAACAAGTTCTTACAACTTGCAGGTTCATTAGGTGGACCAGTACTTTGAAGTTTGTGGCTGCCATTGGGAAGGCGTATAGGTTTAAAGCTACAGTGTACATGAAAATGATATAATTAAGGGTTTCATTAAAAATAAGCTTCCTGATGTGCAGCTGAAACACAAACCGGCCCCTACTCATTTTATCAAGAAGGGGTAGGGACTTCTTTTATGATGATGATGATTAGGTTTTAATGTCCTAATAACATAGGAATTGAGTTGTGTGTGTGTGTGTGTGTGTGTGTGTGTGTGTAAATGAAGATTATTGCATAGATAGTATAGGAAATGGCACACAAAGTCAATGTAAATTTACATTAAACACCAACTTAAACTTAACAATGATTTCTCTTGATATAGTAATATCAAATTTATATGCATTTGTATTTTTTCTTGCTTTTTCTCACTGCTTTTAAAATCTTCAATCACTGTATAACACACACACACACACACACACACACACACACACATACTCTGTGTTTTAGCATTGTGATAAATATGTATTTGCATGTTTCTTTGTTATTCACAGAATGTTCTGATATTTATTGCATCTTAGTATTAAAAAAAGATGAGAAATATATATATTATGTTGATCAGTTAAGTGAAATATATAGAAAGAGGAAGAGCGAGAGAAAGTATAAGCATTTACATCATTCCCAGCACATTTTAACAATTATCTTGTTGTACAAAAATAATGTAAATTAAAATGAGAAAGATAAAAAGGAATTAAGGAATAATTCGGAATTTAATGCCAGGTTAGTGAAATGCAGATCGCAACCATAATGCAGCATACAAAATCTCTCTCTCTTTTCCCCCTTTTCTTACTCTCTCTGGTAAACTTTTATAACGCCCCTCGTTGAATACACATTCTGCCGATTCGAATTTTGTAACCGTGTAAATTTCAAAATGACGCAAGGACAGTGGTTAAAAATAGACAATAGTGTGTCGAACACCCTGGTTTAAGTAGTCATTTTATTTCCTTAATTGTTTATCGTCTATTATGACGTCAAGTCAGAAAAAAATCTTTCATAAACAAAAAACAAAAAAATAGCCGCCGATAAAAAAAACGTCGACGTTGACGGATTATATTGACGTCGTTAAGGTGCAGGAATGTGATGCGGTGGGACTCCTACTGTTCATGCTTTTGCACAAAAATGCATCCATGTTTTATTTTGTTTCTTGCTCTAGTCAGAATTTAAGCTGCCAGACGCTGTGAAAATTATGGACACGAATCTCGCCTCTAATGGAATTCGAACCAATAACGTCTGGTTCAGTGACCCGGCGTTTTACCACTGCACGATGCTTCTTTTATATTGGAAACAAACAGCAAACTGTAGGAAATGACACTAATCGCGTCGCACTGCCTACGGTTTACTAAGTAACATAAGTAAATTCCTCGTCAAATTGTTTACGTTGAAACATTTTGATCAAATCGACATTAAACATTAATTCAATTTTACTGCCATCCTTTGTCACCTTTTGATGTCCAAGCAGTTAATGATAGTTACAGCATTGTGAAACTTAAATTTAATATTGGTCCATTATATCGAAAAGGGGAGAAGTTTCTCACCGATCGATTAAATTTGAACTCACAGATGTTAGTGTAACTTAAAACTCCCCTACATGTAATTGTCTACACAGAATGTAACCGTCCATTTCGATGTCTAGCAGCTCATCTTCCCGCCTGCCACCCAGTCGAGAAACATTTGATTGACAGAGGATATGGTAATATAAATATTGTGTCTCGGCTTCAGTTCAATGGATTTAAGTTGAGCCGGGAAACTTCTAATCGCATAGAATACATTTTATAGACAATAGAAGCCTCTCTTCGGTTTTCTATTGCCTGTAGAACTGTCTTAATTTACACTGTCTTACCTATGTATAAAATTTGTACATTAAACTCATCTCTTTTATTATATATCCATTTATACCATCCCGACTACTTTTATTTATTGATATACCAGGAAAGAGTAAATACTCTTTTATATCTTACAGTTTATCCGACTTGATCGTCAAATGAAATGCTTGTATTTCGTTCTGAATTTGAAAAACAAATATATATATTGCATAGTATGAACCGTGAGATCTTGAAATGGAGTGTGTATAGTGTTTATGGTGCCTACATGATCAACACATATTTTGGGCCGGCGACTGCTTTACTTCATGTTTTAGAGCTAAGACTAAAAGTATAAGCAACGACATTGACTCTGAATCGCACTAAAATATCAAGTGAAGCTGTCAATCGATCGGGATGCGGTTCCATTTTGCGAGGTAAAAGGCAAAGTCTTGCGGCGTATATGACGGACTGTAAATATGTTATCGATATACATGTATTTTTATGTTCTGTTCAGTATTTTTATTGGAGTGCTTCGCTTCGCATCGCTAATGAAATATGTTATATATTGCATGGCTTTCACGAGTTGAGCTTGATTAACATGTACACTAAACATGAATGCACGCATGCGCACGAATGTATGTGGGCGGGTTAATCAAGATCACGAGTAGAGCCAGTGCAATATATTGCATATTTCAAATGTTGGAAGGAAGCGGTACTACGGTGTCGCGTGACTTTTTTATGCCGATGATCCCAAATATAGAGCGTTTGGGGTATCAAAGAGAAACCCGTGAAAATATTCAGTGAAAGGGAAATTTCTCTTTACCAATCAAATAACTCTTTCCAAACAAACCCTCACATTTCGGCACCTTCCGTACAGTTGCGCAAATTTGAATTTAGAAGGAAGAACTGAAATAGCCTAGATGTTAAGTATTCGCGTTTGACCTTGGATCCGAACGAAAGGCTCAGTGTGGATTGTTTTTCTTTTTAAAAAGGTCTTAATTCAGTGAAACCAACCTGGTCAGTTTCTAATATTTGGAGAACATAATAAATTAGTGATGTGCTTTGAAAGTTTGGAAATCTTGTTCATCAGATTAGGACCTTTGAGCAAAGCTCAAATGCGTTATATCCTATTAAAAAGGGTGAAGAAAAAAATAAGCACATGCACTTTTCTCTTCCGTGTCGAGTCAAATATGGTACTTGTGACAGCTTAAAACGTAACATACCAAGCTGTATGGCCACATTGCTCATTTCTACGTTATTCTAATATTTTTGGCTATATAAAGATAATAATGTAATGGCCTGAAGAAAAAAAAGACAGGGTTGGAAAAAGTTATTTGCACACGCTATAGGGATGAATAGTGAGGGCCACCCAAAGGAATCATATCGGGAATACAATTATTTCGGGTGGTCACAATACTGTGCAGATAAATCATAAACCGAGTGTCCGCCATTACTGTGCGGTTATCTGTATAACTGCATGGTTTTTCGTTGTGTTTGATGTAGTCATTCACAACTAAACCTACATTCCCAGCACCGGTTTCTGTTCATTAAGACCGAGTAACCTCCAATTTTGTATGAATGATCGAACGACTGAACAAAATTCTACAACACAGGTATGCTGATATTCAGCTAAAGTCTTAAAAACTCAATTTTGAGTAAAAAAGAAATATCTAGGGGACACAATAATTGTATGTGGCATAAAAGCACAAAAAACAACAACACTAGTTTATCTATGATGTTGCGTAACTGTTACTTTACCATGCGGAGGAATATGGTTTCTTTTGACGCAAAGAAGGCTCGTAGGTGAATTTGCAGATTTCGGTCATTAAGTGTTGTTACAATGATCCGTATAGAAAGCTTGAATTCCGATACAAATCCGTGTAACTTAAAATAAATCTCACCAAGCTATCGATGTGGTTATTTGTTGCACTAAAGAATGGCCGATACTTGTATATATGCTATCCTAAGTTGCTTAGGATCCACCGATTTTTTTCGGCCGTTAGGCCGTTTATTTACACCTTTCCCGTGAAACACATAGTAAGGAAGCGGAATAAAATTAGGCTTTTTGTTGGTTATTATATACTTTGCTAAATTCCCATTGGTCATTTAAAAATTAGTCAAAAGAAAAGAAAGGAGTTGCGGAAACGAGTTCTTTAGATCTCTATTTGTTTTAAAAGTTGAAGTTTTCTTCCACTGCGATCGATTTGTCCCGAATAGTAAGACACTGCACCTTTTTAAGGTAAACTGAAAGAGTAGAACGCTAAAAAATAGGAAACACATAGATTTCGGAATTGATTGTTCGACCCTGACAGATCCTATATTCAACAAAAACGTAACATCCAGTTTCCTTTTGTAGCCCACGAAACGAAGTCTAATGCGCAGATGTTTTAAGGCTGTAAGTGTCTACCAAGATTGTACAAAGTACTTGGATCCTTGGTATTTCAAAGAGCTACACTGACACAGGAATTACACAACTATTAAACCAACAACAAAATCTATTTCATGTAACCTGTGTTGCACACAAAACATGTGTCCCCTACCGGTGAGGTGCATAATTTTTCAGTTACATGGCAAATGGAATTTTTGTCCAAGAAAAAATCAACAAAGTAACATACAGAATCTCAATACTGCCATCAACTCATATACCAAGTTTCATAACATTATCTTAAACGGTTTTTAAAGTTATTGCGAGATTCACATTTCCGGACATCCAGGTGTAGGACAAACCTAAAGAGTAACTTAATGCGCACCTGTGTTAAAAATAAAATCTAAATTTGGCCTGCTGTTTTGGAAAATCGATCTCTGTAGTTTTCATAATTTACATATAAAAGGCAAATTGGTCCCATCCCTGGTGGCAATGTTTTTTGTTGTTTTTTTTGTTGTTTTTTTCGGATCAGGATAATTTTACCAATCTTGGTAGTGGGTTACACAAGAAACATCTGTACTAAAGTATTTTGAAATCTGGCCAGTAGTTTTAAAGGAGATGATTTTTAAAGTTTTCTTTTCATTGCCATAGCAACCAGAGTTTTACATGGATCAAGTATATTTTTGCAACTTTTGTCAAGGTTCACACAAGGATCATCCCTGCCAAGTTTAACCAAATTTCGTTCAATGGTTTCAGAGGAGATATCGTTCACTATATGCAAATAAGGCAAATTAGCCCCGCCCCTGGCGGTCATGCTTTTATGGATCGAAATAAATTTAGCAATTTTGGTAGAGGGTTACGCAAGGAACATATGTACCAAAATATTTTGAAATTTGGCCAGTAGTTTTGAAGGAGAATGATGATTTTTAAAGTTTTTATATCTTGTCCGTTACCATAGCAACCAGAATTTTGGTCCGAGAAGAGAGAGAGAGAGAGAGATGCAGAATCTCCATACTGCCATCTTTTCATATACCAAATTACATAATATTATCTTAAACGGTTTTTATGTTATCGCGGGATCCAGATTTCTGGATATCCAGACGGACAGACGGACGGATAAACGGAGGGCAAATCTATAGTCCCCTCCGGTGTAAACACCGGTAAGGGACTTATGAACGAGGGTCAATTTTTTAAGCAATTGCCATAAACCCGCTTTGAGTTTTCGTTATAAGAAATTAAAGATGAACGCACCATTTGTTTCAACAGACTGTTAATAATTAGAGCATCGATCGCCATATATCAACTATGTATATCTAAATGGAAAAGTAACAAATCCAAAACAACAATCGTTCATTATTTTAATACAAGTTTGGTATCTGGCAAAAACTAAGTTACCCTTCTGCAGCTCCACTACGGACACACACAACTTCAGTGCCTTCAGCGCTATGATTTCGTCAGCTATTGCAGGTCAGAGACTATTAAATAGTTTTCCATAGAAATACATGATAAGGTCTATGCTTATAGATACTTCCCTATATTTCATCGAGCATTAAGTTACCACTGATTTGAAAGTTCCATCCAAGTGCTTTCTAAAAATCATCAACAAAGTAAAGCATGACCACCGAAATCTTGAGCTACAGACTGCCAAACATGGTAACCCCCATGTCGGGCCTAAATTTCCCTCCAAATGTCAGAAAAATAAAACATTCTCAATTTGCACTCACAAAAATCACACAATGTCAGATAAGCAGATAATTTATGTTTTTTATGTTAAGAATATTGTAATTTAAAATTAAACAATACTCACAATTTTTATCTTATTAATAACCAATCAAAAAATCCCATTATGTAAACATTAGCTACGGCTTTTTTTTTTTTACTTTTTTGCTTGACCAATGGGAAGCCCCGACCAATTTAGTGGTCTCTAACCTGCATGAGCGTGTAAACTCCGCCCCCCCCCCCCCCCCCCCCACACACACACAAAAAGTGTACGTTATCCAATATAAACATGGGTACTTTTCTGCAGAAAACTACCTTATGAACAATTTTTAAGCACATACGGGTAAGCAGTATTCTCGATCAACCAAGTGCATATCAAACCTTTTTTTCAGGGTGGCTATAAGCTATCACAAACAGCAGTAAACTGCTGTGCGTATTTTATTTCTTATGCGCATGCGAAGCGGAAAAACCAGGACAAAAATAGACTCACAGCAATGAGGTAAACACGAAGTGTAATTACAGGAAGCTAGCGACAAGTATCTATTCAACTCAACTCAATATATAGCTTTGTCAACTCAAATCGTTTTTCAACGATAAAGTAGTATATACAATATAATACCAAAATGTTAGAATCATTCACTACATAGCAATATAAATCGTAACATAATACTCTGCAGTATAGAAATAACAGATTACAGTCGACTATAAACTTGGATATATGCCAAAATGATTGACAGTGGTTATCAATGACATAAAATGAGGGGTACATTATGTACATTTCAGGTGATATTCTACTTGAATTTATTCATGCTATGTTTTTTAATGATGATTATCTATTTATCATGTGTCGTTATTTTGTGTTTTTATAACAAAATCATGCTATTAAAATTTAGTCACATGCGCATTTGTTCGTCAAAGTATTATATCTAAGATAAATATACTGAAAAAAAAAAATGGAGTAATGTAGCTGCTTTGTTGATAATTGATTACGCGGGTCACTTTACACTCGAAACGGTGCCTAAAACTACTGAAGATATAGTCCTAATTTAAAGGATGGCATTTGATTGATTAATATAAAAAAATAAATTCCAAAAAAAAAAAAAAAATCGCCCCTAGATTTAATGAATATTCATAGGAAAGTAGGAAGGCGGTTCTTCGTAGTATACGTAATAATTTATTTGTGATTGGTAACGCATATAAATAGAAGAGCAGCACATATTTTGTATAATTTCTCTACGTTTAATTAAGTGGTACTTGATATCATCAGAGATATAAATCAGATACTGTTGAAGACAACAAAACCCGAACGACAGTCATGGTAAAGGAGAGTACGGACATTGGAAAAGGTATACGATTACGATTTTCATTTTCGACACAACATATGCGTTATAAAGGAATGATATTAAATCGGTTAAATCTGATTTAAGAGTATTCTGCTGTTACCGTATACTTTCTTACTGTAAGAAAAAATAATACTTATGACATTCTTATCATGATCAGGGATATGGGACAATATGTTATGTTTTTTTTATCACGAGGTAATTAAATATTGGGATTCCTCTATGAGAGCTATATATAGTATGCTATTTATAGAAATATCAATCCGCAGTGTGTAGTTTATTGTTAGCGCAGACCTGCATTTCGATCTCCCTACCTCTCTCCCTCTCTCTATCTCTTATTTTCTTTTATTCTTTGTGTGTGTGTGTGTGTGTGTGTGTTTAACGTGCAAACATGTAATTGAATAAATGAGCATATTCAGTCTGATGATGGCCTATTTAAGATCAAAGTACATGTATATGTATATGAAAGCCCATATACATGTTCTTTTACAATTTCTAACCTTGGAATATTCCGGAATTTTCCCCATGTTATCATTTCATATTTGAAATATATAAATAATTCAGTCATATCTAAAACGAACGTGACAACATTAGTTTGTAGTTTTAAACTCGATATTTCGGTTAGTTTATAAAGATAAATTATTGAAACATTTCTCATAGATTCGTGGTCAATTTCAGTATATTAACAAAGTCCAGAAGTATTAACATAAAATATGGTGGCATATTTCTGCCAGCCATTTATCACTAAGGTCAGTCGAAACTTTTCTGAAAAATTGTCACATATTCAGTTAGTATCTGGCAAGTAGGAAACTTTCGTGTTATCCAGTACCCACTCCTGCCAGCTACATATTCACTTAAGATAAATGGATATCTCGCCTTTTTTCAAGATAGTTAAATTATGTGGATAACAAGTATTTTTTCGCATAATTATCTGGAAAAAAGCATGATATCCATTTAACATAGGTGAATATGTGATTAGCAGTAGTGGGCACTAACAGACAGTTTTGTCCTGTTAAGATACCTAAGTGGATAACTAAAAAATTTTCTGCTTGCCATATATATGAATATGTGACAATTTTTCAGAAAAGTTTCGAAATAGCTAAGTGGATAAGTGGTGGCAGAGAAATGCCACCATACTAAAATAAACATTATGATAAATAATCAGTTGATCTTTTATGACTCATCGGTGTTATCAATCGTCACTTATTTTGGTATTGGACGCCATGACTGCGGATCCATGATATCCCTAAATTTATTTCTTTTTCTAATTTAGGTTTCATAATGCTTATTACATTTTATACAAGTCTTATTACATTTATAAAAAAAAAAAACTTATTATAATTGCATTCTTGAAATTGTTACCTGAAAGTTAAACTTTTAACGATCGAATTTCTGTTCGCCATATTTACGTTAAAAGTTTAAATTTGAATCTATAATATTACATATGTATTTCAGTTATTCAGAGACTATGTCTACTTTAGACAGGTATAGTGCTGCCACACGGCAGTATCACGCCGTAGATATTTGGCATGATACCACACCCAGTCACATTATCCCGACACCGAGCCAACCAATCCTAGTTTTAATATTAGCAGACATGGTCTTTAATTCATTTATGTAGACATATACATGTAGTTTTAAACTTGTGTGTAGCATTTATCTTTAGCATCTAGTCTCTTGTAATTCTCATTAGAATGTTTGTTAGCTATTATTTGTTTTATTATAATGTACATACATGTGATATTGTGCACCAACGAGACTGAAATAAATAAATATATAGCAGACTTCGCGAAAGGCAAAAATATCTGTCACAAATTCGGTCTGACTTGTATGATAATTTTGTCAGACCAAAAGAAAATCTGTCATACTGAAAAGAAAATGAGAAAATATGCAAAATATCTATCAAATGTTACTTGTATATATATTGTATAAAAATTTAGCTTAACTTTTTTTTTTACATTCCAATGCTGTTTTATAATGGATATGCTACCAATATACGACAATTGTGTATATTTGTATATCTTTTTGAATTACGTTTTGCTTAACCCTTTAAACTTCCCCTTACGTTTCGTTTCGGTAAAGGAGGTAATCCAGGTGCATTTATCGATATACCTTTGAAATATACTATATTATTACAACTATAATTATATTTTTATGTAATATATTTCATATTTTGAAAATTACTATAGTATTACTACTACTTATATATATATATATATATATATATATATATATATATATTAATAATTTGTTGATGTGTATTTTATTTTATTTAATTATGTCGTATAATTTCCTTGTTTCTTGACAAGGGAACCTCCATGGTACATACAATTTTGCTAACATGCATTTAAGAGAACAATTTTGTTCAGTTCATTATTACTACACATATCTTAAATAACAAGTTAATCTTTGTGATTACGATCGAATGTACTTGTAGATTATCACAAATCACTAAAAGCCATAAAAATATTTTTTGAAAAAAGAAAAAAAGGGAAAACAACTAAAATATATGCATATTTTGTGTGTGTGCGTGTGTGTGTGTGTGTGTGTGTGTGTGTGTGCTTATCGATTATGTGGTTCATCCTCTATGACAAGAAATTGTCTTTATTGTATGTGACCAAATGGATTATGTGATTACTTTATTTATATTGACTATGTACATTGTACACGTCGAAAAATAAAACTTTGTCTTGTCTTTTGTCATATAGCTTTAGCCAATTAAGCATATAAATTACAAGAATCAAGCAAGATAACTTCATAAAAAACAAGAATAGCAAGGAAAGTTATTTCCCCCTTATATCTACAGTTTGAGTTCGCTGGAAAATTGCCGCCAGTCATCTGGACAGATGAGAAAGAATTTAGTCCGTGATGAAATCTGTCAGACATGTCTGCCGGTGCGATGTCTGGTACATAGAACTACCTCGTATATATGCCGAGCGCTAAGCAGGGAGCTACCATTACCATTGTTAACGACTTTGGTATGTTGCAGTTGGGGATCGAACTCACGTTTTTGCATCCCATTTGTTAAATTGCTTAATTTTTTAAGTCTTCCTTTAACTGGAATATAAATAAAACAAGTGTTTCCCTTATTGTAGATGTGGTAGCCGAGTATGACAGGCTGCTAAACATTCTCCAGTGTTGTCGATGCAAAGTGTACGAAGCGAACATCTTATTTCTGCCATGTCGTCACCACAGGCTATGTCAAGAGTGCGCTGATAACGTCATCTTGTGTCCAGAGTGTGGATCGGCGGTAGAAGCAAAGATCAGAACACGCCTTGAGTAACAGATGACTTATTTTAAAAAAGCTTAAGTCTCACTAAAGTATGCAACGTATTACTTACTAAGACAACATACATTCAGTGGAAAACATTTTTAAATAAAACTTGATCCTTATACATATGGAATTAAAAATGTATACAAAAAAAAAATCCCAAAACTGTTAAATTTTTAATATAGTTTTCTAAATAAAAAAAAATCAACGGACAGATTTCTTTTATTGTTTTTAGAGTCAGTTCTCTGATATAAACGCTTTCTGAAAATGTAGAATAAAATACATACCTCACCAAAATTTTTTTTGCCTTTTTTATTGAAATTTTAGCCAAATTTGCACGTAAACACTAAAATGTGACTTTTTGTACCTTCAAAATTTGGTAAGTATAATTTTAATGATATTCTTATCCCATGAATCTTAAAATTTGGGCTTTCTTCTATCAGTCTACTTAAATGAGAAATTAAAATAAAAAAATGTTTTTTTTTTTTTTTTTTTTTTTTTTTTACCAAAATCAAAATCAGCTGCAACCCGCTGAAACGTCCTTAAAGATGATCTACAAAGAACCATAAAAATCTTCCTATTTCACCCAAAAAGGCATGATCATAATTATTTTTGAAAGAAAACAACATCTTTGTAAAATGTCGTTTGTGTAAGTTGTTTGGTAGGGTCACGTGAACCCTACGACATCATTGATAGATCTGCAGATAGAGCAGATCTCGATTGCGTACCTTGTCTTTCTTAATTTCATATAAAGACGAGTGTTTATCATATCAAATTATATTCAGGAAGTCGTATTGAAACGCATCATATTAATTCTTTGGTAAAGTTTAAATTGTGTGTGTGAAACTAATCGGTGATTTTGATAAAAAAAAAAAGGCTGTATTAATCAATAGACTGTGAAATAAAATGTTACAATAAATTTGCATTAGGAAGTTTTCCGGAGTGTGGTAATTAAAATTGTCATAAATTGATTTAATATTAACTGGAATGACTTGGCGATTTCTTTAATACCTGGGTGGTAGTGGAAAAGTGACGTTTATTTCTCTTTCTTTCTCTCACTCCTGAACATGCATGAACCGTGCACCTTATATAGTTTTAGTTCCCTGCAGGAACTGACGTTATTTTGGAATGCTTAGTTTTTGTAATTATAAGGTTCGTTACAGAAAGTAGCACGCTTAATTAATCAGTTGGGTGCAAAATACCATAATAGATGTTCAGTTAAAAATAGAAACTTTTAAACACAGAAATAAGCTGTACGTATTTTTCCAACTCGAATGAAATATTGTCTTCCTTAATTTTCACTCGATTGCAAAATAAACCAGACAGCTTAATATTAGTATTAATTAATAAGCACTCGCTTGTTTATAAATCAAATTCTGAAGTTAAAATATAAGATAATCAGAATCATTTAAATATATAATAACATGTAATTAAAGATCTCTGATATATGTGCCATCTTAATTGCCATAAACAGGTTTTTACATAATCATATCAAACAAAAATAGACATGATTCAACAACAGACAAGAATAAGAGATTCAGAAAAAATGTAGATACACTGAATAAGATTAAAGCAGATACATGATAATAAGGGGGAATAAGAGGGAATTTGATACAAAGCTATACAAAAATATATTAAAGCAATTCTTATTTTTATGCGAAATGTATTTTTTTTTATATATATAAAGGCTTATATAATTCCTTTCCAAGTTCTAATTCTATTACACGTTGATAAGAATGGTTGGAAAATTTCCACTTGGTCGTTATCTGGGAGAACATATTGACAAAGACGTATTTGAATTGCGTGACCCATTTTCATTTCCCATGATACAGCCATTCTATACGATCATTGCGCAACCATGAACACAACGCCGCTTCTAATTGCTCTTTTCTTTGGTGAGTAGGATATTATTTATTTACGCTGAAATTTGATTGTTTTGTGCTCTTTGATTTTTTTTTATACAAAAGTTTACTCTGAATGACAAGGGGTTATTGGCATTCAATCCTCAATTGGAAAAATACTATAATAAAAGTTGACATTATTTTGCAATCAATCTGGATACTTTATCAACATATAAAAAAGAAGGAACAGTATCGTAAAAAGTCGCCCGACGTTGATACCAAAGTATAGCCAAGTAAAATCCAGCTGTCTCGAGCTGGAATCGAACTTGGGACCTTTGGAATCGGACGCTCCACTACGTCGTCACAAAAGCTATATAAATGGCAAGGAAGAATAAGTGCTATGTTATATCTCTTCCACAAAAAGAACGACTACTGTAAATTATAATGCGGCGTAATAGAACAAGCAAATTTAAATTTCGTCTAACTCTCTTGTAAATGATTGCATATAGATTTTTTTAATTATACATAAACAGATGTATGTTTGAGAAGATTAGTGCAAATTAAATACTGTTCCATAATGGTCTTTGACATAATTATTCATTTTTAAAGGGGTGGCGGTGGCCCAGAACTGTACTACCAATGAAGACTGTCACGTGGGTGACGCCCATTGCCCCAACCACGGGGAACACTGGGTCTGTTTGAATGATGGCAGCTGTGACTGTATCCATGGTCATAGTAAGTTCATGTAATAACAATGTACGAGGCATTATACCTTACACTCTGTCATTGAAGAATTCTGATTGTTATCATGGACTAAGTAAGTTTTGAAATAAATACCATAATGAACTTTGTAAATATGCCAACGAAAAGTACAAAAGTACATCAAATAATATGCTACAGCCTTGCATACTTATGTAAGATGATAAAGCCATGAGAAAAAAGTTAAATCTCACTCTTGATGCTTTATTCAAAGACATTTTACCTAACTGAGGTCCGCAACTCTGATATAGGTAGAGAACAATTCAAGAGAAACTCTGACTTCTTAAGTTACGTGTACGATCATGTAACCGCAAGATGTCGTTAGATATATGCAATTGCTCATATCAATTATAAATATACTTAGTTTTCTATTCAAGTGTTATCAACGTTCTAGTTTGTCCTGACCATCATCTGTCTTATCTTCCAGGTCGTCGACTGACGGCGTGCTCAGTTGATTCGGATTGTGACGGATTCACGTGCACGTATCATAACCAAGTGCCATACTGTTTTTATGGCCATCCAGTCGGTCACCCCGTGTGCACGTGCAAGTCGCAGTAGAGAAAGAAAATGATATGTCGTATATAGAACTCATACACACACGCGCGCCATCCGATCCAATCGCGTGTGATTCATATCAATCATTCAGTGTGAAAACTTGTTTCTTAATTGATATATAATAAAGTTTAAACTTTTTTTAAGCTAACAAATGTTCTTTTGTTTTTTGATTACACATCCATTTTACAGACACTCCGTGACCATTCTACTAGAAAGAACTGTTATCTGGTTTACCAATTGTGGTATTTCTTTGATTCGAGAATAGAACGCGGTATAATTTAAAGTCTTCCTCAGGAAAAGCACGGCATGAGTTTGTCAGAAACTTGAGACTGACATATCAAATGAGAAGTATCTTAATTTTTGAGAAAGACTACTTTTGGCAAGTTTTGACTTTGACTTCAAGCTGCCCCCTTCCCCATTGCACGTGTTTTTTATTAGGTAATGTTTAAAAATATTTTGTTTCTTTGCTTAGTGGGTTTACTGTCCCACTGTCCCACCGACAATACTTCAGTCATTTTGAAGACTATTTGAGACAGATTTAGTAATGCTATACTGCAGTATAACACCGTGTACATATGGCATAATACTACAGCAATCACATCCTGTCAACGAGCCAACCAGTCCTGTAACTATCCTGTATATAGTTGGGAGCTACCAGTACTATCCTTAACGACCTAATGGACGGTTCAGCAATTTGTATGAAACTCCTTCCCTATTGATATTTTGACAGTTACTATTCATACTATTCAAGTGCTCAAAAACAGTATCACAAACAAAAATACATACTCTTTTGAGTAAAGTAGGCCAACCGTTCACTATGTGATTCACACTTACACTGGTTGGATAAGTCGGTTAATGTAAACATACTTGATTGACAGTTTAGGAACCGTCCATTGTATGTCGCGGTCGGGGATTGAAGTCACGACCCCCGTTGAACCTTTTGTATCAGTTTGGAAGATCACTTTCTCGTAATGAAAGATATTACATTTTACGTAATTCTAAAGATTTTGAGGATGAATTTCCTTTCGATGTTATTTGTTATGTTTCTGAAGATTTTCGAAAAATAAAGTTTCTCAAATTGGATTGTTTTGACTAACTTATGAAATCTCAATAAATATCAAGATTGAATATTATGCGTAAATATATATACTTTACACCCAATTGTCACCAAACCCTAATAATTTTAATGTTAATACTTAAAACGTAGACTCCAAGTTATGATTTTCATATTACGTATACATTTATCATGTTTATGAAATTCTGACTTTGTCTGACTTGAACATATTTTTCACTAATTCACCCTACACCTGACATCATATCATATACAGTAACTATTTTAATGTCACAATGTCATCATTTAGTAAAACTATTCAGTTTTGTCTCTGTGTTTGCGTCATTGCGGTGTAAAATGTTTAGGGGGGTGGGTTCCCACAGCTAAATATAGAAAGGAACCAAAAGTCGAAGCAGCCATGAAGTATTCAGGGAACTTGAACGTTGGTGTTCATACAATGAACATCTTGTATATTGTTTATATGTCCATGCAGATACGATGGAGTGAGCATACCTTACGGTGGTTCCAAATAACATCGAGTAGATGTTGAACGGTTACTCATCTCTAAAAGAGAGAGTGTGTTTGTGTGTGTGTGTGAGAGAGAGAGGAATACGTCATGTTAAACGAAAAACGTTACATACATTTTTTAAGATATAAAGAAAATCAAGTATTATTATCAAACTTAGGATATATCTAACAAGCACATGTTTGTATTTGCTTGATACATCCGAAGTTTGAAACACGCAATTATTGTTAATAACGGGGCCTACTGCTATCTGCTGTTGACAGTAGATATAGTTCAACGTCAAGAATTCTTGAGGTCAGTTTGTTTAAATTAATAAAAGAAAAACAGATAATTCAGTACTTAATATAGTGATTAAAGTTATATTTCTTAAAGTTTGCCCGACATTATCGTCTAATAAAATGCTAGTTTGAAAAAAAGTATTGCATAAAATGATCCTTGCGGTCTAGATATGGAGAAAATATGAGTGTGTATGCTGTCTACATGATCTAAAGACTTGATGGGCGGAGCTTGCTGCGGCGGAAGATGATAATTTAATGTTTTGCAAGTAGCCTTATAAAATGTACCCAATGTTTTTGAATCTGAGCCATCACGCGCACTGTCAATCAAACGGGAATTGGTTCCATAACACGAGGTCAAAAACAAAGCTGTAAGACGTACGTGATAAACTGTAAATACGATATCGTTTATATTTTAATTTTATTGATTTATCGCAGCGCTACGCCTTGGGTCGCTTGCGATAAATTCCATAAAATTTAAGATTTAAACGATAAATAAAACATGTCATCTTCGCCATGTACGTGAATATTTCGTAGAGGAGGTTGAAGGACCGCATGTTTTTAAGTATTTCAGCTGTGAAAGTCATTAAATGAATGGATCTGAAGAATCATGTCTGAACATGTACTCTAATTTCATGGGAACCCTGCTGTGAAAGTTATTCACTTTTCCCGAACACCGGATCTTCGGTATGACCATGAAGTGGTATCCAGCTGTGAAAGTCATTAAATGCATGGCCTTTTATCTGCTCTAATATTTAGTCATTTGAGTATAGGAATTTTATTATTTTGATTTTAGAAATCAGTTTATTGATATGGTTTTAGTGCGAATTAAGTCTAAACACATGATTGATGCGATATTGATCATTTATCGATTGTTGTTTAAATTCAAAAATCATTATTTTCCCTTTTTTCCAGTAACATTTAGTGATTTGAGCATACAAATAGTAAGTAGCTTAAAAGATCTGTTGATTTTCAATCGAATTATTGTCAATTATCGATTTCATTGATTTACCTTCTTTTTTTTAAAGAGTTGGTTGTTTTGAGGATCCTGTTGTCAAAGAAAACAAACAAATTTTAATCTGTTACTCATTTATTTTGCACATACATATTCCCTTCTACAATTACACATTATTTTTTCTCTTATACTTATTTATTTTTGCAATACAATTCGCTTTAATATGCACACATTTTCCGTTCTACAATTATACAAATTTAAATCTGTTACTCATTTTATTTTGCAATACAATTCGTTTTATAATGCACACATTTTCTGCTCTACAATTATATTGCCTAAGTCTCAAACATAGAGGTTGAATTGGCCGGAATTCCTGGTGGTCGAAATCTTTTGTTTGATTTTTCAGGGGGACTCATATTCTGACGTTTCATGGAAGTAGACTTTCTTTCCCTTGGTGGAGAGTCTTGTCTCTTGAGTTCTGACTTGGCCATTTCTACCGCTTGTGACACAGGGGTAACATATTGAATGGTCGGTTCTTTAGACGTGCCACCAGTCTGTATTTTTCCTACAACGTAGTGTCCTTTATGATTGGGACGTAGTTTTCCCTCGGCCATGAGGCGAAAATGTTGTGACCATCTGTCTATGTTCATTATTAGTTTTTATTTATGTCTATTAGTCTTCTCCCCTTATAAACTTATTCATCATCATCATCATCATCACTAGATTCTGAATCTATCTCTCCGTGACCAATGACCTCATCGAACCAATGATTGTACTTTTTCAATACTCCTTTAATCACTTTCTTTTTATTGTCTGAATCCAAAATTTCTCGAAGAATTTTTTGATGAACGATGCTTCCTTCTAGTTGAGCCGCTGTTCTAAAAAAAAACTGTATACATTCGCATGAATTCTTTTTATCGTCTTCAAAGTCAAACTCGTAGGCTTTTGAATGGGCTTTCTGCTCTGAGTTTCCTTCATTTCTATATTCGTAGTATTTTTCATCCTAAATTGTTTCCGTTTTCTCACCAGCTTTTTTGGCTAAGGATTCGAAATATTCATTTATGTCTTCAATGTAGTCTTGTTCGTCCATAAAACTTTCATTATAAGAACCACCATCGCAGGTGATCCAATTTCGACGGCCTACTTTACTCGATGGCTCATCTTCATTAAGTTCAGCTTTTCTTTTCAACACCGCTGGACACCATGTTCTGACATGTTTTTGTAAGTTACTAATGTCCGAAAACATAGAACCGCAGTCGTCGCAAGAAATCATGATATTGTGCAAAGTCTCGACTGGAACAGCATCCTCTGTATATCGTTTGGTGGTTCCATTCTACAATCTGTTTCTCTTATAAATTCCACCACATTTGTGCGCATGCGAGGTGAAGCCGGTGTAAGTGGCTTTAAATCTACGAGTAAATAGCCATAGGGAAGACTAACAGCCTTTTCAAAAGGTCTTAACAGTTCTTGGGGGTTACGGGGGTACATTGTCGGGCAAGGGTCATAACCTGTTGTCTGTCTACAGGGTTGTTAAATAATACCAGATAATGGCAATTTCGTCTCTGGGTAGGATCTTTGCTGAAATACAGGTTTTGGTTGAGAGCGATGACAGACAGATTTCGATGGTGGCTACCTTTCGTGAATAAATCGGTCATTTTGTTGGTCTTTCATCGCTTCCGTAGCCATGTCGTCTAATATGATCACACTTCTGACTCTAGGGTCCAAAACTCATCTTTTTCCAGATTGAAAGGTACTCCTTTTTTTGAATTCTACTTCCGGGAAAAGATTTCTTTGTATTTCTTCATATAACGTTGCCATCTCTTGTATAACCAGATAATACGTTGTGGTGCGGGACGAAGTTTTTCATAAACCCCCTGTAGTAGCTGTTTTACGAAGTAAGGTTTACCGCAAGAGGTCGGTTCGCTGACCATACACGTAAAGGGGTGTTGAAAAACAAATTCCTGTCCATTAGTTAATGTTGAAGGAGATATTTCCCTAACTTTCTTTTGTGTCTGTACTCCCTGAAATATCGAATCTTCTCCTTGAGGAGGAGAAAGAGGATGAACTCCTCCTTCTTCAGAGGAGGAGGAGTCAATTCCGGAGGAGGAGGCGTTTCATTGACTGTCTTTCCATTTCAATGTTTAAATGCACAATGTCTAAACATATTGTTCCTTCTTGTGAATACTTGTTCACACTCTAAACACATTATAGAAACATGTTTTATGAACTGAAAAAGGGGCACCTCCCCTTATTAGTTTTGAGACTTTGATCCTGCTTGTTCTTATATTAATCAGTGTTCACATATCTCTAGATCCGGCTTTAAAAATCCCCCGTCGTAGTTCGTGAAATTGTCCATCTTATAGGTGAATCGACTAGCAAAACGAACATGATTATAACATCTTATTCTACATTTTGTACAAATTCCATATTTTCAAGTCATGCTGAATCTCCACATTGTTAAATTTCACATGTTGTTAGTCTGAGTGTCAAAACTTGTATGACTGACACGATTTTCGTATGTTTTTTATACCCTCGTAGTTCAAACTAATGAAGAAAGGTCAATTTCACATAGAATGTCGTCATTTCCGTTTTTAAAGGATCATGGACTTCCGGTAAAGCGAATTCATTGTATAGATTTCACTTAAGGCTTTTCATAGCTATAAAACATATTAAATCAATGAAAAAAGGGGAAATAGGGTCGATTTTTACATTTGATGACGTCATTTCCGGTTTTTACTCATCATGGACTTCCGGATAAAAAAGTTCAAAGTAAAGATTACATTTTGAGCTTTCCATAGCTATGAAAATGATTCAAATCGGTTAACAACTAAGGGAGACGATAATTAATCCATATCGGATCAATCATGTGTTTAGACTTAATTCGCACTAAAACAATATCAATAAATTGATTTCTGAAATCAAAATAATAAAATTCGTTCAATGTTTTATACTTGTATACGAATGGTATATAATTTGGTAAACTGAAAGAGGTAATGTCTTTTTAATTAGTTCCCTGCTGACACGGGCCCAGCTCTTTCACCCCGCTCTAGGATTATGTCGATTACACACAAACATGTGTTTTAAGTTAAAATCGAGAAGCCCAAAACATACATTTCGTTCACACACACATCATAAAACATAATCTTTTTCACGCGCAGAGTACACAGTTTTTTTCAATGAATGTTCTTAGAGTAATCAGTTGGAATCTTTTGTGCAGGAAAACTAATGGATATACATGTCATTAACTTTAAGGAAATTCTGTTGTGTGATATAAAAAATGGATACCGAGGGAAAAAAGGTAGGTGATTTATATATTAAAAAGTTTACCTTACTCAGCATGTCCATTTCATTTCCAGAACCATGAACACATTCTATGATTTTGTTTGAATAGTGTGTGTGTGTGTGTGTGTGTGTGTGTGTGTGTGTGTGTGTGATCCAATGCGCCTCATAGGTTCATGGAGTAAAAATGATTACTGGTTGTTGTGCAATGTCATGCCTATTCATGGAATGAAACATGTCATTGGTTGCGATTCTGCATTTCTTTTCTGATTAGTTGTTGATCTAAGTCATGGTTATTTTAAACAACATGTCTAGACATGTTTAATCGACATAAAATGAAGACATTGCATTGGTCGGTTCAAATTGTAAACCAGTTATCTCTGGTTTACTCTAGTTGTACACTGGAATACATTTCCAAGAATAATTACCGAAATACTATGACTTAAAAAGGTATATCACGTGTGATGTTTGTGTGTGTGTATGAGAGAGAGAGATAGAGGGAGAGACTTAAGTACGATCTCAGGCTCAAATGTGAGTATCATACTTAAACACCTTATGAAACTTATGGACAATGTTTGAGTATAAGTATGAAAATCATACTTAAGTACCATATTTATGTTCGAAAACACGGAGCCTGTTTTTTTTTCCGAGTGATTTTGTTATGTAAATCGATTATGACATAATGATAAATTATACCTGTACTTTTCTTCAATTCGTTTTATCCACCTCTTGAACCCCAGGGGTGGCGGCGGCCCAGAACTGCACCACCAATGAAGACTGTCACGTAGGTGAAACCCATTGCCCCATTCACGGGGATCACTGGGTCTGTTTGGACGATGGCAACTGTATATGCGTTCAAGATCACAGTAAGTACTCGTATAAACAATACATTAGTCATATTCTCTTCATAGTCAGAGCATTTCTTAGAGATAAATTCATCATTTATGTTATCAAGCAAAAAATAATATATATATATATATATATATATAGAGAGAGAGAGAGAGAGAGAGAGAGAGAGAGAAATAACACATGGTTTTGTCTAACATCCAAAATGAGTAATGCTGCTCTGAAAGAAAAAAAAATGTTACATAATTGAAAAGTTGCAGTACTGTACATTGCCTCAGTTGATTCCCACCACAAATATTTCAAACAAGTCAGTTACTTCTTTCCACAAGAAGCCTAAGACAGTATCTAGGAACTTAATTAGTATAAAATATGAATTGCCTAAATTAACCAAATCACAGAATTTTCTTTCAATCTGCTGTATAAATCCAAAATCAGTCAAGAACAAGACTATTTCACTTTGTGATTTCATACTATCAAATGATTTTGACATTGTTGCTGTTACTGAAACATGGCTCGGAAGCAAAATTGACAAATCCTGCATTGCTGAATTGGTTCCCACTGGTTATTGCATCAAACAAGTGCCACGTGATGGTAAAGTGGAGGTGGAGTTGCTCTTATATTCAAATCACCTATTGATATCCATTTGATTTCTTCAAGTGCTGATCATGAGTTTTCTACTTTTGAATATCTAGACTGCAAACTAAAATTAAATAATTACTCAGTACGTTTTGCAGTCATATACAGACCGCCTCCATCAAAAGCAAAAGGTTTTAAGACAAATAAGTTTTTAGAACAAGAATGGCCAACGTTCCTCTCAAGATACGCTACTGATGATAAAAGTGTCATTATAGTTGGCGGCTTAAATTTTCACTTAGACGTCCCAAATAATCGTGACACCTTGCAGTTTAGTAGTACCCTCAAGTCTTGTGGTATGAGGCAGCACGTAAACCAACCTACACATGTAGGAGGACATACGCTTGATGTAGTAATCACCAGGGATTCCGAAGACATCGTTTCTCAAATTGATGTTTCCGATCCCGGACTATCAGACTCAACCGGGAAGGTTTCCTCGTGATCATTACGCTGTGACATTTACAGCAAAGATATCTAAACCAACACCTATAAGAAAAACCGTCTCTTTTAGAAAAGTTAATACTATTAATATACAATCTTTTAAGGAGGACATTGTGTCATCTGGTCTACAAAATTTCAGTCATGGTCTTCAGATGCTGATGATTAGTAAATACATTAATAAATGAATTATCTTTTCTCCTAGAAAAACATGCTCCATTACGTACTAAGACTATAGTTTTGAGGCCCGGACGTGACTGTACACAGACGAACTTCACGATGCCAAACACCATCGCCGAAAGCTAGAGCGTAAATGGCGACAGTCAAAACTTATAATAGATCATCAGATATACCATGAACAATGTGCTCTGGTAACTAAATTTCTAAAACAAGCCAGAATTGCTTATTATAAGGACAAAATAAAATCTTCAGGACGAGATCAGAAATTCTTTTCAAAATAACAAATCATCTTCTTGGCTCGACAACTGAAGCGGTTTTACCTTCTACGACATCATCGAAGGAATTAGCGCAGGACTTTAGAAATGATATAAGGGCAGACATCTCAACAACGAGCGTTCCCGAAGCTGTTGAACCATCTCGGCCATGTTTAATTTCTTATCTGACTGCTTTCTCTTCATGAAGAAAACTCAAAAAAAATCACACATCATTAGAATCAGCGTATGTTCCAAATTGTTTAAATGTTCACGAATACGACCATTACTCAAAAAACCCGGCCTTGACCAAAATGAACTAAAAAACTATAGACCAGTTTCAAATTTACCATCTGTTTCAAAAGTTCTAGAAAAAGCAGTAGACTCACAACTAGAGCGTCATTTAACACTGAACAATCTACATGAAGAACATCAATCTGCCTATAGGAAGTTCCATTCTACAGAAACAGCATTAATTAAAGTCCAAAATGACATCATGCAATCCTTAATCAAAATAAAGTCGCCATTCTTGTCCTACTTGACCTCTCAGCTGCGTTTGATACCATCGACCATAGTTTACTCTTGAATAGTTTGACACATGACTTTGGAATTGAGGGAAAACCACTTCATGGATGACGTCTTACTTAGGTGACCGGTACCAAACAGTTTGTATTGACGGCTAGTTGTCAGAAGCAGTTTTGATGAATTACAGTTTTCCGCAAAGCTCAGTTTTTAGGTCCGAAAAATTACATTATGTATACAAAACCAGTTGGAGCCATCTGCAGAAACCACGGTCTACTTCATCATTTGTACGCAGACGATTCTCAACTTTACATAGCTTTCAAACCTACTGATCAAGTTAATGTTGCAGAAGCTGTTCAGCGTGTCGAGGCCTGCCTGGCAGAAATAGTTTCATGGATGCATCAAAACATGCTTAAACTCAACACCAATAAGTAATTCTTTTCTCTTCTAAACACAATGAAAAGCTTGTTGGTGATATTTCAATAACCATTGGAGCATCTAAAATACAACCGGCTACTGTTGTTAGAAATCTGGGAGCTTTTTTAGACTCTAGATTAGACTTAGAAGATCACGTAAACTCAGTATGTCGATCTTGTTATGCTCAACTTCGCCGAATTAGCCACATCAGACAGTATCTTACCACTGACGCAACAAAATCGCTTGTTAACAGTCTTGTTACATCTCGATTGGACTACTGTAATTCTCTGTTATATGGATTACCAAAAAACACTTTCCAAAAGCTACAGACTGTCCAAAACACAGCGGCTAGGATTATTACAAAAAAACCCACGTTTCAGTCATATAACCCCCATCCTTAAAGAGCTGCATTGGTTGCCTGTAGAAGCCAGAATACAGTTTAAGATATTAACTCTTACGTTCAAGGCACTACATGGTCAATCACCGGAGTATATTCAATTAATGTTAGAAATTTACAGACCCAGCCGTGTACTTAGATCCCAAGACGTTTCAGTGACACTAGTCCAACCTAGAACTAAAAACACGGAAATATGGGGATAGATGCTTTACTCTTAGTGCTCCAAAACTCTGGAACTCGTTGCCGGTATTAATACGCCAGTCTAGCAGTTTCGTCTCATTCAAGAAACTCTTAAAAAACATACTTCTTTGTTCGATTCTATAGCGATCATTAAAATGGAAAATTACTCGATTACTGTACTTTTAATAACTGTGGATTTTAAACATTTTAATGTTGGTTTTCTACACGTTTATTTAATGATATTTTTCCAGTTTGCTTCTTAAATTTTATCAGGGCCCTTAACTTTACTTTAATTTCTATTTGATATTATGGCACTGTTGTTACTTATATTTTAAAACACTCTACACATGATATTCTTACCTTATTTTAGGTGTATCTAGTTTCAGTGGATGGTTTCATTGCATGTATTTTACATCTCCTATTTTCTTTTTTGTGTTTAAAACAGATTGTAAAGCACTTTTGAACGTATAACAATAATGAAAAAAGTGCTATATAAATGTGGTGTAATAATAATAATAATAATAATATACGTAGGTCAATGGCATTAATTGTTTTTATCACTATCGAGACTTAGTGTTTATTTTTATCGTCCTTCCCTTCCAGACCGTCGGTTGACACATTGCTCCACTGACGAGGCTTGTGCCGGGTACGACTGTCCAGTTCACTACGAGCCATTCTGTTTCCACGCACATCCGGCAGGGTTCCCCGTGTGTTATTGTCAATATGCCAATTCAAACTAACTGTTCTCAAGCAATAAATGTTTCCAAATATTCAAACAGAAACTGTTGATCACAATTCATTGTAATTGGTCCCAATCGCGTCTGAGCTTTAAAAAGAATTGTTAAAGACCTTCAGAAATGAGGCTTCTTCCGAGGCTTGGGTCTGTCATTTGCGACTATTCAAATAATTTATAACGAGAAAAGACCTCGAATATTTAAGTTTATTGAACTTATAAAGTCTGAAACAGACTATGTATTTTGGATAAAAATAGATACTCATGAATAATACACTATTATAAATCGGTGTAGTATATATTTTAAAATCATGATAATTTTGAAACTTTTGAGAGGGAAGTGGCAGAAATTACATTTAAATATGACAAAGTTTTTCATTTTGGAGACTAATGCTCAAACTGCTAGAATGCCTGAATTCCAGAGGAAGATTTTGATGGTGATTATTTTTGGTATGGACTAACATGACAGCTTTCTTCTAAGTCAGAAATCAACTTTAGTACAATGTGGTATACCACTCACACTTATATCTCAAGACACCAAGAAAACCAACAATGGCTATACAATGATAAGCATGTGTAAAAATAATAATTTAGCTATAACAAATGGGAGACTTGGCTCAGATAAAAATAAAATAACATTAAAATATATCTGTAATTGATTATATGCTATCCAGTGTAATTGTTTTCTCATTTATCAAAGATTTTAAGATTGCTGAACCAGACACTTTGTTTCGTTATGGACACTCTCTTTTAGAAAAATGTATTGAAAACAGATAACTAGAAATGTATAAAACAATAAAATTCAATTAAAACTTCAGAACAAACTCCATCGCTGGAATCTTGATTCAACCACTTTAAAAAAGCTAGCAATAACAGTGATCATAATGAGGATGACAGTCAGACACTATCTGATCTTAATCTGACAGATGAAAACAATACTTTAAATTCACCCAATACAAATATGGAGGTCTAAAAATTTATAAACTTACTGCACAACAATAAATCACCAGGTATTGACTCAGTACTGAACGAATACATCAAACATGTTACCCTCATACGTATCTTTATTCAACCTGATTTTTTATTCAGCATATATACCAACCATTTGGAGTGAAGGAATTATTATACCAATTTATAAATTTAAGGATGATCTTACAGACCTTTTACCTTTATTAAGTTGTATAAGTAAATTATTCACCCGCATTTGAAATAATAGAATTAATTCATGCCTAGAACAGAATAACATCTAATCAAAAATCAGGCAGATTTAGGAAAATCACCAAACAACAGATCATATATTCACACTTCATGCAAATATATGAAATTTTGAAACACTGTAACAAACTGTAACAAAAGACTAAACTGTTTTTTTATTTACACATCAAAAGCATTTGATACAGATTGTCATTGTGGCTTATGGCAAAAACTTCTTGAACAAAATGTAAATGGTATTTTCTAGAATAGTAAAAAAGTATGTACCAAAATATCAAATCATGTGTTTCAATTAATGGTGAAAAATAAGAGTTCTTTGGCTTCAACTGGAAGGTCAGGCAAGACAAAAATCTATCCTCGATGTTATTCTCATTATTTTTAAATGATTAGGGAGAATATCTTTATAGTCTTAATAACAAAGAAATCAATTTGAACGATCCTATTATTGAACCATCTTTATATTTTAAAACAATACTATTACTTTATGCAGAGGAAACTATACTAATCTCTGATGACCTACATGGACTACATGATATTAAGAATTTTGTCTCATATTGGAAAATGGAAATTAAACATTAATATTGAAAACACAAAGGTTATGGTCTTTAGTTCTAAGCAATCTAAGAAATGCATCTCTAAAGATAGACAATAAAGAATAAGAAATAGTTAATTCTTACAATACCCAGGCACCTACTTCACTAGAAATGGCATCTTCATAATTTCATAACATAGGAAACATCTCGCACAACAAGCACGTAAAGCCATGCATCTACTTATAATATAAAAGAAATGCAAAGAGATTGTGATTAATACAATGTCATACAGTGTTGGTTTTATACTTCTATGAAAACAGTAGTAAACTAGCGACGTATTATCTGTTCAAAGATTCTTTTGCATACGAGTCTACCTAAAATATGCTGAAAATCAAATGCATTGTAAGTATGTCTTTGACTAGATTAAACAAATCTTCACATAACAAAGTTTTGAAATCTATGGGTTGTCTTTTTAAGATTATCAGGAAACTAGATATACCCTTATAATTAATTTTAAACCTCTTCGACACATATGTTACCTCTATATTGACTTATGCCTGCCACGTATGGGGATAATATAGTTAGTGTGCATAGGAATTTTTAAACGTATTTTGGAAGTAAAATTATCGACATGAAATTCGGTATTCTATGGAGAATCGGGAAGATATACATTTATGTTACACAAGTGATGTTGAGGATGAATACCATTCTGTTATTCGTTGTTAATTTTATAATAATTAAAGATCTACATATATAAGTATTTTCATAAAAAAGAAAAATATATGTTTAAATTCATTGAACTGATTAGTACTAGAAATATAAATTTGTATGTTTTTTTTTGTGTAAAAACGCATTTAACATGCTACAGATTTGTCAACAAAACATTTACATTTACAGTTTATTAACTAAGAAATATATATAAATGGTGACCAAGAAAGTTCAGTCACTTGTGAATTAAAAAGTCACACTTTTTGTCACAAGTTTTATCATTACTTACCTATTGCAAGCCGCGTTGCTCCAGCCAGGAGTAGCTTCATTTTAGATGCCCAAAATCAGTCGCCACTTAAACATATGAGTAGTAAACCGAATTGCCCGTGCAAATCGTGATCGCACACAAGTGTTGATCAGCTTGACCTTTTGTCAATATAACATATTGTTAATCAATCAATTGTTTGCTAACATTTTTCTTGAAAAAAAAAATGAATTAACAGGTAAATTAAATTAGAGATGCGTTTAAAGTTTTGCCTAGTAAATTTCATCGTCGAATATCATCGGCTGACTTTTTCCGTTTCACTACATGACACCATGCCGTGGGAAATAGGCAAGCAAACCGCAGTTATACAGTAGTTCTTGATTATATTATCCACAAAAGAAAACACGCCTTATAAATGCAATACTCTTCGGTGTGGAGGCTTGAAAGTCAAGCAATAAAACAATAATAAAAACAATAACAATAAAAAAAAAAAGAATTGTTACATCCGGCAGCTGTATAAAACGGCTTCTATGCAACAAAATTCAGCCGTAAAATCCCACGGCCTATAGATGGTCGATCAATCGACCGTGGGTATTCGACGATGAATAAATTAAGTATTCCTTTAACATAAACATTATAATGTGTTCCCTTGTTTAGATGTTGCTGCCGAACATGAAAGGCTGCTCAACATTTGCAGTGTTCTCGCTGCAAAATGAATGAAGGGGACATCTTATTCCTACCATGTCTTACCACAGGCTGTGTCACGTGTGTGCTGATGACGTCATCCTTTGTCCTGAATGTGGATCGGCGGAAGAAGCACAATTCTGAAATGTCTGGAGTAACCGTCCGTCTCAATAAAAATGGAAATACTTACATGTACATGCATTATAATTTTCGTATGGAATGTGATTTCATTACTTTTAACCCCTTTTGAAGCTCTTTGTTAGATTTAATATACATTCCACTTATTTTAAATTACAATAGAGTTTTTTTTTCTCTAATTGTATGATGCAATATATTAAACAATTTTCAGATTTTCACGTCTTTTTTTTTGTCTTTTTTCCCTATGAAACCAAATTAAAGGATTATTTAGTTACTGCATCTATGTATTAATATTTGACTTAAGATCCTCAAAATAAAACTACAATATTAGTATATCAAACAATAAATAGTAAGAACATAATTATTGAGAAGTATATCTATAGCAATGATGAAATAGCACAATCAAATCAATATTTAAAGGAAACACTGCATTAATAACAAAATTCGGGATTTTCCCCAGTTATTGAATTGATATAAAATTTTACTGACTTTTCAGAAAGAAAATTTCGTCAACCACATATCTATCAATTCTGCTACTTTGAGATTAAACCTTTTGCTCTCAACAACTGTACAAATTTGGTAAATATTGGTATCATCGGAAACACGAAACAAATGCGCATATGATAGGAAAAGCTTCATATTTTGGGGTTCTTGAGTAAGAAAAAAGTGAACTAATGATTCAAAGGTGAACCACAAAGAATTTTTCACTTTCCTTAAATCTCCCCTATTTTCATCCATTTTAATAAGATAAATCATGAACACTTATTTTGCTACGTTTTTTAATGCTGTTTTAATAAGCTGCTCGCAGCTTATGCATTATGGGGGTCACGTGACCCGTATGACGTCATTGATGGAGCAAATGTCATTTGCCTTCATAATTTCATATATATGTGTGTTACCAAAAATTATCTTCTAAAAGTTGATCAAAACATCATATAAACAGAAGCGGTGACTAGCAAACTTCATGACATTTATATGTTAGTTCATCGTCGGAACCGACGGTCTTTTTTCCGATATCACTACCGTATAACCGTTGGGATTTTTCATGCTCAGCTACTTGCTTAGGTGACCAATGAAACCACGCGTTTGAATACTCTTCGTTGAAGTTGAAAAGCAAAGACCGACTCAACAACCAAACAACTATATGTAATGCCCCGTTTCACTGGTCAAATGATACGTGTTGTCTCCGCACGATCCAATTAAATTCCTAATTAAATAAATCGTGAGAACGGATTGTTTTCTTATCAAATAACCCACGATCGATTAAGAAGCAATGCGTATTGAGCGAACGTGTGTTGCGATGATGATGTTAGTTAACCACAGAGTAATATGCTTCGTTTCTTTTTTTAAACACATAAAAATAAATAAGTGTTTTAATAGAAATGATCGGTTTGTTTATTTTTTAAATATATTTTTCTTAAATAATAATATAAATTCAATTCCGTTTAAAACGGTACTCCTGCAAAACTATAATATTCTTGCAAAATCGAGCAATGTATTCTAGCATTCTTTATACATTCAGCAACGTTATAGGTATGGTCTTCGAGGAATCTTTATACAAACAATAACGTAATAAGGACAAAAGTCCAGCAATCTATATACATTTAACAATGTTATAGGGATAGACTTCAAGCAATATTTATACATTCAGCAAGGTTATGAAATGAACTTCGAGCAATTCTTATACATTTAGCAACGTAAAAGGGACAGACATTGAACAATATTTCTTCATTCAACAAAGTTACATGGACAGACTTTGAGCATTTTTTTTTATATATTCAGCAACGTTATAGGGACATACTTTGAGCAACCATAGTACATTCAGCAACGTTATAGGGACGGGCTGCCAGCAATCTTTATTCAATTAGCTACGTTATGGAGACGGACTTTGAGCAATATTTATACATTCAGCAACGTTATAGGGACGGACTTTGAGCAATCTTTTTACACTCAGCAACGTTATGGGACGGATTTCGAGCATTTTTTATACATTCAGCAACGTTATAGGGACGGACTTGGAGCAATCTTTTTACACTCAGTAACGTTATAGGACGGATTTCGAGCATTTTTTATACATTCAGCAACGTTATGGAGACGGACTTCGAGCAATTATAGCACATTCAGCAACGCTAAAGGGACGGATTTCGAACATCCATAGTACATTCAGCAATGTTATGGGACGGTCTTCGAGCATTCTTTATACATTATACGTTATAGGGACGGACTTTTGGCAATCTTTATTCATTTAGCAACGTTATGGGACGGACTTTGGGCAATCTTTATACATTTAGAAACGTCGTAGGGATGGACTTCAAACACTCTATTTACATTCGGCAACGTAATGGGGACGAACTTCAAGCAAGCTTTATACATTCAGAAACGTTTTAGGGATGGATTTCAAATACTCTATATACACCCAGTAACGTTTACTTGTAAAACATATTTCTCCCTCTAGCCTTAATTTCCTACGGATCGCTTTAGGACCTTATAACAGCGACTCCAAATAAAAGCAGCAGTGTCTAGTAGATGTATGCAGTAGAACGAATTCTTGTTCATAAAATAATTTCAAAAAATTGTAAATTTTCATGTATCTAAATATTTCATTTTTTTAAGTTGACAAAATATATTTGCAAAAAAGACAAATTTGCTTTCGATAATAATGTTGAAATAAGGTTATTATAAAAGAAACAAGCCATGTATTAGTAATAAGTTTTCAGACAAAGATATTTTGAATTTTTGTATATAATATTTATGATTACTGCGTCTACCAGGATTGGTCGACATACTATGTTGATTCAGCTGAAAAAGAGGTTAATGTATTATCTTTCCCAAAAATGGCTTTATTCATCATGAACAAAAATAAGCGTTTTTAACTGATGATTTAAAAAAAAAAGATTGGTTAACTTATTTGCGAGTGAAGTACATTCCTCAATTCAGCTTATCACCCTAGCCCCCCCCCCCCCCCCCCCCCCCCCCCCATCTGTCCAATGAAACGGATTTACCACTCGGGCAAAATATTCGGTTCTACTATTTTGTAAGTGTGCAAAAATGTAACTGCCCTTATAAAATAAATTATTTGGAGTGTCCTGGACAGCTTTTCTTCAAATTAATATGTGGAGCAATTTCTATAAATGTTTTTTTTGTTGTTGTTTTTTCTTGTTTTTTTTCTGTTTTTTTTTTTTTTTTTTTTTTTTTTTTTTGCGAATGACTGGTATGAATTCGACTGGGTGCTACAAATTTAGCAGACAGAAACACTCGTTTCATATGGACTCATCATGATTTGAAATATGATAAACAATATATAAGTAGATTATGACTCGAAGGGGTCCAAACCATGGATTTTGGATAAAATAACGACAATGACACACTTTTGCACATGTATGCTTTGATATCTTTTTTTTCATTTGTACAGATATATCACACGGGGCCTACTTGCAGTCACAGACTGGATGGGTACCATGGTGGTGAAAGTCACAGTATGGGTCTGGTGTTGGTTACAGTGATATCCACTACAATCGGCATAAAGGGGTACAGTCTGTCATTGACAGCTCTAGAAAAAAGGACAAACATGTTTAATTAATCCTATATTGACTGACGTATACACATGATATAACCCGTAAAATAAATTTAATCTTTATCAAACACTTCAATTTTTTTTGTATGAAAAACGACGTACATGTATTGTAAGAAACAGTTAATTGCATAACCAAATCACAATATTGTAAATACACTGAATGGAGAAAATAATTCGCATATAGTTCGCTAGTAGAACAAAGATTGGTGGTGCCTTTCTTACACTATTTTTTTTTTCTTGGCGTAGCTGTATTACTACTGAACAACCAATTAAAAACAGAAATAACTATCAATCCAAAGTGGGATAGCCTATTGCTTAAGCAACTGATTACCGTAATTGAATAGGAAAAAACGTCCTTTCTTAATCTGGAGTTAATGGTCTGGTTCTAGCAGAGACCTAAAAGAATGGGCTAACACCGATACAAATACATATATATCACATGGACTGCTTGATCCGGTGTCAGGATAATGAAAATGGGTTGTGGTATCATGCCACTTGTCTACGGCGTGATATCGCATTGAGGCAGCGCACTATGTAGGCAAGCCCAAAATGACTCGGGCAAAACAAAACCAATTGAATGAAATGTTTTACATAAGGCCATTGCAAAGTAAAAATACAAAATTACCTTATAATGAAAAAAACAATGGCTATTTCCTATTGCCATATGTATTAAAATGGATAGCAAGATAGATATACTGGCGTGCATTCAGTATTACATACCTATGCAACCGTACGCTTAAAGTTAGCTATGAAACAAATCTCAGTGTCATAAACCACGATGTTGACGTAAAACCCATGTACAGCATAAGGAGCACGTGAACAGCATGCTGTATGGTCCTAAGTGAATTCCGTACTGACTGAAGCGACCGATTGCAAACGGATTTGCCATACTGAA
The DNA here is from genome assembly GCA_021229015.1 of Solen grandis. Taxonomy (NCBI): domain Eukaryota; kingdom Metazoa; phylum Mollusca; class Bivalvia; order Adapedonta; family Solenidae; genus Solen; species Solen grandis. The sequence continues at coordinate 69,301,259 of CM037780.1, read as the reverse complement.
TGCACGCCTGTTCTGTGTGCAAGGTTAGTGACATCACTTACTGTTTGACCATGAGTACAATTACACTGCCATCGTCCAAACAGACCCATGTTCCCCCGTGATTGGGGCAATGGGCGTCATTCACGTGACAGTCCTCATTGGTGGTGCAGTTCTGAGCAATCGCAACAGCTACAGAACAACACATGGAATCAGTAAAATTACTTTAGTTGATGTTAGAAAAAATAAAATTAATCAATACTATGGTTTTCCAACGGCAATCATTCGTGATGTGAGTTATTTTGATCAAAATTATTGATCAACGTGCATGGTGCACCGAGAAACTGTTGACAGAATTACATGAAGAAACAGCTAAGTAGAATTAACATTCCAGTATTAAAGCATGGTTGAACTATAGAGGCAAAGGAACAAATGACCCAAAAACGTCACACGTTTTCCCCAACTCTGGTTACTAGTAGAACGACTGCTCAGCTGAACTGGCCCTTGTTTCATGTGAGTCTCTCAGTTCCTTAAGTGCTTGATTTGTTTATAATGACCGAATAAGTTTTCTTTAAACGCATACCAAGGAGGAGATCATGACCTTTGCTCATATTAGTGAATAAGTCGGCAATGGCACAACGCTTTGCATTGAACGTTATTGAGCG
>CM037780.1:69256393-69300518 GCA_021229015.1 Solen grandis | reverse complement strand
TTGACAAAACATAACAATGAAACATGGTGATGACATACACAACTAGACTTGTTATTGATCAATTCTTTTAAGTTTCATCAAATTCAAGCAGAGGGTATCAATATTTGAGGTTATTTACTCAATCTATGTTTGATTAGATGATGTGGAACAACTATGATTACCACACATCTAAACTGAAATCATTTACTGGTTGCTTGATAATTATTATAGACTTGCTAAAATTATTTCGATCCGTAAAAAAAAAACATGGTTGCCAGTTTTGAAGGAGATGATTTTTTTTTTGAAGTTTTCATTTTTTTTCTGTTGCCATGGCAACCACAGTACTACATGGATCAAGTTTAGCAACTTTTGTGAAGGTTCACCCAAGGATCATCAATGCCAAGTTTAATCAAATTCTGTCCAGTGGTTTTAGAGGAGACATCCTTTAAAGTTTTCACAATATACATTTAAGGCAAATTTGCCCCGTCCCTGGTGGCTATGTTTTTTTACAGAATAGAAAATTTTTAGCAATCTTGGTAGAGAGTTACCCAAGGAACATCTGGGCTACTTTCAGTTAACCATAATGTTCGCAACTGTTAGGGGTTTGGTTCCCTGCTTATACTCAATATGCTACGATAAAACAAGGATGCAAACGCTAACGTTAGGGACTATTTTTTATAAAAGCAACTGAATTCAGGGCTGTTCTAAAACATTTTGAAATATGACCAACAGTTTTGAAGGAGATGATTTTAAAGTTTTCATTTTTTCTTTCTTTTATTTAAGCAACTTTTGTGAAGGTTCACCCAAGGATCATCCCTGCCAAGTTTAATCAAATTCTGTCCAGCGGTTTCAGAGGAGAAGTCCTTTAAAGCAAATTGTTGATGACGGACGACGCATGACGACGGGTGATCACAAATATACAGCAGGCACTCAGCATTCTGCCAAAACATCACTATATTACAGCAGGCTGTCTGCAAAGTCTGTCCAAATATAACTTTTTCAAAGCAGAGGGTCTTGCCAAAAACATTTTATTTGTCTGAAGTCAAAGATATCAAACAATATATCAAAGTATCTATTTTCACTAGCACTTTGCTATGTAAATAACAGGAATTGAACAAATACACAAACACATATACCTGTATATAGAGTTAAATATTTAATTTGATATTTATTTATTAGTTTAATTTTCAATAATATTGCAAAACTGGAATTAAAAGAATTGTGCTCTGGCATGACTAAAGTGTAGTGCACCAATGGTGGTATTCTAGGTAATTATTTTTGGTTTTTGTTTTGTTATTATATTTTAGAGTAGTGATTGACACCCACTCCATTTTTCTGCAATAAATGTTATCTTGTACTTCCTTTGTCTCATTATTAAACCATTAGCAAAGTAAGAAGGCTCCCTCTCCATCAGTGTTGTTTGATCTGATCCTGTGTTGGAAGATACAGCACTAAAATACCATCCAGAAGGTCTGAACTTTTTATAAGTCCCTGCCTTCTAATATTTAATGCAATATCCTAACTTAGTTTATAACTAGTGGGTCATCATACTGGCTAGGCTATCAGCTGTCTTTGTTCTAGTTGCCACTATCTGTTAAAACTTGCTATAGTTAAATATGAAAAATGTGTAATTGGTCAATAGATATTCCATCCTCAATTTATTTTGGTTCCCTATTTGGAGTGATATTCTGAATTTTTGTTCACAATTTAGGCTCTTAATTTCTATATTGAAATAGGGAAAACAGTCATGATAATAAATATCATGTTCATATAATTCTAGCTCATTATTATTGCATATCCACAGGAGAGGAAGACCAAGATAAATGGATCATTCATTAGAGCTCGGGGCTGCCGTGGCTGAGCGGTTACAGTCGTGGACTACAAATCTCTCAGCCCCTCACCGCTGTGGGTTCGAATCCCGGTAGGGACTTTGGATTTTTCATGTGAGGAAGCCTTCCAGCTGGCTTGCAGTAGGTCGGTGGTTCTTCCCGGGTACCTAGCTCTGTGTACTCGGGGTCTTCCTCCACCTGTAATTAGCTGGACATCGCTATATGATTGAAATACTATCGCAGTGACGGTAAATCCCAATACAACAACAACAACAACATTAGAGCTCAATCCTAGTTATTATCAATAATCAACTTGAATTGAATTAACTTTTATCTTGTTAGAACGTTACATTGTTTGGGGAAGAAATATGTTTTCATCTCATCTTCATGGAAATTACTTCAATGTTATCTTGAACAATTATTCTCAACTTAGGTTTATTTGTTTCATTGATTTAATACTTTCTGTAATAGCTGATAGTACAAACAATATCTATATTTATTCATGGGCTACAGATAATCAGCAAATAAAAGAAAATTATATCTATTTTCAAATGACTGATAAGATCAGTAAGTTAGTTGTATGATCATATGGTTGTGTATAGTACTGCCTGGTGTGCAGAGGTCTGGCAGTCCAGCAATACTTGATGTCTTATCACAGTATTGGGACTAGACACAAAACATTCCATGGTCTGGTATTATAGAACTCTTAATCACTGCTGTTTATTAATATACTTGTTCTTTTATTTTTATAAATTGAAAATCACATATTAGAAACAAGAAGTTTTCAGAAAACAACAAAGCTTGCCAAGCAAACCACTTTCCCCTCATGCTAAAAAGTTGCTGAAATAAAAACAGCCAATACCCCTTTCAGTTTCTTCTTTTCAAAGAGTTTAAAAGTTGATTTTCCAACTAAACTTTTTCGTCTCGACTGTCAAATCATTCTGAATGTTGGACAGCTCATGTGCGTGTGTAAATTCATGTATACACATGCACTACTGAACTGAATTGCCCATATTTCAATCTTATATATTCTATTTTCACATCTACAACAATCCAAAGCCATAAGGTAAACAAGAGAGCTCAGATGGCCCTGTGTCGCTCACCTGAGTAAGATTGCTGTGTTAGGTATGATTATCAAAAATGTGGCATCTAAACTGATTGCAATGTTTTTTCTAACATTTGACAAAGTGACCTAGGTTTTGGCCCTATCTAAATTTGCACTCTTCTCTTCATGCAGACAACATTCTTATAAAGTTTTATGAAGACTGGGACAAAAATGTTGCCTTTACAGTGTTCACAAGGTTTTTTTCTATGATTTGCCCTGGTGACCTACTTTTTGACTCCATGTAACCCATTTTTGAACTCATCTGAGATTTCATGTGAATTAACATTCTGATCAAGTTCTATGAAGGGCCAAAAATGTGGCCTAGTTTTGACCCCAACATGACCCATTTTCAAACTCATCCAAGATATCATGTAGACAAACATCCTGACCAAATCTAATGAAGATTGGGTCAAAACTGTGGCTTCTAGAGTGTTCACAAGGTTTTTCTTAGATTTGACCTGGTGACCTATTTTTTGACCCCATGTAACCCATTTTTGAACCCATTCTAGATATGATGTAGACAAACACCCTGACCAATTTTCATGAAGATTGGGTCAAAACTGTGGCCTCTAGAGTGTTCACAAGGTTTTTCTAAGATTTGACCTGGTAGCCTAGTTTTTGACCCCACATGACCCATTTTCGAACTCATCTGAGATATCATGTAGAAAAACATCCTGACTAAGTTTTATGAAGATTGGGCCAAAACTGTGGTCTCTAGAGTGTTCACAAGCAATTGTTGACGATGGACGACGGACAAAAAGCGGTCACAAAAGCTCACCCTGAGCACAAGTGCTCAGGTGAGCTAACAAAGTTACAGCTAGGACAAGATTTAAAGGTCAACTGAGTGCTATGAACTTGACCTTCAAGCTAGAGACTTGGTTCTTGTTCATGAAACAATGTCTTGTCCTAAGGATCACCTGTGCCATATTATTTGAAAAACAACCAATCAAGACCAAAGTTACAGCTGGGAGAAGATTTAAAGGTCAACTGAGTGCTGTGACCTTGACCTTCAAGCTTGCAACCTTGTTCTTGTTCATGACACATCATCTTGTCCCAAGGATCACTTGTGTCAAGTTATTTAAACAAGAGGGCCATGATGGCCCTGAATCGCTCACCTGATTATAAATGGGCAACATATGTTGGATTTTTCATATTGATCTACTTTTTGACCCCACATGACCCGCTTTAAAGCTTGAGAAAGATTTTATGGAAACAGACATCCCGACCAAATTTCATGAAGATATGGTCAAAAATGTGGCCTCTAGAGTGTTAACAAGGTTTTTATAAGATTTGACCTCATGGCCTACTTTTTGACCCCACATGACCCAAATTCGAACCTTTCCAAGATTTTATGGAAACAAACACTCTGACCAAGTTTCATAAAGATTGGGCCAAAAATGTGGCCTCTAGAATGTTAACAAGGTTTTTATAAGATTTGACCTCGTGACCTACTTTTTGACCCCACATGACCTAAATTTGAACTTGTCCAAGATTTTATGGAGAGAAACATTCTGACCAAGTTTCATGAAGATTGGCCTAAAAATATGGCCTATAGAGTGTTAACAAGCAAAATTGCTGACGTCACACGACGCACGTCGCCAACAAAGGGCGTTCACAAAAGCTCACCTTGAGCACGTTGTGATCAGGTGAGTTAAAAATGACCAAACATAACAAATAACAGCTGGAACACAAATTCTTGTGCGCACCCGCACGCACACACACGCCCGCATAAAAAGTACTATTAAAGGCTAAACGTAACAAAAAAATTAATGAAAAGACAATGTTAATGTATCAACAAATGTAAATGTATTGAATTTTGACATATAAATGATTTCTCGAATACAGTGATTCTTCAAGTTCTTTTGCAGATCCCGTCTGACCTCAAGGAATCGCGTGACTACTGTATATAGAAAACAATTATAATATATATAATATTTTATATAATATATATGAATATAATATGTATATTTTTTCAAGCCATAAATATGACCAAAAATTAATTAGTTTACAAATATTAATTTGCATATAATTCGTACGTCAAATATTTCATAAACTTAATAGAATCAAGTGATAGTCTCACCGGAGTAGCTATGGTGAAAGCTTTAAGCTTATACAGTTCTTTCCCTAAAATAAATGTACCATTCAGCATGGAAATATTCTACTCTACATATACCATGGCACCATTTCACAGGGCATTTTTTGTTAGAACATTTTTTCTGAATTGTCTAAACAGTCTGGAAGTTTACATGTTCAGTTAATGGAAAACTTTGCAGTTTGTAGATGGCATTTTGTGTATTTTGGGAAATAGTATCATTTTCCTATTTTCCAAGCACGAAATAAGGTGTAGACGCATCTCCGGAATTCTATAAATGATAATGACATCGTGTGTGTAGCAAATGCAAATACATCATAGTCTGATATGTTAGTTTGTTGTTGAACTTCAGGAATATTAACATTAAGGAATGACGCATTGTTATCACAGAATATTTTAGAAAGCACAATTTTAATGAAGTTATTCAGTATCCTATATTTGTCTTTAAACTATCTAGAACAAATATGTCACTGGAAAAGTTTTTGTAGGAAACTAAGTAACTCAATGCTGATATCTGTTGAAATGAATCTGGGCCAAAGAACTCGGGACATTGTTTGCAGATATGTTGAGATTCCATCTCGGAGATGCTTCCACGAATTGTGATGCATTCAAAGTACACTGTATCCCACTAGTATTTGAGAATAGTTTTTTAATTCAGTTCTTGGTGCCACATTTCTGAAACAAAACTCTCATCACCTCTATTATCTCTAAGTGAACTTCATGAAATGTTTTTTTTCCTTGATGGAACACTCATAGAGAGTTTTCTTTTAAACAGCTTTTTGCTGGAGGTTTTGTGCTGGCATGTTGCATAATTTGTAAACACACGCACACGCCAAGAATAATGAAATATTTAACGTAAGCCAAACACAATGAACTATGGTATTTTTTCTATGTAACACAGTAGTCCTTAATTTTAAAAGATAAATTTATAGAACAGAACAGAACTGAAAAATAACTTTATTTCTCAACGACACAGTTAAAATTGATTTATTTTGTCAATATTCAGCTAGCACAGCATTTTTCTAGTACTGAAAATCCAAACTGTTCCATTTTTAGCACCTTCTTTCAAAAGACCTGCAAAAGGACAGATTAAAAAAGCCCCTATTAACTGACCTATCATATTAATTATTCATTACGTCACTCATTTTCCAAAATTCAATTATAGAATATAATTGAACATTTGATACCATACAAATGAGAGTTTTTTACCATACAATAGAACATGTAGCAAGTGAATGAACAAAATAGAATATTTATAAATGAACAAAAGAAGATAAGTAGAATATAAATGAAAAAAAACTTAAAATATAAATAAACAAAATATTATATAAATTAGGGTTGGGCAATATATCGCTTTATTGGAATATATTGCAATACCATTTGTGTGCCGGTATACTGCAATATCATTTCAAATATTGCAATATAGTGTGTTTCAGTAGCTTAATAATTTTCAAGTATTAAGTAGATCTTAACAACATAAAACCAGATTAGCCTGCGAATAACTCGCAGGCTGATCAGGTTTTATGCTGTTCGCTGCTCCTCAGTGGTCTGGAAATGAGGATTTTGTAATTAAATTTGGTAAGGTTTAACTGTGGTTTTCTGCAGATCAGGCTTTATGTGGTACCTATTGAGTGCATCAAAATGAGTCTATATGAGGGAAAGGGTTAAAATAATAGAAGCTTCCACATCTTTTATGCATGTTTTGATTTTAGGCAATAGGTAGGTTAAAATATTGCAATATCATTTTTGCCTGCAATACCCAGCCCCAATATATATGAAAAAAAAGAACAACATAAATATCCAAATGATTAAAATGTAGAATATAAATGATAGTTATTCCACATACACAGAATATTATAAATATTGAATACTGCAACATAATACACGCCATACAAACCCAGCACCCTAACCTTTCCACCATTTATTGTAACATTAACTTGAAGCTATACAGACCTAAATCCTAAGCTACGCATTTCATCATCTTGAGGCAAATATCACTACAAAATCAGTTATTTAAAATCCTTAAATCCGTGTGTAAGTCACAGTTCAACTTATTGTATGACACTTCGTCTCATTCAGGGTTGCCACAAACCAGGAGACACAATCTTCCCTGACAATTTCCTTACATTTCCCTGACATAATTTATATATCCTGACACATTACATTACAAAATTTTGTCTTTTTGTTGAAATATTTGTCCTATTTTTAGGAGTAGAAATATATAACTAATGATCACCTCAATCTATCCCTAGTTACCCATCATCACCTTTATTCTACTTTTAAATATTACAATAGCTTGCACTTAATTATATACCTAAGAGCCATATTTGGACAATGCCTTCAATTTATTTACTGGTGATGTTAAATTCAATAAATATAAAGTTTTAATCTCTTTTTTTCAAAATTTCCTAATATTTGTTCTCAAAATTCCCTGACAATTCTTTGACCTTTGAGAAAAAATCAATTTCCTTGACTTTTCCCTGACAAGTTGCAACCCCGTCACTAAGGCAAATATTGCTGCAAAATAATTTGAAAATGCCGAAATTTTGCCTAAGTTACAGCCCAGACAAGCCATTCTGGACAAACTGATGCAGTAAATCACCAATATGCTAACATACAAACACCATACAGACATTAATTTAGGCAACTATTCCAGTTATTTGCCATTTCCAACTAGTTACTTCGCTTTATAGCAACTGCCAACAAACTGCCAACAAACTACTTCACATAGCAACTACCAACAAACTACTTCACATAGAAATTGCCAACAAACTACTTCAGTTCATAGCAACTGCCAACAAACTACTTCAGCTCATAGCAACTGCCAACAAACTACTTCAGTTCATAGCAACTGCCAAGAAACTACTTCAGTTCATAGCAACTGCCAACAAACTACTTCACATAGCAACTGCCAACCAAACTACTTCACCATAGCAACGCCAAAAACTGCAAGCAACAGAGATCATTCAATTATGTTCAGCCAGGTTGGTGGTTTACAGTGTAATCTGGAGATGAGATAAATGTACCATATTTCCCAGACAATGGGGACAATATATTACCAGGGACTCTGCAATCACCCAGTGTTATATGGATTTGAAAAATGTCTCTACTTTATTGACAGACCAAAGTATTAATGCTCCCTGTACAGAGGTAGTTAATTGTGTTTCTTGCTGGCAATCTTGTCCACTCTGACAATTTGTCATACCGCTGGGCATCATTACAGGACAAGTAAAAACAGTTGGGTGGCAATATTGGGGACATAAAAAAACAATCTTGTTTTCTGTTGTCTCCCATAACTGCCTCATTAAGTCTGATGGGGTCAAGGTATTTGTATAATCTGACTATTACATGGTTTAGCTTTGAATTAATGTCTTCCATCATCAGACTTTATATTGATAAAGTGGACACATTATATTGTATTTCACAAAGTAAGAATCACAAGTGAAGTAACAACTGAATAAAAATGTTATTCGATGGTAATTTGTTAACTAGCAAATTTGTTGCATGGATATCCCTTTCTGAACAAGGCTTTGTCAGTATAGCCCTTTCCCTCATAGAGGACACCATGAAAAGACCTATGCAAACAGCATATAACCAATTCAGCCTGTGAGTAACTCTCAGGCTGATCGGGTTTTATGCTGTTTGCTGCTCCTCAGTGGTCTAGAAATGAGGATTTTGTAATTAAATTTGGTAAGGTTTAACTGTGGTTTTCTGCAGATCAGGCTTTATGTGGTACCTATTGAGTGCGTCAAAATGAGTCTATATGAGGGAAAGGGATAGCAAGCAATACTGTCAGGAGTCCCCATGGGTGAAAACCCCCAGGAAGAATTTGTGCCAGATGGAAACAAGAAAATAATGGAAATGGTTTATGATCCCCAAACTGCACTGACTTTTCAAGTGTGCATATAGTTGATGCGCATGACACACCTTTGTGTTATGACAAACACTTCTGTAAAGTTTTATGAAAATAAAAACATAGATATGAGAGTTATAGAGTGGACATGAAAATGAAGACTATGAATACCAAAGATAATTTTTAACAACTCCTGTGACCTTGACCTTTCAAGCACACATATGGGTGTTGCACAAACACATCTTCATGTAATGACAAACACTTTTGTAAAGTTAAAAAAAATACATCCAAAGATATGGAAGTTACAGAGTTGACACATAGATGTTTGTTTGTTTGTTTGGTTTAACATCCCACCAACAGCATTTCAGTCATTTGGAGACGATGTCTAATTGAGAGAAATATAATGCTGCTACACTGCAGTATCACACCGTAGACATGTGGCATGATACCGAAAGCAGTCCTGCGACTACCCTTACATACTGAGCACCAAGCAAGGGAGATATAACAGTACCATTTTTTTACGAATTAGGTATGTTGCCGCCGGGAATCGAACTCACAACTTCCTGCTCCTGAGGCAGATGCTCTAACCACTTGGCCACTGGGGACGGTGGACATGTAGATGCAGCCTTTAAATATCACCCTTGGGTAATGAGGAATTCACTTCTGTTTCTGTGAAGTTTTATTGAAATCCATCCATAAATGTCCAAGTTATGGAGCAGACACAAAAGTGGGATGGACATCCTCATGAATTGATACATATGTGGATAATCTTTTATTCTCTCTAGCCACATAAGAGCCAATTATAGCCACATAAGATCAAACGGAATGAATGACATCAAAGGAAATAGAAATTTAAATATAGTGTAAATAATAGGTCTCTTTAATACTATCAATATAGAGACCCTGATGGAATCATGTCCTGAATCAGTCTTTCACTGCTATTTCAAGTGAAACTCCAGAACATACCATTATCATGAGCTAGAGGTTGAATTTACTTCAACCAGTAGGGTATATTTAAGGTTTCAAGTCTAGCTCACATTTCAGTCCATTTTGAAAATATTATCATTTTCCCAAATGTGGAGTCAGTCTAAGTCAGAATGAAACACCATAATCGGATACTCTTGGTCTGTAAATTTGCTATCAATTCTAAACTGATGGTTACATAATCATCCAAGTGGCAATGTACAACTATACATGCTCCTATCCTTGGAAAGAAACAATGTGTTTTAGCTTTCCAAGAGCATTTCTTAACTTTGAAATAGAAAAGCAAACTTACTAATATCTTAAATTTTCAAGTATCTTGTCAACTAATCAACAACAGAAAGATTCACAGCTGCATGCTTCATACTGAGGTAAGGACATGACCTCCCTAAGCATGCAACTTATAAATGGAATCAAGGTCAGGACTCAATTTGGACCTGCTCTAGATACTTAAAGACTACTGACTGGTTATCATGTAATAGCAATAACTGAAAGTGACACTCTATATTGAAGTGGATCTGTTGGATTCACTCCAGTGATTCAGGCTGGTTGGCCCTGAAATACATGTAACTGAATCAAAGACATCCTTGAAAATTTATGCAATGAATACTGAATGTAAGTCAGTTTGTTTCACGGTGCTAATGGTCAATGTATATGAGGATAAAATGTCTATTTGTTTGAGTGAATGTGTGTTTGTGTGCGTTTTTTTTTTTGTATACTCGACCTTGTGAAGTAGAAATCTAGGGTTACTGTTGTGTTTGCAGTTTGATTTGGTTTTGAGGCTGAAATAATGGCAAGTTCGATGAAGGATGTTCAAATTGAAATGCAACTTGGGTTATATTATGTAACTATGCACGCTTTTCACAAAAAACCTACTTGGATCGCCTAGGGGCATGAATTATCTCTTGGTTGATACCAGTTTTGTGTTAATCTGTCCTCTCTAGCCTCGGCTACACAACGAGAAATATTGCATACTCGTACATACTAATGATAAAATGGTTGGTAAAAAATCTGCTTTCGCCACCCAAAAAGGGGTCTTCCTCAAAAACCGCTGTTTTCTTGGTATAGGTCCAAAAGAGATATTTCATGAAATATGCTCAATTTATGGACCTGGTGGGCTGTCCTATGCATCGGTTACTAGGTGGTGCAAGAAAATTGGAAGTGGAATAACGTCCTTGCAAGATGCACCATGTGGCCATCACAGAAAGACAGCAACCAGTCCCAAAATGGTCAGAGAAATTGTATCGACAGATGCAAGATTCACTGTTAGGGAAATAGCCCGAAAGGTAGGCATCTCAATAGGGGCAGTTCATACAATTCTAAGGAAGCACCTTAGAATGAATAAGATAACTGCGCGATGGATACCCCATTTGCTCACAGAGGAGCAGAAGCGCCTCTGCATGAAAATGGCAAAATCTTGCTGAAAATGTACCAAAAATACAATAATCGCTTGTTTGCCAATATCATCACAGGTGACAAGACATGGGTGCATTTCTATGAGCCCAAACGAAAACATGAAAACAAGATATGTGCTACGAAAGACATGAAAAGGCCATGTATAGCCAAACCTACAATGAGCGTCAGAAAGGTTATGTATGCAGTTTCTTCACAAATCAAGGGCCTGCTATACTAACTGCTGTTCCAAAAGGTAAATCGGTCAATAGCAAGTTCTACAGAGGGGCTGTTCTAAAAAAGTTGAAATATTTCAATAGACGCAATCCAGCAACAGGTTTGTCGGGGGTCAGGTTGCTGCATGACAATGCGTCTAGCCACAAAGCGGCTATTGTACGCGATTTTTTAAGGCAGGAAAAGGTTGTAGAGCTTCCGCACCCGCCGTATTCCCCAGACCTTGCCCCCTGTGACTACTTCCTGTTTCCCAGGCTCAAAAAGTACCTCACTGGACGAAAATACAAACAAGAGGGCCATGATGGCCCTGAATCGCTCACCTGAGTACCATTGCTTCAACTGATGTCAAGGTTTTTAAACAGACAAGGATTCTGATATAACTTAATCTAAAACATTTTACCCCTGACAATACTACACACCAAATACCTAAGCAATGGGCCATATGGTTTCAGAGAAGACTTGGGCGCAGGGTCATTTATCACCGTAGGGCCAAGACTTTGAAAATCTTTGTAATGAACCATTAGATGCTACTACATACCAAAAATCTTAGCTCTAAATTTTTTAATTTAACTCTATGTAAAACAAGTGACCCCTGGTGTGGGGTCATTTATCACCATTGGGCTATGATTTGTACAATCTTGGTAGTGGCCCATAAGATGATGCTACATACCAAATATCTTAGCTCTAGGCCTTATGGATTCATAGAAGAAGATTTTTTAAGATTTTTCTATATAACTCTATGTAAAATGAAATTTTTGAAGTAAAATTAATTTTAATTAGTAAATACTTACCTGTTATTACTTCAGGTATGTGTCTATTTGTGCACAGCTTCCAAAACAGAGTCCGCAAAATAAACCATTCCCTAAACCCCCTAGTTACCGGAAGTGTAACCCCCGTTCTCCAATTGTATATGAAGCCATCGAGGGATACAACCGCCAGCAAGCGGGGAGGGAGGTGGGACTCTGTAATAACAGGTAAGTATTTACTAATTAAAATTAATTTTACTTCAAAAATTTCATTTTAATAGCATAAATACGTTACCTGTTATTACTTCAGGTATGACTTCGTCGCTAAGGCGGGAGGTTGCTAACAAAGAACCTTGATTGCAGCGACACTCGAAGTAGGAAACGACCAAAGCCGCCGAGGCGTCAGACATGATGATTAAACTATTGTCTGAGCCACTACAAGTGGACCCAAATCCACAAGGTTTTGTGATTGGTTAGCCAGTGAGCGGAGATAAAAGGAAGAAAACGTAGTAGAAGACTTCCAAGAGGCCGCTTTGAGAATATCATCCATGGGAGATTTATTCAAGAAAGCCCAAGAAGCAGACAAAGCACGGAGCTCATGTGGTCTAATTCTTAAAAAGGATAGATCCCTGTCCGAAAGATCCGAATAGGCAAACTTGATAGTTGAGGCTACCCAATGAGATATTGATGCTGCCGAAACTTCGCCCCCCCCTTTTATTGGGAGGAAAAGTCGAAGACGACGACCCCGTAATGATTTAACCTTCTGGAGGTAAAACTTCAAGGCTCTAACCGGGCAAAGAAGCCGATCAGGATCTCCCCTGGCGCAAAACCTAGCAAGGCTCGGAATAACTACCGGAGGGGGACAGACCGAAGGGAGCTGGGTTTTCGCAAGGAAACCAGGTTGAAAGCTCAAAGATACAGAGCCATCAGATTTGTTAAAGCGTAAATAGCCTTCCTCAGTAGAAAAGGCATGAATTTCGCAACGGCGTTTAGAAGACGCCATTGCTATGAGAAAGACCGTCTTCCATGTTACGTGCAGGAGAGAAGCCTCAGAAAGAGGTTCAAAAGGTGCCTTAGTAAGAGCCAGTAAAACACAAGAAAGATCCCACTTTGGAGTTAACGAACGAGAAACTGGCCTAGACAGTTCAAACGAACGAATAATTTCCGAAAGATAAGGATCCGAACCAAGGGAAGAGGATCTGTGAAACTTAAGAGTGTTCGATAACATAGACCTATAACCCTTGATAGAACTGACCGCAAGTTTTTTCTCGTTAAAAAGAAAAACTAGAAAGTTAGCAATTTCTCTGACAGGAGCTTTGACCGGATTAATCTGCCGTGCGATACACCAATCACGGAAGACCTTCCACTTTGCCTGGTAGACAGATCGAGTAGATTGTCTCCTGGCTTTAGAGATAATAGAGGCAACTGTTGCCGAAAATTTCTTCTGTCTAACTCGCTGTTGGATAACATCCAAGCGTGAAGACGAAGAGCGCAAGGATTGTCGTGAAGGACCCTGTTCCGACCTTGTGACAGAAGGTCCGGAACCTGGGGAAGTTCTACAGGATCGTCTATCAGAAGATCCAGAAGATCCACGAACCAAGATCTCGTTGGCCAAAGTGGAGCTACAAGGAGGATCCGGCACTGAGATCGCAGGATTTTCCTTAGAACTAAGGGAATCAGAGAAAACGGTGGAAACGCATAAGCAAATAGATGATCCCAGTTTACAGACAGAGCATCTATCGCCCAAGCCCGGTGATCCGATACCGGTGACACAAACAGCGGAAGCTGGTTGTTCAGCCTGGTAGCAAATAGATCGACAGACGGAGACCCGAAAATCGCAAACAGAGTTGTCGCGATCCGAGGAAGTAACTTCCATTCCGAGGGGAGAAGAGAATGTCTGCGGGACAGTTGGTCCGCTAGAACATTTAGACGACCCGGAAGATGTCTGACTTGAATGAGTACCGAAGACACCTGACACCAATGAAGAAGGTGCCATGCTTCCATGCACAGAGAAGGCGAGTGCGTCCCCCCTTGTCTGCGGATGTAAGAGACAACAGTCGTGTTGTCTGTAGATACTAGAACAGATTTGCCTCGAATGAGAGGAGAAAACTGTCGTAAGGCTAGTAGAACCGCTTTGAGTTCGAGGTTGTTGATATGAAGAGAACTGTCCTGATGGGACCAAAGACCCGAGGTCGTGAGACCCAGAGGTTCCAGATGAGCACCCCAGCCTGACAGACTGGCATCCGAGAAGAGGAACAGTTCCGGTTGAGGAGGAGAAAGAGGAACACCCTCTCGGAGAAACGAGGGGGAATTCCACCAACTGAGATGATGAACCAATTCCGGAGAAACCGGAAGAATGGTCTGTAAATGGTCTCGACTGGGACGCCAGATCGAGAGAAGGATAAATTGAAGAGGTCGCATGTGAAGGCGGCCCAGCGGAACAAGATCCGCTGCTGCATTGAGTACTCCGAGAAGCGATAGGAATTCGCGGGCTGAGATCGATTGCCGACGCGAAAACCCCCGAACCAGAGTTAGAAGAGACATAATTCTGGGTTCCGGAATTCTGATCCTGTTTAGGTCGGTCAGAAACTGCATCCCAACAAACGTGAAGTTCTGGGATGGGATCAACTCCGATTTCTCGGAGTTGAGGATGAAGCCTAGCCGGAGAGCTAGGTCTGTCACCCATCGAAGTTCGTCGAGAAGAGCGACTGGGTCCATGTGAGGAAGAAGCCAGTCGTCGAAATACGCCAGGAGGCGTGAGCCGCGAAAATGAACCCTGGCGACCAGAACCGAAACTATTTTGGTGAAGATTCTGGGGGCCGAAGACAGGCCGAACGGAAGGGCCTTGAACTGGTAGACAGTTTGGCCATCCGTAAAACGAAGGTATTTCCTGGAATGAGGATGGATAGATACATGGAAGTAGGCATCCGATAAATCCAGGGAAACAGCCCAGTGACCGGGGAGGACGGCTGCCCTGATCGACGAAGTTGTTTCCATTTTGAAGTGTTCCTTCGGAATGAAGGAGTTTAGATGAGATAGGTCTATGACCGGTCGAAACCCGCCCAGAAAGAGACGGCTGTAAAACCCCGGAGAGGTTGGAATCGAGACCCTTTCTACCGCTCCTTTTTTCAGAAGATCTGAAATGGCGAGTCCCAGACGAGGATGATTGGAGGAGAGATGAATGGGAGAGCGTGATAGTGGAGGGGGACGACTGAACGGAACCCGATACCCGTGTCTCACGATAGACAGGACCCATTGGTCGTCGGTGATTGTCTCCCAATGATGAATGAAATGAGTGAGTCTGCCGCCTACTGGAAGGGGCAGGAACACTCTTCCTCCTAATCGAACGTCTGGAAGAGGAAGCGGAAGAAAGGACGTACCCCTAGGGCTTACTCCTACCCCTTTGACTGGTAGAGGTAGAAGAAGGGGTGGGGGGCGATGAAGGAGGAAATCGTGGTCGCTGCGGACCAGATTGGCGAGCGCCCCTGGAAGAGGGATTGCCTCTGAAAGGAGATTGAGGCTTGCCCTTTTCCGAGTCCTTCGGGGATTTACCGGTAGAAGCCGAAGGTTTCTTCAGTATCCGGAATTTAGGGGGAGCCGAAGTAGGAGTGCGGGGCTGGAAGGCCACCGCGCCGTGCATTTGCTCCTCCCTGGAGGCATCCGCTACTTCCTTGATTCGGCCCCAAAGAGGGACGAAGAAGAAAGAGGGGCCGACCTAAGCTTTTCTCGAGAAGAAGAGAGAAGTAGCTTGTTGGGGCCGTCCAGGATGGCATCCCGCCTGCAGCGAGTCATCTCGGAAGAGAGAGAGAGAGATAGCAAAATCGAATGTTTTGCCGTCGCTGCTAAGGCCTCTAAAAGAAGCCTGACGGAAGCAGATAAGGCATCCTTTTGTTGTAGCTTGACCGAAAGAGCGGCCACGAAGGAGTCAGTATGCGACGAGATGCCGGAAAGAAAGCGGGAGCGTTGCTCCCAGCGATCCAGGACCTTCTGCTGAAGCGGTAAAGAGGAGGGGACCTTGAGCCGGAGCCGACTCGCATCTAGGTCCAGTTTCGGAGGGTGGATAGAAAAATCACCCTCCGGAAACTTGTAGGTCTTGGGGTTAAAACCCAAAGGCCGAAGGTCTGAAGTTGGAATAAACCAGCCCGGTCCTCGCTTAGAGGAGGATGAAGATTCGAAATCCTCCAGAGCCGAACGGACGACCGGAGAGAAAGGGAGCAACTCCGGTTCGACTGATTTGGATTCCTTAGGCTTACTGACGAGGTCAAGGTAACCTTCGCACCTCTTCCGGGAGGGAGGAGGGGCCGGTTTGCATACTGATGCAGGTAAGGTAGCAAAGACCTCCTGAACAGCCCTGTCCATGGAAAACCGACTGTCGTCTGACTCCTCGTCCTCGTCAGAGAGAGGATTGTCAGTACGAGGTTCGGAATGAGCGCTGGATCGGCGCGAGGTGGACGAAAGAGGCACGTCCTCAGCAAATAAGGAGTCCTCCTCTGGAGCATGAAGGGAGATTTCATCCTCCAATTGTCCGCTCAGAGCAGTCCCACTAGTAGGGGGATTGCGAGTAGAGGGAGGAGACCCAGCCTCAGGGCGAGATGGGGGAGCATCCTGAGGGGGAAAGCCCATAAAGGGAAATGGAGGGAAAAAGGGCCACATAGGGGGCTGTGCAGAAGAAGCGCCCTGTGGACCCGAGGAGGGAGGAGACTGAAGGAACAGTCTGTGATCTAGGGTCTCTGGTGGAAGAGAAACCCGATCCCTCCTAGAAGATGAAGGCTCACCCGGCATGACGGGGGGGGAGGCAGAACTGAAATGCCTGGCGTATTCCCCCATCATGTGGGACCACCACGTGGAAGGGTCAAAGGTCTGAGGTTGCGCTGAAACATCCGCACCTTGAACCTTCGAAGACGTGGTGGAGCGTAAAGGGGACCGGTCCCGAGTAGCAGAGCTAGGGGACCGGTGACCAGAAAAACCCGGGGAACGGTTGTGGGACCGTTTCTTGGGCACCCTTGAACATGAGGGAGGAGGTGGCCGAAGCGGAGAAACCGCAGGGCTACCTGAGGAAAAACTCGAGTCCGAATTCTCAGACAAAATCGGCGAAGACCGGTGACCCACACGTCTAGAGTGATGAGCCAACCTGGCCGTTGATCGGTGGCGATCTCTTGCCGATGACCGGTGATGACCGGTCTTGGGTCTCTGAGACCGATCGCGAACAGTAGATGTTCGAATATGACCGGTGACCGGTGATTGATGACCAGTGCCCGGTGATTGATGACCGGTGACCGGTGCCTGTTGACCGGTGACCGGTGCCCGGTGACCGGTGAGTAGTGGTCGGTGACCGGTGCCTGGTGACCGGTGGTCGGTGACCGGTCCTGACCGGTGACCGGTCCCTGGCAGATATACCCGGTGACCGGTCCCGTGATGGTCAGTGACCGGTCTTGACCGGTGACCGGTGGCTAGACCTGACCGGTGACCGGTCGTGAGCTTTGCTATGACTACGATCACGTAATTGACCGGTCATGCCCGGTGACCGGTGACCGGTCGGAGTAGTCTCCTTGACTGCTCCCCTGGGGCTGACACAAGGAGAGCCGGGCAGGGAGCCAGGAGATGAAGGCGGCCCCGGGGGGGACGGGGCGGGGACTCCGACCCCCAGCAGCGCTGAACCCAGAGAAGGAGGAGGAAGATGAGGCCTTCCTTTTCCGGGAAGAGTAAGACCGACGGGAGGAGGCTTTCTTCCATATCTCGTCTGTCCACGAAGCACAAACGGTGCAAGTGTCGACCCTAGAGCACCCTGAACATGAAAGGCAGGACTGACGGGAATCCCAGGACGCCTTGACATGTCCGCAGGAGCCCCGAGACTGCGACATAGTAAAAAGCAATACAAAAGAACAATGTATGCAAAATAAAAAACGGGAAGACCGAAGAAAACCCGTACAAAGAAAATCTCGAAACGAGACAACAGTATATACAAAATCAAAATAATAAAACCAGTGTCACGGGAGCCGAAGCATGGAAACCCGTGACACAAGGCAAAAGGTCCCGATACGGGACGGAGATTGGGAATTCTACACGTATATAGAATAAAACCAATAAGAACAATATAAACAACACAGCCGAGGCTATGAAAAGATAAGAAAAGGAGAGCTGTAGCGCACAGAAGCTATCAAGAAAGGGACACGCAAGGTTACCCACTGAAACTCGATGGCTTCCAAAACACAATTGGAGAACGGGGGTTACACTTCCGGTAACTAGGGGGTTTAGGGAATGGTTTATTTTGCGGACTCTGTTTTGGAAGCTGTGCACAAATAGACACATACCTGAAGTAATAACAGGTAACGTATTTATGCTATTAAAACAAGTGACCCCTGGTGCGGGGTCATTTATCACCATAGGGCTATGATTTGTACAATCTTGGTAGTGGCCCATAAGATGATGCTACATACCAAAAATCAAAAGGCTAGGCCTTGTGGTTTCGGAGAAGAAGATTTTTTCAAGTTTTTCCTATATTAGCCTATGTGAAATCAAGTGACCCCTGGGGCGGGGCCAATTTTGACCCCAGGGTCATAATTTGTACAATCCGGGTAGAGAGTCATAAGATCATGCTACATACCAAAAATCAAAAGGCTAGGCCTTGTGGTTTCAGAGAAGAAGATTTTTTAAATTTTCATTTTTAAAATCTATTTTTAGCTCCTGTGACCTAATTATGCGATGGACCAGAACCATTTATACAACTTTAGTAGAGCTTCATCCAAGGAACATTCCTGCAAAATATTTTTCAAATTGGCCAAGCCGTTTAGGAGGAGATGTTGTTTGAAGCAATTGTTGACGCCGGACGCACGCACGCACGGACGACGGACGCCGGACGCCGGACAAAAGGCGATCAGAAAAGCTCACCTTGAGCACGTTGTGCTCATGTGAGCTAAAAACAAAAAGATCTTGGTTCAGCCATCTTCCAGTGTCTCAAGGGTATACCCAGAAACGACTATGAAACTGCCTTTAAAAATTGGATCAAAAGGTTGAAACTGTGCATAGCTCACGGAGGTGAATACTTTGAAGGAATCCAATAGTTGGTTTGTGAAAATTGAAAAATCTTTTCTAGATATGCTAGGAATTGCATTTCAATTTGAACATCCTTTGTACAAACAAATCGAGGTACAAATCATAATAGTGAGGTATGAGTTACACATGGGATACCTCGCTAAGATAGTAACACAACTCTCTGTGTGTGTGAGAGAGAGAGAAAGAGAGAGATAGAGAGGGTCAATGGGTGTTTGTCACATATACCCATGGAATAAAGTGTGCATCAAAGTGTCTCACATGTTCATGTTTGTGTCATGTGTGTGTGAAGTATCCACATGTGTCACATGACCACAGGTGATCAGTTTTACCTTGTGGGTCGCCAGTTTTGGTATCGCCTCAATCAGCGCCAGTCGCAGGTCTGGGCAAGACTTTCTCCCTACAAGGTAGAGCAAGACCGGCAGGATACTGGGCCCCTAAAGTGACATAAGGATCATAGTGTCGTAATTAAGGCAAGATCTACACAGGCACTGCACTTGAAGATAGCAACTTATTTTATCTCAGGCGAACTAAAAGATGATAGAAACATAAACAATGCCCATCATTACTTTCCACATAGGATATAATTTCTACTTAATATGTAACAACAAAATTAGAAGAGATTGTTATTAAACTATTTTTATGTAGAAATTTTTTTACAAAACCTGGGAGGGTTGTTGCTTAGCTACATCCAGCAGTCTGTTGATTGCTAGTTTACTAATGGCTGTATCTGGACACCAGGCCAATATAGAAACAAGCAGATTGATCAGGAACTGGGGAACCACATGCATGCTGCAACAATAAAATAAATAAGTAACTGGTGTTGCACGCAACACATGAGTCCCCTACCGGTGAGGTGCATAATTTTTCCATTATCATAGCAACCAGAATTTTGGTCGGATAAAAAAACAAAGTGACATGCAGAATCTCCATACTGCAATCAATTCATATACCATTAGTTTCATAATATTATCATAAATGGTTTTTAAGTTATCGTGGGATACAGATTTCCGGATATCCGGACAGACAGACAGAGGGCAAACCTATAGACCCCTCCGGTGGGTTAACCCAGTGGTTTCAGAGAAGATGTCATTAAAAGCAAATTGTTGACAATGCATGATGACAGACGCAAGGTGATCACAATAACTCACCTTAGAGCGTAGTGCTCTGGTGAAAAATTGAATCTTCTCGATCTGGGTGTCAAAAAGGGCAAAAAGGGTGAGGATGTCAGTTTTAAGTTTATAAACTTCGCAAAAGAACGACTTTGCTCTATTATTTTCAGTATGAGATCCCTATTATATGAGCGCGAGAATCAGACATTGAGACACTGATGAAAAAACCAAAAGCCGAGGTGTATATACCCAATAACAATATGTAATCAAAGTACTGAAGGCAATGAAGGTGGGTATGTTTCAACTGAAAGAGGGTTTTAACGAGCTGTGGATCTGGACGGAAACTTAAATTTTAGCCTGATACCAAACTTTAATAAAACTAGAACTATCACTGAAGGTGATTCATACCCCCACCCCCATCTTTGACACAGGATGTATTCACATGACACATAAAACAAATGTTCACACATAGGATTCGGGCTTATAAGCATACCAACAAAAAATATTATCACTAAAGGTGATCAATACCCACACCGGAAGTCTGTCATGTGTAGGAATACAGTTTCAAAAGTTTGCGTGAGTGAAAGACTACATGTATGTAAGGTTTAAAGTTAGTGTGAGCAATGGTTCAAAAGTTTTGGACAATGCTAAAAAGTTTTGACAGACAGACAGATAGACAGAGAGACACACATACAGACACACAGAAGAAAACAATTTGCCCCCAAGATCTGTAGCTGAGGAGAATAAAAATGCAGTCTAATTATGGTTCACATCCATATTTATTGTTTGCAAAAACCTGTCTTTAAGAATTTACATTGTGGTTTTCTTATGCACTGCACTTCCTCTCATCAAGATCAATCTACATATGAAGTTTCATCAACCTAGCTACTTTAGTATTGGAGTAATGCTCCGGACAAAATCAAAAGATTAAAAATGACAAAGGGCAATAACTCCTTTCAAAATACATGCCGATTTATGGTTCTTGTGCACTGCACTTCCTCTCATCAAGATCAATCTACATATGAAGTTTCATCAACCTAGCTACTTTAGTATTGGAGTTATGCTCCGGACAAAATCAAAAGATTAAAAATGACAAAGGGCAATAACTCCTTTCAAAATACATGCAGAGTTATGGTTCTTGTGCACTGCACTTCCTCTCATCAAGATCAATCTACATATGAAGTTTCATCAACCTAGCTACTTTAGTATTGGAGTTATGTCCGGACAAAATCAAAAGTTAAAAATGACAAAGGGCAATACTCTTTCAAAATACATGCAGAGTTATGGTTCTTATGCACTGCACTTCCTCTCATCAAGGTCTATCTACCTATGAAGTTTCATCAACATAGGTACAGCAGTTTTGGAGAAATGCTCCGGACAAATATTTGTAGACCAACCGCCGGACCGACCAACGGACCAACGGACCGACAGAGTGACTCCTATATACCCCCCCAAATTTCATTTGTGGGGGTATAATAATGAAATGTTTTTGTTTTAGATCTTCTTCCTTTTGATTTAGTGATGCATATTGATAAAAATCTTATAAGCTGTAGGCAAGAGAAATAGGTAGAGTAAGGGAAGCGATGTGCTAATTGTTAGCAGTCCATTGACCAAATGGTGTGTTCATCTTTCTTGTAATGACCTTGTTAACCCAAGATTAAATAGGGGTTATAACATTGGGTTTATTGGCATAGCTTGAAAATTTGATCCGTTCATAAAATTTACTTTGATATACAAAGGAAATGCAACAAACCTGTTCTGTTCTATAAGCACTTTATAATCAGTATGTGACGGTACAGTCTCTATTTATAGATTGAAGTAAATATGCAAAAGGTTTGCTGCGAAAGTCAGTGGGTGGCAGAAATAATAATAGCAGATATTTTTGTGACAGACCAACCAACCGACATGGTGATTCCATTATACCTCCTCGGTATTTGTTTTTCGGGATTTAGTAAATTTCGATGTTCTGACGAACCCAAAGAGCTTCTGTGGAACCTGAGTATAATCAGCTGTGTGTGTGTGTGAACATGCAAAGTTGTGTTGATAAATGAGAAGAACAAGGAAAAGCCTTACTTATTAATGTGCTGATGGAGGTCCCTGAGCCAACAAGACACCTGTGTGGCATCGCTGGAAAACTTGTGAGCCAGCTGTACCCCAGTGCGAGCCTCGTAAGTTTCACTGGTCAGGACTTCAGAAACTTGTGCAGTCTCATCCTGTAAAAGGTTATGAGGTTAATCAATGCATATTTTACACCATTTTAACATAACTGCACATGACTTTTGCAGAGTTTTGCACACCTCTTGGACCTCTCAATGAGTTAGCAGGTGCCAAGCCAGAAACTGCTGGTTGATATTTGACAGTCCAAGTGAAAAATAAGAAAGACCAAGAGAAGAAATTAACATTAAATATCGAACATAGACCTCACCTGGTGATAAACTCTAGTCTCAACAATAATGCATGCATAAAAAAACACTGAAATTTCCATCTGATTTTTAACCAAATTATCATTTTGAAGTATCCAAATCTAAAGACTTCTGATAAAAAAGATTTCACTATATAACATTGAGAATGTATGGGTTTAATTAGGCATATGGCATGCACATTTTGATCACAAAATCCTTGTGATATAACCATTACACATTTCAATATATAACTATATAAAACATGAAATATAACAAGGTGAACTCCTAATATTATCAATTATATTGCAAAAGTTGTTACACGTATGATTTAATTTATTATTTTTATTTTTTTCTGTAATCTGACTGTGTATAATAATGAAGAAAACATTATGAGAAAAAGCTTCTTCTTTTAAATCAGTTATGTTGATGCTCACAATGTTTGTGTGATAATATTTTTTATAAAACAAATAAGAACAAACATCACATCCTGTATAAGCTATAACCATCATATATCAAACTCTCTCTCAATATCTTTTTTTAACCCTTTCCCTCATAGAGGATACCATGAAAAGACCTATGCGAACAGCATAAAACCAGATCAGCCTGCGAGTAACTCGCAGGCTGATCAGGTTTTATGCTGTTCGCTGCTCCTCAGTGGTCTGGTAATGAGGATTTTACAATTAAATTTGGTATGGTTTGAGTTTGGCCTTCTGCAGATCAGGCTTTATGTGGTACCTATTGAGTGCGTCAAAATGAGTCTATATGAGGGAAAGGGTTAAATTATTTGAACAAAGACTGTCAATAATTAAAAGTTAAACATTTACAACATTTATAATGACCCATTTCACATTTAATAATATTTACAAATGTTTCCAGGCTGAGGCCTGAGGAAGACATGTTTCAGTCACTGAGTCTTGTTCACAGTGGTGTTCCACTACAGACATAATGACTATGACTATTTGGGTTTATCGTCGCTTCGACAGTATTTCAGTCATGTAGCGACGTCCAGCTAATTACTGGTGGAGGAAGACCCCAAATGCACAGAGGCATCAGGGTAGAACCACCGACCAACATAATTACTGTCCCATGATGTAGTCTCACCATACGTACACTAACAGTATCCAGATCATGCATCCATGCAGCGCTCTAAAATAGAATCTGTTGATGAAGCAAAGCAATCTCAGAGTATAGTATTCCCTTACAACCTATTATAATCTAACATTGTTAAACCTTATCATATGTCTCATTTATAGTGCTCAATAACATGAATGTTATCATCTTGCATTTGTATTTCTTTCCTTCCAGATATGTCCAAATTCATAACTATAAAATGGTCCTTTCATACCCCATTACAATTTCTTACAGCATTTGAGTCTTTGCATAATCACCATAATTTAATTTTTATCAGAATAGAGATTAATGCTGTATTTCTCCCAGGAACTGTCTCCTATGCAAATTGTAGAATATAATCAGGCAACATGAACAAGTCTTACAACAAGAATATGCAATTAGACCCATGCGCTTGTCAAAATGTGACAGCCCTTGCAAAAGCTGACAAATGAAAAGGAGTCCTTTCATTGTTATCTTGTAGGAGCTAGGTAATTGACTGAACTCCCTCAATGCATGATTTTAAATCATAAGTAAGATACATTTCAGATGATGACACAGTATAACCTCAGTCTGGCC
This sequence comes from Solen grandis, assembly GCA_021229015.1. Taxonomy (NCBI): domain Eukaryota; kingdom Metazoa; phylum Mollusca; class Bivalvia; order Adapedonta; family Solenidae; genus Solen; species Solen grandis. Next base: position 69,276,057 of record CM037780.1, on the reverse strand, counting down.
TGCCTTCACATTTACGGAAGGTCAAAAATCTATTTTGCTTGTTACTTATTCAATCTAAATTCCAAATGTAATAAAAATTTATTTTCTTGCTATTGATGTTGTTATTCTCTGTGTTAATGCGATTTCATAATTAAGTAACTTTAGAGGTGATAATTGACTTTTAAGACAATCAATTCTTTTGATGTATTGTCTTCGACCTGCAGTCTGTTAGATCTTTAATGCATCTCACTTACAGCATTCTGCTTGTTGCAATTTGATTGTAAAACTAAACAAGGATCAGGACTGCCACAAAATACGCCCATCACAGTATGGGGACTCTCAGAAATAGCTCAGAGAAACAAGCTATTGTTTCCTAAATCCCATTAGTTAATGAATGTTACTTATTAAAACAATCATGTTGAAACATTTCCATTAATTTGAAGGAAAATGTCTCTTTTGACTTATTCAAGTGTTCAAGGGCCATAACTAAGTCATTCACGCGATAATGCTGAATATCGAACTCATCCGCGATTTTATGGCCATGCACATGTGTGGAAAGTTTGAAAAGGATTGGTCTAACGGTATTGAAGTTAGAGCCCAGACAATCACAATTTCAAGTATTTTGTGTACGTCAAGGGCCATAACTTCTAAGTCATTCATGCGATAATGCCGGATATTGAACTCATCCGCGATATTATGGCCATGCACATGTGTGAAAACTTTGAAAAGAAATGGGTTAACTATATTGAAGTTAGAGCCCGGACAATCACAATTTCAAGTATTTTGTGTACGTCAAGGGCCATAACTTCTAAGTCATTCACGCGATAATGCTGGATATCGAACTCATCTGAGATATTATGGCTATGCACATGTGTGAAAAGTTTGAAAAGAAATGGGTTAACTATATTGAAGTTAGAGCCCGGACAATCACAATTTCAAGTATTTTGTGTACGTCAAGGGCCATAACTTTTAAGTCTTTCACGCGATAATGCTGGATATCGAACTCATCCGTGATATTATGGCCATGCACATGTGTGAAAAGTTTGAAAAGGATTGGGCAAACGGTATTGAAGTTAGAGCCTGGACAATCACAATATCAAGTATTTTGTGTATGTCAAGGGCCATAACTTCTAAGTCATTCACGCGATAATGCTGAATATCGAACTCATCCGCGATATTATGGCCATGCACATGTGTGAAAAGTTTGAAAAGGATTGGACTAACGGTATTGAAGTTAGAGCCCAGACAATCACAATTTCAAGTATTTTGTGTACGTCAAGGGCCATAACTTCTAAGTCATTCACGCGATAATGCTGGATATCGAACTCATCTGAGATATTATGGCCATGCACATGTGTGGAAAGTTTGAAAAGGATTGGGCAAACGGTATTGAAGTTAGAGCCCCGACAACAAATGTTCCACGCCCGCCCATCCGCCCGCATGCCCGCCCGCCGTGAGTGTTCACATTATACGCCCCATCTTAAAATGGGCGTATAAAAACTAGCTCTGTTTGAAACAATGTGACCATACTTTTTTCCCCAGCCTTTTTGATAACAAAACTTTTTTTCATGTCTGGAGTGTCAATATTCCAAAGAGTTAAGTATCAATCAATATTTATTATTTGTTTATGAAATGTGTAGCATACACAGTCATGTATAAAGCATTTGTATTATATTCATAAGGATAAAAGAGTTTTTAAATTCACATCTTAAAGGGCCATAAATCACCAAATGCATAAATATGCATTATAACTATTAATGTAAGACTGACCAACAAACATCTGCAAAATAATTTTCCCCTCTTCCTCAAAGGGGGGCATAATAACCATATCAATACTTTATCATACATGTATGACAGCTATTTCCGGTACAGGTGCTCAGGTGAGCTAAGAAACAAGCTTACATGCAAAACAATTGAACACAAATTACCATGCCCCAACAACCGCTTTTTTGTTGAATGATAGCATGTCAAGAACCTCCGTCCAGTCTGACAAGGATACTAAAAGTAACAGTGACCATGACCTTGGACTTAGTTACCTCAAAATCAATAGGGTTCCTCTACTGGTCATGGCCAATGTCCCTACCAGGTTTCACAAACCCAGGCCCTGCAGTCCTCCAGTAAATGATCAGAGGAGGATTTCATACTAATGTACACAGAGACCTTGACCTATGACCTAGTCAACTAAAAGGCAATAGGATTCATCTACTGGTCATGGCCAATGCCTGTACCAGGTTTCATATACTCAGGCCCTGCAGTTCTCCAGTTAATGATCAGACAAAGATTTCATACTAATCTACACAGTGACCTTGACCTTTGACCTAGTGATCTCAAAATGAAATTTTTGAAGTAAAATTAATTTTAATTAGTAAATACTTACCTGTTATTACTTCAGGTATGTGTCTATTTGTGCACAGCTTCCAAAACAGAGTCCGCAAAATAAACCATTCCCTAAACCCCCTAGTTACCGGAAGTGTAACCCCCGTTCTCCAATTGTATATGAAGCCATCGAGGGATACAACCGCCAGCAAGCGGGGAGGGAGGTGGGACTCTGTAATAACAGGTAAGTATTTACTAATTAAAATTAATTTTACTTCAAAAATTTCATTTTAATAGCATAAATACGTTACCTGTTATTACTTCAGGTATGACTTCGTCGCTAAGGCGGGAGGTTGCTAACAAAGAACCTTGATTGCAGCGATACCCGAAGTAGAAAACGACCAAAGCCGCCGAGGCGTCAGACATGATGATTAAACTATTGTCTGAGCCACTACAAGTGGACCCAAATCCACAAGGTTTTGTGATTGGTTAGCCAGTGAGCGGAGATAAAAGGAAGAAAACGTAGTAGAAGACTTCCAAGAGGCCGCTTTGAGAATATCGTCCATGGGAGATTTATTCAAGAAAGCCCAAGAAGCAGACAAAGCACGGAGCTCATGTGGTCTAATTCTTAAAAAGGATAGATCCCTGTCCGAAAGATCCGAATAGGCAAACTTGATAGTTGAGGCTACCCAACGAGATATTGATGCTGCCGAAACTTCGCCCCCCCCTTTTATTGGGAGGAAAAGTCGAAGACGACGACCCCGTAAAGATTTAACCTTCTGGAGGTAAAACTTCAAGGCTCTAACTGGGCAAAGAAGCCGATCAGGATCTCCCCTGGAGCAAGACCTAGCAAGGCTCGGAATAACTACCGGAGGGGGACAGACCGAAGGCAGCTGGGTTTTCGCAAGGAAACCAGGTTGAAAGCTCAAAGATACAGAGCCATCAGATTTGTTAAAGCGTAAATAGCCTTCCTCAGTAGAAAAGGCATGAATTTCGCAACGACGTTTAGAAGACGCCATTGCTATAAGAAAGACCGTCTTCCATGTTACGTGCAGTAGAGACGCCTCAAAAGGTGCCTTAGTAAGAGCCAGTAAAACACAAGAAAGATCCCACTTCGGAGTTAACGAACGAGAAACTGGCCTAGACAGTTCAAACGAACGAATAATTTCCGAAAGATAAGGATCCGAACCAAGGGAAGAGGATCTGTGAAACTTAAGCGTGTTCGATAACATAGACCTATAACCCTTGATAGAACTGACCGCAAGTTTTTTCTCGTTAAAAGAAAAACTAGAAAGTTAGCGATTTCTCTGACAGGAGCTTTGACCGGATTAATCTGCCGTGCGATACACCAATCACGGAAGACCTTCCACTTTGCCTGGTAGACAGATCGAGTAGATTGTCTCCTGGCTTTAGAGATAATAGAGGCAACTGTTGCCGAAAATTTCTTCTGTCTAACTCGCTGTTGGATAACATCCAAGCGTGAAGACGAAGAGCGCAAGGATTGTCGTGAAGGACCCTGTTCCGACCTTGTGACAGAAGGTCCGGAACCTGGGGGAGTTCTACAGGATCGTCTATCAGAAGATCCAGAAGATCCACGAACCAAGATCGCGTTGGCCAAAGTGGAGCTACAAGGAGGATCCGGCACTGAGATCGCAGGATTTTCCTTAGAACTAAGGGAATCAGAGAAAACGGTGGAAACGCATAAGCAAATAGATGATCCCAGTTTACAGACAGAGCATCTATCGCCCAAGCCGGTGATCCGATACCGGTGACACAAACAGCGGAAGCTGGTTGTTCAGCCTGGTAGCAAATAGATCGACAGACGGAGACCCGAAAATCGCAAACAGAGTTGTCGCGATCCGAGGAAGTAACTTCCATTCCGAGGGGAGAAGAGAATGTCTGCGGGACAGTTGGTCCGCTAGAACATTTAGACGACCCGGAAGATGTCTGACTTGAATGAGTACCGAAGACACCTGACACCAATGAAGAAGGTGCCATGCTTCCATGCACAGAGAAGGCGAGTGCGTCCCCCCCTGTCTGCGGATGTAAGAGACAACAGTCGTGTTGTCCGTAGATACTAGAACAGATTTGCCTCGAATGAGAGGAGAAAACTGTCGTAAGGCTAGTAGAACCGCTTTGAGTTCGAGGTTGTTGATATGAAGAGAACTGTCCTGAGGGGACCAAAGACCCGAGGCCGTGAGACCCAGAGGTTCCAGATGAGCACCCCAGCCTGACAGACTGGCATCCGAGAAGAGGAACAGTTCCGGTTGAGGAGGAGAAAGAGGAACACCCTCTCGGAGAAACGAGGGGGAATTCCACCAACTGAGATGATGAACCAATTCCGGAGAAACCGGAAGAATGGTCTGTAAATGGTCTCGACTGGGACGCCAGATCGAGAGTAGTATAAAACTGAAGAGGTCGCATGTGAAGGCGGCCCAGCGGAACAAGATCCGCTGCTGCATTGAGTACTCCGAGAAGCGATAGGAATTCGCGGGCTGAGATCGATAGCCGACGCGAAAACCCCCGAACCAGAGTTAGAAGAGACATGAGTCTGGGTTCCGGAATTCTGATCCTGTTTAGGTCGGTCAGAAATTGCATCCCGACAAACGTGAAGTTCTGGGATGGGATCAACTCCGATTTCTCGGAATTGAGGATGAAGCCTAGCCGGAGAGCTAGGTCTGTCACCCATCGAAGTTCGTCGAGAAGAGCGACTGGGTCCATGTGAAGAAGAAGCCAGTCGTCGAAATACGCCAGGAGGCGTGAGCCGCGAAAATGAACCCTGGCGACCAGAACCGAAACTATTTTGGTGAAGATTCTGGGGGCCGAAGACAGGCCGAACGGAAGGGCCTTGAACTGGTAGACAGTTCGGCCATCCGTGAAACGAAGGTATTTCCTGGAATGAGGATGGATAGATACATGGAAGTAAGCATCCGATAAATCCAGGGAAACAGCCCAGTGACGGGAGGACGGCTGCCCTGATCGACGAAGTTGTTTCCATTTTGAAGTGTTCCTTCGGAATGAAGGAGTTTAGATGAGACAGGTCTATGACCGGTCGAAACCCGCCGTCCTTCTTGGAACCAGAAAGAGACGGCTGTAAAACCCCGGAGAGGTTGGAATCGAGACCCTTTCTACCGCTCCTTTTTCCAGAAGATCTGAAATGGCGAGTCCCAGACGAGGGTGATTGGAGGAGAGATGAATTGGAGAGCGTGATAGTGGAGGGGGACGACTGAACGGAACCCGATACCCGTGTCTCACGATAGACAGGACCCATTGGTCGTCGGTGATTGTCTCCCAATGATGAATGAAATGAGTGAGTCTGCCGCCTACTGGAAGGGGCAGAAACACTCTTCCTCCTAATCGAACGTCTGGAAGAGGAAGCGGAAGAAAGGACGTACCCCTAGGGCTTACTCCTACCCCTCTGATTGGTAGAGGTAGAAGAAGGGGTGGGGGGCGATGAAGGAGGAAATCGTGGTCGCTGCGGACCAGATTGGCGAGCGCCCCTGGAAGAGGGATTGCCTCTGAAAGGAGATTGAGGCTTGCCCTTTTCGAGTCCTTCGGGGATTTACCGGAAGAAGCCGAAGGTTTCTTCGGTATCCGGAATTTAGGGGGAGCCGAAGTAGGAGTGCGGGGCTGGAAGGCCACCGCGCCGTGCATTTGCTCCTCCCTGGAGGCATCCGCTACTTCCTTGATTCGGCCCCCAAAGAGGGACGAAGAAGAAAGAGGGGCCGACCTAAGCTTTTCTCGAGAAGAAGAGAGAAGTAGCTTGTTGGGGCCGTCCAGGATGGCATCCCGCCTGCAGCGAGTCATCTCGGAAGAGAGAGAAAGAGATAGCAAAATCGAATGTTTTGCCGTCGCTGCTAAGGCCTCTAAAAGAAGCCTGACGGAAGCAGATAAAGCATCCTTTTGTTGTAGCTTGACCGAAAGAGCGGCCACGAAGGAGTCAGTATGCGACGAGATGCCGGAAAGGAAGCGGGAGCGTTGCTCCCAGCGATCCAGGACCTTCTGCTGAAGCGGTAAAGAGGAGGGGACCTTGAGCCGGAGCCGACTCGCATCTAGGTCCAGTTTCGGGGGGTGGATAGAAAAATCACCCTCCGGAAACTTGTAGGTCTTGGGGTTAAAACCCAAAGGCCGAAGGTCCGAAGTTGGAATAAACCAGCCCGGTCCTGGCTTAGAGGAGGATGAAGATTCAAAATCCTCCAGAGCCGAACGGACGACCGGAGAGAAAGGGAGTAACTCCGGTTCGACTGATTTGGACTCCTTAGGCTTACCGACAAGGTCAAGGTAACCTTCGCACCTCTTCCGGGAGGGAGGAGGGGCCGGTTTGCATACTGATGCAGGAAGGGTAGCAAAGACCTCCTGAACAGCCCTGTCCATGGAAAACCGATTCTCGTCTGACTCCTCGTCCTCGTCAGAGAGAGGATTGTCAGTACGAGGTTCGGAATGAGCGCTGGATCGGCGCGAGGTGGACGAAAGAGGCACGTCCTCAGCAAATAAGGAGTCCTCCTCCGGAGCATGAAGGGAGATTTCATCCTCCAATTGTCCACTCGTAGCAGTCCCACTAGTAGGAGGATTGCGAGTCGAGGGAGGAGACCCAGCCTCAGGGCGCGAAGGGGGAGCATCCTGAGGGGGAAAGCCCATGAAAGGAAATGGAGGGAAAAAGGGCCACATAGGGGGCTGTGTGGAAGAAGAGCCCTGTGGACCCGAGGAGGGAGGAGACTGAAGGAACAGTCTATGATCAAGGGTCTCTGGTGGCAGAGAAACCCGATCCCTCCTAGAAGAAGAAGGTTCACCCGGCATGACGGGGGAGGAGGCAGAGTTGAAATGCCTGGCGTATTCCCCCATCATGTGGGACCACCATGTGGAAGGGTCAAAGGTCTGGGGTTGCGCTGAAACATCCGCACCTTGAACCCTCGAAGACGTGGTGGAGTGTAAGGGGGACCGGTCCCGAGTAGCAGAGCTAGGGGACCGGTGACCGGAAAGACCCGGGGAACGGTTGTGGGACCGTTTCTTGGGCACCCTTGAACGTGGAAGAGGAGGTGGCCGAAGCGGAGAAAACCGCAGGGCTGCCTGATGAAAAACTCGAATCCGAATTCTCGGACAAAATCGGCGAAGACCGGCGACCCACACGTCTAGCGTGATGAGCCGACCTGGCCGTCGATCTGTGCAGATCTCTTGCCGATGACCGGTGATGACCGGTCTTGGGTCTCTGAGACCGATGTTGACCGGTGACCGGTGAATGATGACCGGCCCGGGCCGGCCGGGGTGGCGGGTGCCGGTGCCCGGTGACCGGTGGTCGGTGACCGGTGACCGGTCCTGACCGGTGACCGGTCCCTGGCAGTTATACCCGGGACCGGTCCCGGTGGTGACCGGTGGCTAGACCTGACCGGCCGGTGGGTTTGCTATGACTACGATCACGTACTTGACCGGTCATGCCCGGTGACCGGTGACCGGTCGGAGTGGTCTCCTTGACTGCTCCCCTGGGGCTGACACAAGGAGAGCCGGGCAGGGAGCCAGGAGATGAAGGCGGCCTCTCCGGAGAGGGGCGGGAAGCCTTCTCCCTAGGAGGGGGAGAGGGACTCCGACCCCCAGCAGCGCTGAACCCGGAGAAGGAGGAGGAAGATGAGGCCTTCCTTTTCCGGGAAGAGTAAGACCGACGGGAGGAGGCTTTCTTCCATATCTCGTCTGTCCACGAAGCGCAAACGGTGCAGGTGTCGACCCCCCTAGAGCAACCTGAACATGATAGGCAGGACTGATGGGAATCCCAGGACGCCTTAACATGTCCGCAGGAACCCGGGACTGCGACATATTAAATAGCTATACAAAAGAACAATGTATGCAAAATAAAAGACGGGAAGACCGAAGAAAACCCGTAAATAGAAAAATCTCGAAACGAGACAACAGTATATACAAAATAAATATAAGAAAACCAGTGTCACGGGAGCCGAAGCACGGAAACCCGTGACACAAGGCAAAAGGTCCCGATACGGGACGGAAATAGGGAATTCTACACGAATATAGAATAAAACTAAGAGAACAATAAAAACAACACAGCCGAGGCTATGAAAAGATAAGAAAGGAGAGCTGTAGCGCACAGAAGCTATCAAGAAAGGGACACACAAGGTAACCCACTGAAACTCGATGGCTTCCAAAACACAATTGGAGAACGGGGGTTACACTTCCGGTAACTAGGGGGTTTAGGGAATGGTTTATTTTGCGGACTCTGTTTTGGAAGCTGTGCACAAATAGACACATACCTGAAGTAATAACAGGTAACGTATTTATGCTATTAAAATCAATAGGGTTCATCTACTGGTAATGGCCAATGTCAATACAGGTTTTCACAAACCCAGACCCTGCAGTTCTTCAGTTAATGATCGGACAAGAATTTCATACAAATGTACAGAGTGACCTTGACCTCTGACCTAGTGACCTCAAAATCAATAGAGTTCATCTGCTGGTCATGGTCAATGTCCCTACCAGTTTTCACAAATGTAGGCTCTGCAGTTCTCCAGTTACAGAACAAACAAGGATTTAATACTAATGTACACAGTGACCTTGACCTAGTGACCTCAAAATCAATAGGGTTCATCTGCTGGTCATAGTCAATGTCCCTACCAGTTTTCACAAACCCAGGCCCTATCATTCTCCAGTTAATGATTGGACAAGGATTTCATACTATTGTACACAGTGACCTTGACCTAGTGACCTCAAAATCAAAAGGATTCATCTACTGGTCATGCAATGTCCCTACCAGTTTTCCAAACCCAGGCCCCTTAATGATTGGACAGGATTTCATACTAATGTACACAGTGACCTTGACCTAGTGACCCAAAATCAGAGGGTTAATCTGCTTGTCATGGCCAATGCCCCTACCAGTTTTCACAAACCAGGCCCTGTGGTTCTCCAGTTAATGATCAGACAAGTTTTGGTCGTACGGACATTTGGTCGTACGGACATACGGATGTACAGAAAAAAGCAATGCTATATGCCACCCACAAGTGGGGGCATAAATAATCACAACAGAGCTATGATGAAAAAATATCTGCCATCAGGGTTTTGCAATTTCTGCCTAAATTATGTTCCTTAAAGACAAATATGTCCCTGTGTGTTTGGACAATCAGGATGACATTAAACAACATTGTGTATGACAGCTAGTGCAAGAACAGATAGCCTTAAGACCTTCCAAGGCACAGAAAACACATATTTCTGACTGAGCACTAGCCAAAGAAATGATTAAGATCAAATCAACACTATAGAGAAAGTACAGCTATGTTTGAGGAAAGTCTTGCCATATGATGAATAAGTCCATCCAAATAATCATGTTCTGTTGTAATCTAATGTGAAAGTACACTCTTACATATGAACAAAGACTGATACAGATTAAAACTAGATTATCTAGTAATTTTCAACTGTTGCAATTCATGCCAACCAACATATTATTGTGTGGGAATAACTTGATAAACCTGACATCTGGCGAGTTAGGGGAATAGAAAAAAAACATCAAGTGACACTCTGGTAAACATGGGATCTGAGTCCAATGCTAGTATGTCAAAACCATATAAGGGTCAAGATTCTCTGATTCTCACTGAACTGAATATTCAGGACAAATTATATATACTTTTCAAAACAAATAAAGTAAAAAAAACAAACAAATACAAAGACTTTGATAGTTCAAACGAAATAACTGAAGAAACTTGAGCTAGGGTGTTTGTTACAAACAACAACAACAATAACATTTATAAGTGTTTTGGAGAAAATTGTTTTTATCAAAGGTATCAAAAAAAAATCTTATGAAATCACCCTTAAATTGTTCGCGAATTCAAGAAACACTTTTGTTTAGTTTTTCTTTAGTTTTACATGGGTGAGATTGGCGAGACTCTGTTGGCCAGATCTCTTCCGACCAAACATGTTTTCGACTTCAAGACTGTTGTAGCACAATTTCTTCGGCAAGGGGGTGCTTTTTGTACCCAATTGTCTTTATTCATCCCTTCCACGCAAAATAAAACCAATTTTATGAAAATCCACCAAATTTCAAAGGCATTACAGCAATTGAAATGACATGATGTACGTTTTCTGTGGAAGAAACTACCTACCTTCTTATTAGATATAAGGGCATTGATTTTCTTTTAATGGGCAGCAATGTACCAGGTACCTTTTGTTTTTTATAAGATCAATGTAATATACTGACCCCTAGATAGGTTTAACTTCAATTGCCTCCCAAAAAGAAATTATCGCAGTTCAAATCATGCACTTTTCTTTATTGTTTTCTACCCTTCAGGAAACTAACTGGCATAATGCATATCCTCCTATAGTGTAATCATTTGTGTATAGTCTTCTTCACACTGTTGAAAAAATCTATTAAATAAGGTTAAGTTATTTCAGCTCATGCAAAGATTTCCATACAGTTAACAACTATTGTATAAAGTTTCATGGAAATCCATCAAACCATATATAAAAGAAATTGCTTCAACAAGATATATTTAGAAATTAATTGAGAGACCAATTGATTCCTATTATACCCTCACAAACTATGTTTATGGGAACATAATAGGTCCAAATATACCTTATCTAATGTTTTAGATACAGTACATTCACCTAGAGATCAGGGATGATTTACTGTAAAAGGTTTATAGAATATTAACTCTCCCCTTAGAAACAGTCAATAAAAGTGGAGTTGCAACTTAAAGCTTTAGGACTGTCTGGGTCTGTAGTAAATGTCTCCACATTGGTCATGCATATTTCAAACCTTTATGGATGTCTTTAAAAATAATAGAATAATAGACATTTCTCATCGCTGAATGTACTTTTCATTTATTTATTAAGTTCTCACCTTCACCTTGAAAGGGACTCTTTGCTTACATGTATTTTATGCTTTTATTGTGAGTCATAGACTTACATCATCAAAAGTTAGCAAAAGCATGAATAAATGACCACATGCAATGTCAGTTTTGATATTTATCTTCAATGTGAGAACTCCCATCTTTGTGATAGATCATCCATATTAAACGACAGTTAGCAACAACAATAATGTGCAAATGAATATACAACAGGCCTAAGGTTGAATTCCAAAAACATACTGTTTACCTGAAGTCTGCATGGTTATTATCAATTATCAGGTAGTCTCGTTTGACGTAAGCAATCAGATGAAAGAATTAAACTCCTCTTGAAGAGTAATAGATCAAAACAGGAGTCATCTAAGTGAATCCCATGGTATTATTATTCTTCACAAATACTGCCAGTGATAATATAAATTAACACATTTTCACAAATAAATATGAATGTAAATTTTCACTCACTGTTTACACACGTCATCATGATGGCACTATGTTTCCACATGTCATCATAATACAAACATGTTCCAATTAGTCATCATGTTCCCACAAGTCAATACAATGCCAATATGTATTTACAAATCATCATACCAAAGGTTAAATTAATGAAATAAGCCACTTAACTGCAGACTGTTGGTCATATATACTTGAGATTAGCATATATTTTGATTATTTTCCATCTGCAGTAAACGATCATTCTTTTCACACATTACTAAATGCTTGCTTAGATAAAACTCCGTTATACAACATACCTGCATTTAACATCCAGATGGCTTGGTTTTGTTTGGCCTAATTTTGTGTGATCTTATTCAACTGTGATTTATTTCTGGTCTGTGAAGACAAATACTACCACCAGATATGAGACACACATGCAAAACAACAAACTTGGTCTTTAACCTAATTTTAGTGCATGGTTTACTGGTGAGGTTATCCTGTGATTACATGTATATTGTTTATTAAAACCTGAAAGTCAATCCATATCTATCTCTTTTCATAAGGTATCTACTTACCAAGTATGAAAACTGCCCTGCGTACAGTTATGCGAACGTTCGCACGGAGAACGTTCGTCATCATGGGTAAGCTTATTGAACGCACCGGAACAATTCCAAGAAGGCTGCAGACATTTAAAAAAAAATCGAAATTATCGTCTGTTTTTTGTTTACCTTTCCGCCATTTTGTTCGCTGAGTGAGCTATGTCAAAAGTACATTCGCAATTGGTCCGAACGTTCGTGACGAACAAATCGTTCAGTAACGCGAACCCTCAAAATTTTCTCAAATGTTCGCTTTTGTTCGCGTAACTGAATGCATTGCTGTATCTCAATTATAACAGGAGATATTCAATAGGAAAGACCTGTTATTATTATAAAACCATTTTTAGTAATAGTGACCTATATCCCAATCTTGCTTCTCCCATAATTATGATCATAGTACCTCACTCCTGAAGGAAGTTATTTGATGGAAATATAAAATCTATATTTAGTAACAGTGATCTTGACCCTATCAACCTGAAAATCAATCCCAAACAGTGTATCGATTCAATCATTTCCTATCGCACCCAATCGTAATAAGACATAATGAACGGGATCATATTGCATCGTATTATACAGCAATGGCATATCATAAATTGTATATCAAATATCCCATAACATATATTGTATCAATTCACTCTAAATTTTGGGATAGTCTAGTTACAGGACACCCTTGATTTTCATTTAGAAATTATTTTTATTTTGTGTCTCTAAAATTAACATTTGTGTATGTGTATTAATAATGTATCATAAAATTATACTATGTAGTATAATCTTATAATTTGTTTAATTATCATAACTTAAAACTTTTTAAAGTATATGCATGTGTAGTGGCCTACGTGACTTTTTGAAGCAGACACGTGTGAAAAATAATTATTTGAAAGCATTATATCGATATTTAAGTGTATGCTGGGCTACATTCATTTTGATATGTTTATTTAATGTGTTTGATCAAAGTTTACATGATTAACATGTCTGAAAAGTAAGAAGTTAAATCTGACCAAATCAAGCATGATCAAATACCGATGTCATCCGAGATGTTGCTTCCATGGAAAAACTTATTTTCTGGGACCTTTTGTTTCTGCAGTGTGAGTTTGCGTGCTCTCTCTCTCAAACACATTAAAAAAGATCATCTTAATCTACACATATATCTACATTGTATTCTAATGTGCACTTTTTTATCTCCTACTTTATTTGCCCTCTCTCTCTGTCTCTCTTTCTCTACACACACACACACATGCAAAAAATAAAATGAACAAGTCATAATTTGCACTGAATATGTTTTCTTTTTTTTTCCTTTTCTGTACAAACATAAGCAATATAATATCAGGAGGTCTGGGACTCAAATCCCAACCATTGCACATTCCTCTGGTGATCGTATCAAACCAAAGATGTGTAAAATTTGTACCAGATACCATTGCCTGGAATTGTGCAAATTAAGGTTGCTATGGGAACTCAGAGCACTGAGTACTTTTTCTATATACAGGGTTGTGAAACAAAGCTATAAAGCCACTCTATAACTAAGAGAGGCATTCACGAGACTGCATTCACGTGTTTTATACAGAACCCCAGTCTCTACCCAGGAACTTTGTCTTCTGTGAATTGGTGCTATACACTGGACATATAAATGAATCAAGGAGTCTATTCACCAAATGAGCTAGGGACTCCCATGTATCCAACCACTGTCTCTTCCGATGCTGTCTTTTCAGAAAAAAAAACAAAAAAAAAACAAGAGGGCCATGATGGCCCTGAATCGCTCACCTGATTGTAAATGAGCAACATATTTTGCATTTTTCATATTGACTTACTTTTTGACCCCACATGACCCAACTTCTAATTTGTCCAAGATTTTATGAAAACAGACATTCCGACCAAGTTTAATGAAGATTTAGCCAAAAATGTGACCTCTAAAGTGTGAACAAGATTTTCTAAGACTTAACCTCGTGCCCTATTTATTGACCCTTTATGACCAAACTTCAATTTTATGAAAACAAACATTCTGACCAAGTTTCATGAAGATATGGCCAAAAATGTGGCCTTTAGATTGTTAACAAGGTTTTTCTAAGATTTGACCAGGTGACCTACTTTTTGACCCCCACATGACCCAAATTCAAACTTGTACAAGATTTTATAAAATCAAACATTCTGACCAAGTTTCATGAAGATTGGGCCAAAAATATGGCCTCTAGAGCGTTAACAAACCAAATTGCTGACGACGCACGATGGACGACGGATGAAGGGCGATCACAAAAGCTTACCTTGAGCATGTTGTGCTCAGGTGAGCTAATAAAAAAACTGTTTAGTGTTGAGAAAAATTAAATACTGAACAAACAAACAATGTTTTTTGTTGTTTTTTTAAATAGAAGCTCAGATTATCCAAGCTCCTGATTAAAATTAATATATTAATGTATTAAATGATACATATACTTTAATCACTTAGGCAGTTACTTACTATATAATGGAATGTCAATAAAAAATTCCTGTGCAATTTTCTAGGCTTACAAAAGGTCTATTCATTGATGAGAAAATAGAAACAATCTCTCTCGTTTGACACTTTCTTAATACTCTAAATATCATCTGTAGTATGTGTTCTGTGAGTTAATGTAAAACTTGAAAAAAATATGTTCCCGATGATTTTGTGTTAACAATTCTCGCGAACACATGGGGTACATTTGTTAAGTACTAGATATCAGTAAACTACTGTTATCATTTATTTATTGGCATTGTTATCATTATAATAATAAAGGAAACAAAATATATATTTATAAATCATATTCATTAAAAAAAAATTGTTCTCTCATTACATGTGCTAAACAATAAGTCAGATGGCAGAGTCTGTTGCTTTTTCAGGGGGACCACCATTTAGTTTGTCCCCATTTCCTATAGCCTGCTATATTTCAGATGAACACATGATTAACCAATTGTACGTGTCAGTAAATATTGTTAACAACATAATGTTTTAGCATATTGCTGAACCTGTAGTCAAATCAAGATTACAGATTACACTGTAGTATCACACCGTAAACATTTGGCATGATACCACACACAGTCACATTATCCTAACACCGGGCTTATCAGTCCTGCAACTACCCTTATATGCTGAGTGCCAAGCACGGGAGCTATAACAGTACCATTTTTTACAACTTTGGTATGCCACGGCTGGGGATCCAACCCACAACGTTCTGCTCCCGAGGTGGACGCTGTTACCACTCGGCCACCGGGAATGGTCAACTTGAGTTAGACTATGTTGCATGAATTCAACTGCGAGTTACTATCAAAGATACTAAAATGTAACAATATTCTATTAAGAATGCTATAAGAACTGTAAGCCAACAGTACATTACTAAGTAAGTTAGTAAGTTAGAAGTTGTCATGTTAACCCTTTCCCTCATATAGACTCATTTTGACGCACTCATTAGGTACCACATAAAGCCTGATCTGCAGAAAACCACAGTTAAACCTTACCAAAGTTAATTATAAAGTCCTCATTTCCAGACCACTGAGGAGCAGCGAACAGCATAAAACCTGATCAGCCTGCGAGTTACTCGCAGGCTGATCTGGTTTTATGTTGTTCGCATAGGTCTTTTCATGGTTTCCTCTATGAGGGAAAGGGATAACACAACCAATGGAAAAATAGTGTTAAGGTGGTGGAAGAACTGAAAAAATAAACAATATTGCTGTATTGCATGCCTAAAACAGGGACTCTATTATATAGTCAGTCCCTGGCCTTAAAGCTAGAACACCTGCAAACAAAATTAAAACAAAATTTACCTTCTGTTTTTTCTTATTTAATGCTTGGACATTAAAAAGTATCTTTTTAATTCTAAATATTAAGTAATATCCCCTCTTTAAAAAATGTGTTACTGTTTATTATTAAGGAACAAATAATGGCATTTGGTCAATAAACCATGCATAAAGGATTGTTTTGACTCAGAAAATTAGAAATAACTTCCTACCATACCCAACCTATTTTAAAGACAGGTTTAACATTTTCTGCTTAGGTGCCTAATTCAAAATACCCTTAAAATCTATATAATGTAGAGACTTATTTCAAAGTTTACACACATTTTCAAAGACTATTAACAATTTTTTTTTTTTTTTGGTTTTCTATGACTTTAAATATACTAGGTACACCATATTTGTTATAACACTTAACATTTTTATATAAGTTATAAAATTAAAATTAAAACCATTTTCCTTTCTGATATGAATGATACATAAATAATGCTCAGAGTGATAAATAGAAAGAAAATAATGACACTACTGGGATTTGAGCCCACAAGGCAGTTGACAGTAGTTCTAACTAATTTATGCATGTTCTCCAGTTGGAAGTAATGCATTAGGATAGCACTATCATAATGAATGATTTGAAACAACTCGATCTTCAATCATGTTGACCAAAAGTCTCTGAAATCATTGACTGCTGACTGTCAGCAGAACGACACCTGGCTCTGCAACAACTTATCTAGCTGTCCAATTCAAATGCTCGATATATGGCACTTATCGGTACTAAAAACCCAATTTGTCTTTTACAAAACTGTCTGAATAAACAATGAAATGAAGATATTATGATGACATGGATGTTCTTGGGGAAACTCCTAAAGACTTACACAACATTCACTAGATTGCTTATACAACTACTGTAATATCTGGGGCTTAGAAGTTAACAAGAGGGCCATGATGGCCCTGGGCTTGCTCATCTGAGAACCAGGTTTAGTAGGAGGAAAAGAAACAGCAGATATCTTATGATATTGTGGAAAATGGGCTCTGCCCTCTGCGAGCCATAAATCAAGAGAGTACTTTTGGACAAGAAGAATGTTCAAATTTGTACTATATACATAGAAGGAAAAAGGGCTTTATAGCTGACCTGGCAACCATGTTTTTACCAATCCAAATAATCTGAACAATCTTGGTAGAGGGTGACCAATGGAACATCTGTGCCAAATAACTTTGAAATCCAGTCAGTACTTTTAGATAATTTGAACTATATGCATGTAACATCTTTAAAATTGGCCAAGTGGTTTAGGAGGAGATATTGTTTAAGTTATATGTTGACAACGGATGAGGAATAATGGACGCCAGACGACGGACATTCATTGGTCACAATAGCTCAACTTGAGCATATTGTGCTCAGGTGAGCTAATTAAAACAACAAGAAAGTCGGTAGAACTGACAGATGCTCCCCGAAGAACGTCATTGTTACAAATAAGGCCTTGGTCAATAGGTGGGAGGTTATGTTGAAATCCCATTCCTAAATCATATCTATTCTCCTCATCAGATGAGATGTTTTACCAACTCTAATTTGGAGACTTAGAAACAGTTTACTATTTAATATGATAATTTCATTGATTTTTTTAAAGTTTTTATACTACTAAAAATTAAGTACATTTCAATGTGTGCTCATATCAAAGAGGTTAACCAACTTGACATATGACTGGGTATTTGAAATAGTGTATAATGGCCTAAACAACAATTAGCTGACATGATTATGATTGACATTACTAGCATATTGAATTTTGTTGGGTTTTGTTTAAATGAGATCTCCTGTTAAATTAGGCAAGTGACATGAATATTAGTCAACAACATGGTAGTAGGGGCCATAACTCTCTTAAAAATTGAGGAACCAGGTCACATCGACGATATGCGTATCCTCTTGGTAATAAAGCTTCCCATAAAGTTTCATTGAATGAACTATAGGCCAAAAAGTCAAGGGGCCATAACTTTGTGAAAAATTGAGGAACCAGGTCACGCTGACGATATGCGTATCTACTCTTGGTGATAAAGCTTCCCATAAAGTTTTGTTGAATTCAAGCCATTAGTTCGTGAGAAATAGCCCGGACAAGAATCATGCAATATGTACTATAGGCCAAAAAGTCAATGGGCCTTAACTCTTTGAAAAATTTAGTAATTGGGTCATGCTGACGATATGCGCATCTCCTCTTGGTAATAAAGCTTTCCATAAAGTTTCATTGAATTCAAGCCATTAGTTCCTGAGAAATAGCCCGGACAAAAATCATGCAATATGTACTATAGGCCAAAAAGTCAAGGGCCATAACTCTGTGAAAAATTGAGGAACCAGGTCACTCCGACGATGATATGCACATCTCCTCTTGGTAATAAAGCTTCCCATAAAGTTTCGTTGAATTCAAGCCATTAGTTCCTGAGAAATAGCCCGGACAAGAATCATGCAATATGTACTATAGGCCGAAAAGTCAATGGGCCATAACTCTTTGAAAAATTTAGGAATCGGGTCATGCTGACGATATGCGCATCTCCTCTTGGTAATAAAGCTTCCCATAAAGTTTCGTTGAATTCAAGCCGTTAGTTCCTGAGAAATAGTCTGGACAAGGAAAGTGTGACGGACGGACGGACGGACGGACGAAGCGGCGACTATATGCGTCACCTTCGGTGAGCATAAAAACAAGTTTTTCGCAAAAGGGGTGGCACAAAATGTAATGAGAAATGTATATATTCAAATGAAAATGTGGAAGCTGTAAACCATTTAAACTATTTAGGCATCACACTGAATTACACTAGCAATTTTAACCTTAATACCCAAACTTTGTATGGTAAAGGTTTAAAAGCATTAGACACCCTGTTGTCAAATTTAACTAGAAATGTGTCCATAGGACTCGGATACCCCTGCCATTATGTTTATTAGATGATTTTTTTGTCAGTGAATATGAAAAACTGGAAGTATAAAAGATGATTTAAAGATCAAATGAGCACTGTGACCCTGACCTCAACCAAGTGATGTGTCCTTGACCTTCAAGCTAGCAACCTGTACTTGTTTTGTGACAAAGTGTTTTGTCCTTAAGGATCCCTCCTTGTGCTAATTTATTTCAAAACATGACTATACACAACAAAGATATACAGCCCAGACGGGACTGCTTACACAAATTTCAAACTTAACTGCTGTGACCTTGACTTTGAAGCTAGCAACTTGGTTCTTGTTTGCATTACATCATATCCTAGGGATCATTTGTGCTAAGTTATTTCAAAACACAATCATTCACAACAAAGTTACAGCCCAGACTTGATTCAAAGGTAAACCAAGTGCTGTGACCTTGACCTTAAAGCTAGCAGCCTGGTTCTTGTTTGCTACACATTGCCTTGTCCTATAAAGGATCATTTGTGCCAAATTATTTCAAAACATTATATATAACAAAGTTACAGATGGGGAAAGTTTTAAGATTCAATAACAAAGTAACGTTTATGTTCCCATAACTTAACAAGGGTCAGGACTGCCACAAAATACGCCCATCATGGTATGGGGACTCTCAGAAATAGCTCAGAGAAACAAGCTACTGTCCATAAATAAGCAAAATCCCATTAGTTAATGATGTTAATCATAAAAAAAAAATGTTGATACATTTCTATTAATTAACTGCAAGATCTGACAACACCTCATAGGGTCTAAGGACTAGGGACAAGCAAATTTTCAAGTATGTTGTGTACATCAAGGGCCATAACTTCAAAGTCATTCACATGAGAATACGCCCATCATGGT
>CM037780.1:69206293-69256293 GCA_021229015.1 Solen grandis | reverse complement strand
AGTAGATGGGGTGGGAACCGATCCAGAGGTCACCTGTCTCTGGATCTACGTCAATGTTGTCGACTGCTGTGTCCACATATCTCTCCTGAAAAAAAATCAGAAACAAAAAATAACATTGGACTGAGGATGTCAGAGAGAGTTTTTTTTTTTATTTATCTATTTTTTACGAGTTCTAGGCAAAAAAGAAAGGTCTTTATTTTTACTTCATGACCATAATATAACTCATATAGACTACTCATATCTAAATGCACATGATTCTGACATTAGTTATGACATTTTAAAAAAAATTTTGGAAGGACAATTATCTACATTTAAAGTTATGACATGGTACAAATAGGATAATCATGTAGATACACTTGTACAAGTTGGACATTACTGGAAATTAACGACCACATGGATACAGATATGGCAGTTGACGAAATCGCGAGACTGACTGACACAGGTCCGATAATTTAATGTTGATGTAGGCATCATACATGCATTTATGTAGAATTGGATACAAATAGGATTAGATTTTTTTTTCATCCGTATTCAAAGTGCATAACATTTACATAATAACAGTACAACAAATACAGATTCATGATTATTAAGACATTATTGAAAATAAACTACACACACATAGTTGGCCTAGCAGAGTCACTAATATATTCGTAAAGTACAAACGTATCCGTATATACTAGACGGCGTTCACGAAGTATAACAGAGCGTAAACATGACGGCAACTTGTTTATTATGTGTGCTTATTCGTAACGTTAAGTTGACTAGAAGGTTACAAGGATAACGTTGGGGTAGAGGTGGTGAATTTGACGGTAACTTGGATACAATTATGACGTAGCTGACGTATTACAAAGAAGACAATAACACATATATCTGTGACGTTCGACAGATGTAGAAATGACGTCATAGTTACAATAATAACGTTGAATAGACGTTGAATAGACGTGTTAAATAACGTGGCAACTTGGATACAATTTTGACTCAGCTGTGTAGACTTTGTTATATGACGTTGGGTAGATGTAGAAAGTATGTCATAGCCACAAGGATAACGTCGTAGCTTGACATGATAGATATGGCGGCAACATGGATACAATTATGACGTAGATGACTCGGTTACAAAAACAAAGACAATAACAAAGATTAACTATGACGTTAAGTATATATATATAGAAAGGACACCAATGTCACAAGTTCGTCTATTAGAAATTGTCAATATGACAGTAATTTGGAGATAATCATGACTTAGACGTGGTTATGAAAAGACAGCTATACATATATAATTATAACGTTATCTAGATGTATAAAAGAGTGCAACGATAACGTTAAGAATTGGATAAATTATAAATAGTGAGTGGTACAGATATTGGGGAAAAAAGACCCATA
Organism: Solen grandis; assembly: GCA_021229015.1. NCBI lineage: Eukaryota > Metazoa > Mollusca > Bivalvia > Adapedonta > Solenidae > Solen > Solen grandis. The sequence goes on along the minus strand of CM037780.1, from coordinate 69,254,913 downwards.
AAAACCGTTAGTTAGAAGATGTAAACATGACAGCAACTATGGCCCAGTGATGACGTAGCTAGACTTGGTTACAAAAAGAGCTTGGCTGATACAATCATGGCGTTTGGAAGTTGTAGAGGACATCATAGTTAATTAAAAGTATAACGTTGGGATGACGTGAAACATATGACTTTGATCCAGTTATGACGTAGTCGACGTGGTTACAAAAAAAGACAGCTAAGCAGATGTAAATTATGACATTGGGAAGATGTAGAAAGGGCATCATAGTTACAAGGTTACGCTGGGTAGACGTGGTAAATGTGACAACATGGATATAATTTGACGTAGCTAACGTGGTTACAAAAAAACAACAACAAAAAAACAGCTTCAGAGATATATATACGACATTAGGCAGATGTAGAAAGGACGCCATAGTTACAAGAATAACGTTAGGACGTGGTAAATATGACGGGACTTGGACACAATTATGACGTAGCTGGTCGTGGTTACAAAAATAGACAACTAAAAAGAATGATGTAGAAACACAGTCACAAGAATGACGTTAGACAGAGTAACAATACAACAATAATGTTTAAAAAAAGACGTCAGGTGAGGTATCAGATATAATAACACCATAACATCAAGAATGACAGTATGCAGCACAGTTGCAATTATGACGTTAGAGAGACGTAACAGACATAGTTACAAGAATGCATTCGACGGGTGGCGTTACTAGTTAGTCGGGGATAAAATATATAACAGCAAAATAGCTAGTTACAAGACTTACGCTCGGTAGGTCTAGTTTAAAAAAATAGTAGCAACACAATGTTGACCTAAAAAAAATTGTCACAAATAAAAAAAAGGGTTTATCATGATTTTTTTATTCTATACTTTCTGAAATAGTCCTTTAACCAAATATCAAAGTTACAGAATGAAATGGTAAAATATCTTCCATAACGTACCCTTTATAAAAATAATAACAGAAAGATTAAATGCACTCAATAAAATTAATAATTTTACACTGAACTGAAAAGCCTTGTAAAATACTAAGTCCAAGGTACATTTTGAGCATGTAATTTACAGGAATAATTACGCCGGGACTACAGTTCTTAATTCGACAATAACTTGGTCCGAGTCAGATATATCATCACAAACATTTCACGTGTCTAAAGTATGTCAAAATATATATTATGTATTGACGATGAACAATATTGTACAAGTCAAAAGAAATAAAATAAACATTAAACATAAACTTGGAAAATTTGAAAGGCTGACATAGGTACAAGAATGCATCTTTATGCTATATTTGAGATATATAAGTACTAGATACAAACCCATAATTTGTCAAGTTTGTTTGAAGGATCCGTGTTAAAGGCATGTATTGTCTTCCTACCGCATTCCGCCATGTACAACACTCTGAAGACGATAATGATGTATTTCACCGTTAAATAGTACATGTTGAATTATGTGCGCTGACTTAAGTTGGTCAGACATATTTACTCTGTTACGTAGATTGAGGCAATATAAAAATGCATTTGATTAAACATTAATTTAGATAGAGATTATGAAATATCAAAACGATTTGACTCATGGATACAAATTGTGCCATGATAAACAAGAGTGTCAGTGATGCCACAATATACGCCGCCACAAAATATAAAGACCAAGAGGGGTCTTTTAATTATTGCTTTTAACATTTCTGTAAGCATAAGCTCATAATGAAGTCTGTAAGACCAATTAATTTAGCTGAACAGAGATAGAACCCTAAAAATGCTTCCAATATGACAGTAGGTCAAATAGCAGTATCAATTTGAATCCTTTTTTCTTTCTCCCCATAACTCTTGCAAAAATCACTGTACCAGAAAATCCTTGCCTTATGCACTTTTACCTGTTTAGAAACTTGAGTTGTGTTTTAAAGAGACCATGTTTAGAAAGGCATAACTATTGCAAATATTGATGAACATCAAAGCCCCTGCTTTGTGCATATCTACCCAGTATAGTAATGACATTGCCCAAGTTTTGAAAATATCAATCAGCTAAAAAGACTAAGTTTCAGGGGACACAAATCTTGCAAAAATTAATGTACCGGAAAATCACCACTTCATGTACATCTACCCATTATAGTAATGATATTGACCAAGTCTCCTCCTAATCCGCTAAAGGCTGCAATATCAATCAGCTACAGAGACTAAGTTTCAAGGTACACAAATCTTGTAAAAATCAATGAACCATAAAATCGCCACTTCATGCACATTTACCCATTAAAGTAATGACATTGACCAAGTTATAAAAAGATTCATTCAGAAATGTAGGAGGAGTTGCGTTCACACGGCTGCAATATCATTCAGCTACAGAGACTAAGTTTCAAGGGACACAAATCTTGTAAAAATCAATGAACCGGAAAATCGCCACTTCATGCACATTTACCCATTATAGTAATGACATTGACCAAGTTTTGAAAAGATTCATTCAGAAATGTAGGAGGAGTTGCGTTCACAAGGCTGCAATATCATTCAGCTACAGAGACTAAGTTTCAAAGGGACACAAATCTTGTAAAAATCAATGAACCGTAAAATTGCCACTTCATGCACATTTACCCATTATAGTAATGACATTGACCAAGTTATAAAAAGATTCATTCAGAAATGTAGGAGGAGTTGCGTTCACAAGGCTGCAATATCAAACAGCTACAGAGACTAAGTTTCAAAGGGACACAAATCTTGTAAAAATCAATGAACCGGAAAATCGCCACTTCATGCACATCTACCCATTATAGTAATAACATTGACCAAGTTTTGAAAAGATTCATTCAGAAACGTAGGAGGAGTTGCGTTCACAAGATATGGACGTACGGACGTACGTACGGACGGACAGACGGAGAAGATGGCGCCAATATACGACCGCCTCCGGCGGCGTATAAAAACGGATGATCCCATTATTCCGAAATAAAAGCTGCAGCAAAGTACAGTTAAATATATTAACTCGAAGTTACTTGATCAAAATTGAAAACCTTTTACACTATTGGATTGCCAACACTTTATAAATGTCAGTACGTATCAAACAGTTTTTTGTCGAAATCGTAAGTTTATAACGATGATTTCACAAAGTGTTCGTGAAAACCTATAACTAGACACCCACGTTTTTATTCCGCTACTCTACAACTGATTTATATGATTTATATAATGTAATGTGAGCTAATGGGTATAATTATTTATTCTATGATAAATGATAAAATACTGTGTTCTATCAGTGAGATTAAATCCAAATTTCACAGTGTACGTAGATCTTCCGGAATTACTTTTTATGTTGCGTTGTTTACAACGCAACATATTACAGCTGATCGCGAAAATCTATGCCGGATGTCCAAATTCAATGCCCTCTAGCAGACAAGCTATACGTGCAATTAATAGCTTTACCATGTTTACACAATAAATAAATATGCTTTGCAAAGACGTTTTTACATATCTTACAATTATAAAATGGCCAACAATCTTCTTTATATGATTTGTTTAACATTTTATTATAGAAATTGCTATGTCACAAAACGAAATAGAACTCTGCAACGATGCGTAAGGCGGGAAAATTATCGATGGAATACAATAAATAAAATTGTGTGACCTACGTCAGTGGAGTTCTATACATGAATTGCAGCAGTTCACGCACCTCTGGCATGAAACATGCCCTTGGTTATTCTAGTATGTATATGGCGAATAAAAGTATGCAATTCATTAAAATTCGGACCTCACAACAAAATAATATGTAAGCTACAAGATAGCGACATGCCCCTCTCCTTTACTATCTTAGTATATGCAACATTAGGATTCTCAGTCCTTTGATTAACTTATGTCGAGTATATAGCAGCATTTACGATAACATAAAAAGAAATTCTGTTCGTTTTGAGTGAAAATGGAATATATCTCATCTCGAAATGATACATTTTTCCCATTTTCACTCGCACTACGAGCTTGTGAAAATATTAAACTATATCACGTCTCGATGAGATATATCCATATCCTCAAAAGAAGCAAATATCCTCTATATATTTGACAACTGCGACACCTTTACGATTAAAAATCATTTAAGTCGGTTGTATTAATTTCTTTAAATTTGATCTTCTAGGCCCGTGTTCTCGAAAATAAAAACGGTACTTATGTATGATTTTCATACTCAGACTCTAACTATGCCCCATGAGTTTCAGTAGGGATTTGAGTATAATACTCAAATTTGGGCCTGGGATCGTACTTATTATTTTCAAGAACATCGGGCGAGATCTTAAGTTGATTCAGGACAAGTTCCAATAGGATCCTTCTCACTGGAGCCCTGACTCTAGACCATGACTTAAAAATATTGCAGTCTTTTTTTTACCTACTTCGTATATATGAGAACATATTTTCAGCCCCTTTAATAGATAAATCTATGATTATACTCCGTCAAAAAAGTTGTTGTCTGTGTATTTAACCTTGCTCCCTATATGGAGCTTTTACTGTGAAAGTTATTTAGTCACATAAATGTATTTAAATGTCCTGACCTATATTATAACAAACATATTAATTACTGTTGCTTTTCATTTTACTTTCCCTCAAATATTCAAAATGTATTCAAATTGTGACTCAAGGAATTTCTTTTTTTCGAGTTTCTAAATTCGCGACCAGATACATCGACGACATCGTTACAAAATGGACCGAAACAAAAATAAAGGCGTTGTGTATATTGAATCAATTATGACGTTGGGTAGATGTAGACACACGGATAACGTTGGGTGGGCGTGATAAAGACGACTAGACTTGACTTGACTATTTGAGTTTACCGTCGCTTCGACAGTAATTCACTCATATAGCGACGTCCAGCTAATTACAGGTGGAGGAAGACCCCGAATGCACGGAGGCATCCGGGTAAAACCACTGACCTACCGCAAGCCAGCTTGAAGGCTTCCTCACATGAAAATCCGAATTACCCTGCCGGGATTCGAACCCACGCGGTGAGGGGCTGAGTAAGTGTTTAAGTAAGCGACTTTACAATTATGACGAAGCTAAACCAAAGACCTATAATAACAAAGATTGGCAAGTAATCAAAATCATTCAAAATTACGCGGCAGATTGTCCAGATCTCGAAAATGACATCTGCAAATTTCAGCTATTCTATTTGAGATACTTGAAAGTAATTCATATCTTGCAATAGAACAATACATTACCTTCAAAATGATATAATTAGTAAAGAAATAAAAAAAAAAGTTTTATGTAAAATAAAGATGCCCCTGCATGAACAAAAATATGTAGATTTTGTTATTTTTCTGCTACACTGGTTGAATTTAGATCAAAATTTTAATGAATTTTCAAAATTAATTAAACTGAAAACATTTTCTTGCACTAGAAAAATGATACTTTTATAAGAAAGCTATTTTTTTCTTTTTGATTTTTTCCATATATTTTAGACAATTTTCCAAATTTAGTGACCTGCCGCGTGACAAAATAAGATTTTCCTCTGTCTGCTACAGGAGTTTCCTATCTTTGTTTAATAGATCTTTGGCTAAATGTGGGTTCATGAAATCACAGATGACATATATAATACAAATGACGTTAGCTAGATGTATAATGGGAGAGATATAAATCTTGTAAGATTCTTAAAATCTCGTTACTTTTTGTCTGGAGAGATGTTAATTCCATTTGGCTGGACAAATCCACTGGCAACAACTCTGGCCTTCTCGCCGTCGTAATAGAAGATTCTCCCGAGACTGAGACGTAAGAAGGTTTCTATAGCGATGAGCAGGGTGTCCCTGGTATGCCAGTACTCGGTGATGTAGAACTGGTCCTTCCCTACCGCCACCAGGTCGTTCATGCTGCCAACATTTGTTTATACCGTCAAAATATGCTTATGATGTTCACATATTTTAAATGGTATGTACATACTGTTCATACATGGCTTCAACTGGGGTTAAGCCGCCAAATCAGCTGCAGAAGCATGAATGATATAGTTTTTACAGTCTAACGCCTGTCTTCAACATTACGTCAATAAAATATAAAATATGCAGGAGAAAGGATAAGGAGTCAACAAACTGTTTATGCTTAGCCTATTATAAACAACGTTTTCCCGTAATTTCAACGAGCGAACAGTCTGTAAGTAGATCTATCCTTTCAAAGTAAGCCATTTGCGTTAAAGTTTCCTTAGATCATAGAAAAAGAATTTTTAATAACATGAAATCAGTATCAAGTGTTTGGAGAATTATTTTCTCTTTCTTTTTTCCTTTCTTTAACTTCTTTTCATATAGCTATATCTAACAGTTTATATTTGTGACAAGTTAGTAATGACACAAATTGATGTTGGAGTTAGTGTAGTGATGCAATTTTGATCATTTGACATATTTATTTTACAATGCATACATTATAATTATACCTTTAAATAAAATAAATGGGAATATGTTTGTACCGTACTGTAATAGTTGTTTGCTGGTTTTAACGTCTCACAGACAGTATTTCAGTCATTTGGAGACAATGCCTGTACTGTTATAAAGTGCATGTATTGATTTTAACGATGTATCACTTACAAGTCAATGAAGAAAATATATGTTCTGTTCTGTAAATATTTTTACAGTCAATGTCCAGTGTACACAGGTGATTCAATATGAGTGTAAGAATCAAGACGGTATGTTGACTCACACTTGAAAGCTGGGGTCCGAGATGGTCCTGCGGTATCGCAGGGTTCTTGGTGGCTCGAACTCAAAAACCTCCACCCTGTCCTCTGTTAAAGGGTGTGTCAACACATACACCGTCGTGTGACCTGGACGAAACATGAGATATTGAAGTAAAGTCAGATTCTTTCAAACAAATGAACTACTAGATTTCAAAACACAACAATTATCTTGATTACATAGTCACAACTTAAGAGTTGATTTCTTTTCACATATTAATGTACAATTTTAAAGAGTTTATGATGTAGTTAGTAGGTTGGTATTCGGACCAATGACATGTTGCTTGAAAGACACGCCAACACTGGTTCACAGGGTCAAGCGTCTGATCGGCAGGTGTCTAACTTAAATGCTCTCTACCACCATCAAGCTTTTATTGCTTATCAAGTATTACAGCTATGAGTTTTTGTACATTAAACATAAAAAACATGAGACATATGATTCATCTTTTAATTTCACTTTTTAAAAGCAATCTGCAAACCTTACAGAATTACAGATAGACGGACGGACAGTATAGTACCTGTTTGCGGGTCCTTCCAGCTGGTGATTCCATGAGGGGCGGCCAGAAAGTCTCCATGTTCAGGCCTGTTTTTAATCTCCACGTCAACGGCCTCGTATGGCAGGGGTCCTCGGATGTCCACTACCTTGATACCGCCCGGTATACCCATGTCGTTCACATTCTGTTGGACGAACAGAGTTGGATTATACTGACGGTAAATATAAGGGAATTGAAAAGTAAATGCCCATCTGCAAATGGGTTAATGATATGAGAATGACATTATACAGCACACCAAGGTCTTGGTATCAACCTTATCCTTGTTATATTTGTTTTGCAAACGAATGGGGCCTCCGTGGCCGAGAGGGTAATGTAGCTGACTTTAACACTCACTCAGCCCCTCACCGCGTGGGTTCGAATCCCGGCAGGGTCATTCGGATTTTCATGTGAGGAAACCTTCCAGCTGGCTTGCGGTAGGTCGGTGGTTCTACCCGGATGTCTACCGTGCATTCGGGGTCTTCCTCCACCTGTAATTAGCTGGACGTCGCTATATGACTGAAATACTGTCGAGGCGACGGTAAACTCAAATAGTCAAGTCAAGTCATTGCAAACGAATACAGGACTGTTATCTATAAATTATTTATTTATGTTTTTTTCTCTCTCGCTGGTTTCAGTGTTATTTTCATGCATGATTTTGTATAATTGCGTATCTGTATTTCCGTACGGTATCGCATGTGTAGGGATGCAACATTTTAAATGCAAATGCAAATGTCCATATAGGGATCCATAAAAGTGGGCATTCTCTGTCGATTTCCCGCCTATCAACCTGGTGTCTGAGGTAAAAGTTTCTTACATGTTGTTCACTTTTCAGTGCTTCGATACATTTAAGATTCAGTCGAAAAATTAAAGATAAATAATCAATCACTAGTTGATCATTAGCACGGAGGGCACCTGCTCATTGGCGGAAATACTTTAAATAACTCTCCACCTTAAATATATATCAAGGTGTGTTTTGACGCCTTGGCAAACACCAAACAGCATCTGAAAGAGTCTCCTCTGTTTGCGCATGCAACATTACACTGCACGGTATAGAAAAAAAATCCATTGTTTTATAAACCATGTAACGTTCTGTAAGTTATTATTCAAGTCATAAATGTTCAACATAATTCTCATTGAGGTAATGGGTTAAGAATATCGGTGTATAAACGTGTTTCTTACCGTTGTCATGAGCACAAATCCATCGCCGACATGCATTAGGTCTTCTGCCGCCCAGAAATCTGAGGTGGGGGGAAAGATTATTCATAAACCATAGATCGATGGATATTTACAAATAGCTGAATATATCTTGAGTTTCTTAAGGAGGTACAGACGCAATACATATATTACAAAATTTGGGTGTTTGGGATAAAAGTCTGCGATTTTTTAAATGCGTTAATGATATAAACTGCAATTATCGTATACAGTCAATTACTTTTATTGGAAAAAACAGGCTTTGCTATTTCACAGAAAAATATGCTTAATTACCATTTCGAAAGAAAAAAAAATACAGTTAATCTGTAATCTGTATCCATGACTACAGAGTGAATGCAATGAATGAAACTGGTTAGACCTTTAATTAAATACACTTAGAATCCTAGACACTGGATACTGTATCTCAAACAAATTTCTATGTAATATCTTGATGACCGAATGTTCGAAATTACAGCAACTAAACAAACCTCCCTTGATGTACGAGCATTCTCCTGGTCGATTTTTATGGATCACTGTTTTGTTCCACTGTAGCCAATCCCTTCAACAGAATGGTAAGGATTTTTTAACCCTTTACCCCATAAATATTTATGTACACATATATGACTTGATGAATACAATTTACTGAACTTTAAAGGGTTTCTTTGTCGTGTAGACGTTGCAGAATCTTGTCTACACTATTGAATGAGACCCTGGTACGACCGCTCCTGAAAGGGGTCTGCTCTGATTGCCTATGCATCAATACACGTTTATATGAGATAAATGTAGCAGAGTCATCTTTTTAAATATTTTACTTTGTTGTATTTATACAAAGAACCCCTTCCAACACCTCATTTCAATTTCTGCGTCGACCTTGACACTTATGTACAAATCTGCACGTGTGGGCTTTCTGCTCGTGCAAGGGAGAAACCTGTTCATGGTTGTAAATAGTTTCCCGCGCTTCGTCGTGAGTTCACGGAAGCGAGGTTTGTGTTTGAGTGGTCAGTTGGACGGCATCTCTCGCTTGAGAAGGTTGTCTTCGCTGTCTTAGGAAATAATCTTTAATTTCAAGGTATCTTATAATTGTCTTGGGTCGTACGTTTGTCTCTTTTAGTTCCGTTTGAAATGGAATGTTTCTTGTATTTTATACGGTAGTTTTAATAGTGTTTGCAATAAGTGCATTTATCTGAAAATTGAATAAGTCTATCGTTGCCTCATGGTGTTTTAATATTTGCATGTATAATTTTGATGTTTGAGTTTGCAGCTAACAGTACACAGTTTTCACGGACAGTTGTACGGGAAGATATGAGAGAGAGCGAGGCAACGGATCGGTATGTATTGTGCCCTGGCGGTTAATGTAAAATGTGTGTAAATGTATGTACATTTTATAAAGTCAGCCAGTTGAATATTGTATTCTGCAAAGCGATATGTTTTGGTACAAAGCACTATGTACACTATGCGCAAGCTGTATTCCAAGTTTCAATATGTTTTTTCGTTTAATAAGTAGAGGCAAGTGATAACAAATATATTGTATGTTTCTTGTTAAAAATTGATAAACTTTGATCAAAAGTATTATGTATAAATTAATAATATATGCTGTATGATTTATTATTTATATGTCATTTGTATATAATTTCAGACCCAGCGTTGTCATGTTGATTTGTGTAAATTAAAAGTGTAACAGAATTTCTGAGTTAGTTGTGGTATGTGTCGGAACAGGGCCGCATCGACCCAAACAAGCCCCGAATCCAGATCTGTTTTATAAAGGATAAACAAAAATCAAATACAACAAACTGGTATAATTTATAAAGACTGATTTTTTAATGTTAACTCCATACGACTGAATGCAACAGAGAATGTGAGAGAGGGGGAGAGTACCTGTGTTCAATGAAGAAGCCAACTCCCACAAATATGATAGCAAGTAGGACATAGGTCCACATGATGACCCCGGTGATTTGTTTGCAATTAAGAACGCTAAACAATGTAGGAGTCTCATCTATTGATCAATGCACGGGGAATCTTAATTCTGTAATGAAACGGAAAAGAAACGAAACTCAGCATGACATGTAATGTTTCAGCGACAATGAAAAACATTTAAGCAAGTTATTACTTCAACCTTTTGCCACATGTAGACACTATCTGAAACCTTGAACACTGAGCAGAACCAGACCAGGAACTGTATGATTATGGCCTTCTCTGTTTGCACATACACTAGTGTAGCCCATATTTTTCTGAGTCTGCATGGCAAAGAAAAATCCATTGTTTCATTACTATTTTAAGTTTCATCAAGTCGTGCATTCCACCGCCTAACTAATCTAACTGCAGTTGTTTTAAAAGAATGACATATTTGGATTATTAGTAGGAAAACCATAGGGGTCAGGCACGATAGGGGATGATCAACCTACCGTGCCAGACTCATTTGGGAAAAACGAGAATGTGAAGCCCCCCCCCCCCACACACACACATATATACCCTCCTAAATTGCCTGGGTCGAATTCCACCAACAATTCTTGGCGCTAAGTAAAACTTAAATACTTAAGGGCGAATTTTCATAACTCTCGCTTCTTTAATAAAAAATACCTAAATGTTTAATTTTTTTTATCAATTATTGTTAGTTATTAAGGTATAAGTTTATTTCAATTTAGTCATGTACTTGAATATTTCATAAAATCGTAATGATAGAATGTGTATCTACCTAGTTTAAGAATTTTAATATTACTTAGCGCTAAGTATTAATGTGGAATTCGAGCCAGGTATTATTTAGCGCAAAAAAGGTTGGTTGAAATTGGACTAAAGCTGTCTCACACAGGGATATAGTTAAACTCTTGGAATGACTTTTCGCGGTAACCATGGCGACAGTCCAGCACTGATATACCTCCCTTATATTTAGCGCTCAACGTGCCCCGTTTCATTAAAATTCGTACCACAAATAAAATCCACGATACTTTTTGGAATGCATATAAAAAAGGTGTAAAACAGTATTTCTTCACAAAAAGTAATACATTCATAAAACAGAACTGTTCCGTTCCGATAAGTTTATACTATGAAATGGAATGTGTCGCTTTTCTTTAGGTGTCACGTACCTGTGTTATTGCTGTTGTTCGCAAGGTGTCTTCATCAACAATAGTAAAGAATTACGATCCGAATACAATGTATAGGAGTCAGCCATCTATGACTGTATACTTACATGTATAATGAATAAAACAAGATTATGCGTGGGAAAATGTGCTGAAACCACAGACATATGCAACATATGGTGAATATGTCTATGTAACTATCATAACAATGATATTTCACTTACATAACATAACATAACATAACATAACATAACATAACATTTTATTAATTGTGTACATAAAGGCCACCGGCCCAAAATACAAACAGATAATACATATATACAAAACTGGTTATGTCTCTCATCTATCATTTTCCTTACATTTCAATATTTCATGAATATAAAAAGCAATATTTTTAATTTTATCAACACTTTCAGATTTCATCAGATTACAAAAATTTTGAAAATTATTCCAAACCATTGTAAAATATATTTTTGTCTTTCCCCATTAAATCTTTGACAAACAAAAAATACATGAAATTCATCTTCCAAAAATCTTATATTGAAATTTTGAAAACAAAATCTGCATAATCGCTCTGTTCTAGGAACCCCTAAGTGTCGCCCCGTTTCAATCGATAATTTGTGGCTTGAACATCTAAATCTAGTTAGAGATCTTTTTGCATAAAAAGGCATATCAATATTAAGATATTTTTCAGGATTTAACATAGAAAATATTTATATGTATCACATCGTGATGAGGTTTGAATCCTATCATGCCAATTTTGAAAGTTACAGTCAATTAACCTTTGTTTAAAATTAAGAATAAATAAATTAACATTACCGATAGTTTGAGAAAGCCACGCATAGCCAAAACCGTATTCAAAAAGTAAATGTTTAACTGATGAGACCCAGTTTTTTCTTCCAATATCATCATGTCCTTTCAACATTAAATAACAATTTTTTGGGTATCTTTGGTCATGCATACAAATAAGCTTACACCAGTATTTTATAACTTTGACATAGTGATCAATATATAGAGGAGTTCTTCCACATTCACCCAATACAACATTATCATTTACATAATTATTTACTCCCAAAAAATCTTTACAATATTGGGTGTGCACCTGCTCAAGAATGTCTGAGATTTCAGTTCCATATATTTCCGCCCCATATGTTAAAATAGGCTTAACCATTGAATCGAATAATTTAAAATAATCTGTATGAGAGAATTTTCCAAACATCCGTTGGTATGATTTAATAGCATATATAGATTTTTTAGCTTGTGCAGCAAGTTTTTCTTTAGCTTTTGTCCATGACAACTTAGGTGTAAAAATTAAACCCATATATTTGTACATAGATGTAACATTAACTGGTGAACCATTAAAGAACCATTTTTCATAAGGCCTTAAAGGGCCTCCGTTTCTAAAAACAATTATTTCTGTTTTATTTTCATTTATTGACATCCCGGTATGCTCACAAAATTTATGAACAGAATAGAACAGAATAGAAGTTGATTCATATAACTTGATAGTCGTATCGATCCTAACCACCAATCAGGGACTCTATACAGCTCCTGCACCAATGTATACATGACAATATGCGATAGAAGGAACGTGAAATAAAGTATAACAAAATTACAAATCAATATGTCTACAATGTTTCAAGAAAAAAAGGAAAGTTAATCAGATGTAACTGTTATAAATACCTGCAAGACGCAATAGGGTGTCTTCAACAAATGATAACTTCGTGCTTCGAGTCAGCCATCTGTGACTGTATATTGTGAAACACTTCACCGCGGAGTATCGGGATGAATGAGGAAGTGGTTACCCAGTACAGAATTTAATCTGCCACTTAAGGCTCTTTAACGGAGTGTCACTTTAAAGATGTGTCAGGATACTGTGACTGGGTACGATACCTTGGTACTTGTCAGTACGGCGATAGAGAGTGACCCATATATCTGTCGAATGTAGACAAAAGTACATTAAACCCAAGCAAACAACCGTTGTATGATGAAGTGTCTTTTTTTACTTCGTTCACGCGTTTAATGCTATTTTCATGAATTAATGAGGTATAAGCTACTAATGATATAGTTGAATAATAAGTTAATATATAATAATTAAATAAGTTAATAAAGTAACGATGTATTTAGAAACTTACAGGTGTATAATTTCCGCAGCAATTGTGTTGATAAAACTACCTCGAACTTGCTTATACTGCGTGTTGTGCAGAAAATCACGTACTTTGCACACTTGCCAAGTACCTTGCTGTTTTGATGAGGTTGCAATGATTAGAGACATAACTACGCTCTCCTGTTTGTTGTGCTTGAGCTTACTGTGGCTGCGACAGTAGCTCAGTCATATAGAGACGTGATCTATAATAAACTTCAGGTGGAGGAAGACACCCTTCCACAACACACACACACACACACACACACACACTAAAGCACAGCTGATCATGCCGGGACTCGAGCCCACAGCAGAGAAGGCCTTAGTTATAGTAAGCCAGCGACTATACCACTCTACCACACTCTCTTGTTTGTTTGTTGGGTTTAACGTCCAACCAACAGTATTTCAGTCATTTGGACACGCATGATACTACACTCAGTAACATGATCCTGACACTGGTTGGACCTGTCCTAGAATTCCACTTGTATGCTGAGCGCCAAACAAAAAGAACTTCACTAGTACCATTTTTATCGACCTTGGTATATCGTGGCCGAGGATCAAACCCATGACCCTTTCTTGTTTATGACTCCTCTGATATATAGTATATACTTAACCCTTTCCCTCATTGACTCATTTTGACGCACTCAGCAGGTACCACATAAAGCCTGATCTGCAGAAAACCACAGTTAAACCTTACCAAATTTAATTACAAAATCCTCATTTCCAGACCACTGAGGTGCAGCGAACAGCATAAAACCTGATCAGCCTGCGAGTTACTCGCAGGCTGATCTGGTTTTATGCTGTTCGCATAGGTCTTTTCATAGTATCCTCTATTAGGGAAAGGGTTAAAAGAAATATTGAAAATCTTGAATTCCTATCAACGAAAGAAATGGCCTTATCAGACAGGCAATACACAATGAACACAAGCAAAAGAAGTGATTTTATCAGACAGGCAATACACAACGAACACAAGCAATCTGATTCATAAATTTTATTCAATACACAATATCATGCAAGTGCACTTGAAGATTTGATAAAATCTTTATAAATCTGACATCTGTGTAACAAAGACCTACATAAAAAACAATCCTTATTCCATGTATGAGCAATTCATCATACAATATATTATTTTCCAAATACAATCAGAATTGAAATAAAGTTCAGTCAAGAATCAATTTTCATAAATACAGAGGCACACAAAAACAGGCCTGCACTTCAAAAAAATCTGTCAGGAGAGATTTTACTTAACTCAATATTCAGATCTTGAACTTTTTTTTCATAACAATATGTACATGTTTTTATTTTTCAATTCTGTATGAGTTTAGATGTTTTTGAGATGCAGAAAATCTCAATTTGAGATGCTCTGAGAAAAGCAAGCTTGATTTCCTATTTCGTCTTTTTCAAAATAAATCCATTGATGTCAATATGTCACATTCTATTGTTCTTTTATTGAAAATAATTATATCTATAAATATACAGATAATATAGTTTTATCCCATTAACTTTTTAAAAGTCCCACTTACATACAATAAGTTCAACAATGTTAAAATAATACAAATATAAGAGAGAAAAATACCGGTACCCATCAAAAATCTTTCAAATATAAAAGAAAAATACCGGTACCCATCATCTCATGACACAGTTTATGTATTCCCTCAGATGAAAAAAATGCCCCTCTTATGAAACAAACCAATTTAAAGATGTAGATGGAGCATACTTAACAGAACAAATCTACAAAAATAATGCATCCTCATGGACGTTAGAAATACCTCACCTTAGAAAAATGTTGAATACTTTATTTCATGTTTTTCAAACGATTTTGGATTATTTTGAAATGTAATGAGGCATATTTCAGCCTTAGATTGGTGCATGTTTAATGTCCTAAACTTTCACTATAGAAAATATATGTTAAAAAGAGGGGTCAACCTTCGAAAAAAAAACAACAACAAAAAACAAAATGATGTGACTGAATTTTAAGTTTCATACATGAAGCATTTTTATAGACCTTGAGTATACATGTATGGTATAAAAAAAGAGACCTACACTCTGAAATAATAGTGTGTTAATTAACATTATTTTGATTAGCCACTTAGAAACTAAGAAAATGTTTTCCTATTAATAATAATTAACAAAAATACCCCTCCCCCTCAAAAAACAACAACAACAACAAAAAAACCTTTTCACACTGAAGGCATACCCTGGAATAGACTAGCATAAAGCTAAAATACATTGGATTAATTTCATGGCAAATGTTTTGTTAAAAAAAAAATGCTGAGACATTCATGAGCTTGACAATGAACAAGTAAAAGGTTCAAATAAACCAGGAAAATAAAACAAAGCACCTCACACTTTAGCTGTTTAAAGTCAACTCAGTAATTATACATACCGATAATCTTGTATAGATATAGAAAGTAGGTCAGTCACCTTGAAGACAAATACCCCCCAAAAGTATCTATCATAACAAAAATGCTAAATAGTCTGGGAAAGTTTAAAAAAACAAAAAAACAACAACCAAATATATGATAAATATTAATTTTGCAAAACACTTCCACAGCAAATTATTCCATTTTAGTTCACTGGCCTTTTGGGACATATTGAAAGTTACCAAATTACATATTTCTTGCTTAATTCAATAAGTATCTGTTTTAATAACAGGAAAGGCATTAGCGTTATAGTTTGGCAATGTCATGAATATTTTCAAGTGCTTGTGTTTTATTCATACAGATAAATAAATAAGTTCAATACTTAGGTCAAAAGTTAATCAAATTATTGCTGAATATTTAATTTGCTTACCATGCAATATTTATGAGAAAATTAAACATATTCAGTAAGCAGGAAGACAGATGAATACCATAATTACAAGGAGAGAAAGAAGAGAGAGATAAATAATTAGATAGCTGTCTGATTAGTGTCTCCTTTGTTTGCTCATACAATATTGTAACTCAGTCAGTTTCTACACAGTCATCTGTGGCAAAGAAAAATCCATCATTCCATAAGCCATTTAAAGAGCAGTCAATTAATATTTATCAAGTCATAAATTTGTACATGAATATTCATGAGGTAAAGGTTAAAATAACTAACAGCATTTCAAATTGACACTGAACTAGAGCTATCACTGAAGGTGGTTATTACTTTTCCTTCACTGCCATGATTCAATAATTCATTTCTTAACAGAAAGGGGCCATAACTCTTGAAATAACTTAAGAAAAAAGGGGCATGCCCTTCACTGGTGATGAACAGTTAACAAGTATGTATATGTGATTCCTACCTACTTCTCTTTGTGAAGCAAGGGTATAAAAAATTAAGATTGTGCATATTTTTATAAAAAAAAGTTATATGAGTCCCTGTTACAGTCATGGCCATAATACAATTTCTGCCACAAATAGGATGATAACTGACATAAAGAAAATAGTCGAGTATCACAGATCAATAATAAAGAGTTGGTTAACAAGTCTGTTATAACCAATATGGCAACTAATTTTGTGGATCACAAACATTACAGGACAACATTAACAATAAAACTATCATTTTCCCTGCAGCTGCAGGAGCTGAATCTAGATGTTTCTTATACAACCCACTTTTGACATTTTTTATACAACCCTTTGTATGCAATGGCATGACAGTGATTGTCAAATATACATGTTTATAACATACTAATTTTGTTGCATTTTAGTTTGACTGTTTATCAAATCTTATTTCAAATTATATCTTCAAGTAATGTCTGAGGTTATTTGGAAATGACATTCCTGTGTTTATGAACAACTATTTATCATCAACAATAATGTGCCATGAGTTCTGATATATCTTTATATGTAGATACTGCTAACATCCTCCCAGATATTGTGTTAAAAGTTCTCACAACTTGTAAAGACAGTTCAGTGTGGTACAGGTAGTTGGACTCAAAGGCTCATTTACAGGCTAAATGTTTGTATGTTGTGTCAATCTCTTTTAATGAAATGTTTGCATTGAATACTTGCAAAATCCTATATCAAACTACAACTAGTATCTGGCAGTGTGTTTAAACATACAAGAGGTAGACAATATTGAGGTTAAACCAGCACAAATTCAATGCCATTGAAGAATGGAACAGATGTACATTAAAATGACACGAAAGTACATCAAACTTCTGATTGTGCAAACATGTACCATATCGATTAATACCATCATAACATTTTAATTAAGATTTTTTGTTTTGCTTATTGATGGAAATCACAACATAGAATATCAGTGTACTTAATTTTTCAACATTTACCATCTTTTCATTGACATGCTGACTTAAGTTTAGAATTTCTAGGCTTGATATATTCCAGCAAACTTAGCTGATTAGCTTAATAGCAAATAATTATTAATATGTGGTTCTTTATTATTTATTTTTAAGTTTAAAACTGTCATTTTCATGATGTGAATGTGTAAAAAAGTATTTTTTTTTCACTGATGTTAATATCATAGCTTGCCTTTGAAAATGATTTACATGTTGATTGCCTGTATAATCATGAACCATACATTCCAACTCAAAATGATTTAATAAAAGACAGGAAGACATACTGGCAAATATTAGTTAAACAACTTGCCCATAACGCCTTGAAGTCGAAGGCCTATGATCAAGAGAACACTGCCCAGTAATGTGTTCTACTGGTACCCTGCATGTACTGACAGTTATTAAAACATACATGCACACTGAATGCATGGTCAAAGTCTTTATTATACACTGAGAATCACAGAAAACAACCTGTGCCCCTGTTATCCCACTACATGCTGATCACCTGTACGTTTTCTACCACCTTTATACAATGTAGAACATGCTCACAAGTGAAACTTACTGATATCATTTCAACCCATTCTTGTATCAAACAGGTGGAATCTCTCAATTTGCATCGACTAATTGACTTGACTACACTTGACTTGACTATTTGAGTTTACCGTCGCCTCGACAGTATTTCAGTCATATAGCAACGTCCAGCTAATTACAGGTGGAGGAAGACCCCGAATGCACGGAGACATCCAGGTAGAACTACCGACTTACCGCAAGCCAGCTGTAAGGCTGCCTCACATGAAAATCCAAATGACCCTGCCGGGATTCGAACCCACGTGCTGGGGAACTGAATGAGTGTTTAAGTCAGCAACTTTACCCTCTTGGCCATGGAGGCCCCTCGACCAATTGAAATTCTATAAATCTAGCACACCCTATTCGGAAAATTACGGTCATGTAACATCCAAATTTTCTAAACCAATCATATAATTAAGCTATTTAGAAAAAGCTCTGAATATTCCCACAAATTAATGAATATGTTCTGCCAAATAATCAAGTTTATGATTTGCAATAAAAATTAAAAAAAAAAATGTTTTTGCAAAATAGAAAAGAGAAAGGAGCACCTGCACTTCAGCCAATCCCTTAAGCAGGTGCTCTCATTATGGATGTTCCCGTCTATACTGTATTACAAAGGAAGGCGTTTTATACTGTCGAGCGAGTGTTTATTTTGCAAAAAGGAAAACAACTATTTAACTCTTTAACATCAACTTCGACAAGACATTCTGTTTCATACTGTACGAGTTTGTGCCAGATAAAACTGAAAATATCTTTTTTAGTGTGGACAGTTTTTTAGTGTTACATTCTTATCTCTGTGGTTTGGAAAAGAAGTGAACAGTACAAAACCTGATCAGCCTGTGAGTCACTTACAGACTAATGCATGATTTGATTTTATAACGCATGCACAGGTAATTTCTCAATAGCTCTTACATAGTAAGATGATACACTAAGAAAGACTCATTGGTAGTCTTGCAATATAATATAGCCCTATAAAGTATACTCAAAAATATATTATGTTTTGCATAAAATATTTGAGTATTGTATGAATGATGTGTTTTTTTATATAAATCTTTTAAGTACATGTATATTGCTAGTTTTAAAGGAAGCAGTACTTTTTAATCAATAAAATAACCTGAGTGTTTGTTTTCTTTTGCAACTGTGTAGAAGTATGACTGCCTTTCTCAGTTGTCTCCCCTAGTACTTGTCCAGCAGTGCATGTGGGGTGTTGTTGTCAATATCAGCCCAGTAGGGCAGCTGCTGCTGGAGGTCAGATGTCAATTTGTCCACCAGGGGTTGCAGGAGGTCAAACAGGAGCTGGGAACCAGGAGGGGCCAGGTGCAGCCCATCATTCAACATGCTGCTCCACTCCTACAGGTAAACAGCCACTGAGTATTTAATACAAAGTGCATCCATTATAAAATGCTCAACTGTTATATAAAATCCAACATAAAAGTTATAGCAGTACAACAATGGATCCACAATACGCTGCATTTAGTTACCCGCAGTTGTTTGAACACTATTATGTTAATTGACACCTTTGTGCTAAAATGGAGCTCTATGAGACAAAACATAAATTAATTTGTTTCCTTTTTTTGCATTAAGTTTTAACAAAGTGAACAGCCAATGCTAACTGTTTATGAGAGCAATGCATAACATAGTAGTAAAATATTGGAGTAACCAGCATAAATAATCATAGATTGATAATCATTAACCTTTTACCTTGCAGATGCAGAATCTGAGTTACAACATTGTATGAGATAATCCCTGAAAGGAGCTGTCTAACCTGGGTCTGCTCTGTTTGCTAGGCATTAAAGCATGTCTATTTGAGGTAAAGGGTTCATAAACAATTTATACGCAGCATTACTACCTTTTCATTGGCCATTGCTGTGTAGAGATCCACGGAGAGAGTGCCCACCTCAGCTGCCACAGACATACATGTTTTTGCATATTCCTTTGTTGGTTCATTGTATTTACCAAAGATACGACCTGAAATCAATAATTAATAGCAATCAGATTCAGTTTTTCAACTTCTGTAATCATTTGTACAATACTATAAAAGGTAGTTTCACAATCATCTCTCTCAATAAGTCTATTCTTAAATCAAAACTATGTATTTTCTTTTTTTTTTATAAAAACATGCAAGAAATAAAAGCATACAACAGTTAAAAAGTAAAATGGTTATATTTAAAATCATCATTTTCAAAATTTATCATTACTACCAATAATTTATCATTACCTACCAATTATTTATCATTACCTACCAATTATTTATCATTACCTACCAATTATTTATCATTACCTACCAATAATTTATCATTACCTACCAATAATTTATCATTACTTACCAATAATTTATCATTACCTACAAATAATTTATCATTACCTACCAATAATTTATCATTACCTACCAATAATTTATCATTACATTACCTACCAATAATTTATCATTACATTACCTACCAATAATTTATCATTACCTACCAATAATTTATCATTACCTACCATTCCTTTTGCAGTCCTCCTCCCATTTCTTTTCATCACATGTTGGAGGGGATATCAATATGATCTTCTGTCTTTCAATTCCTATGTCCTGAACAATAAATGAAATAAAAATAATATATGTACATGTAACTAAAAATGATATTTTGTGCATATTATGAATGTACTGACTTCCTACTCCCATGTTACAATATATCTACTTTGACAATTTTCATAAATGTGAAATTCTAGTACATTCTGGTCTTAATAAATTTAACCCCCTTTATCAAAGAAAACACATTTTTTTGTTAACTTAATTGCTTATGGCAATCTCCCTCTAGATGAGGACTTTCACATCGTCCTTGGTGTGGAAACCTGAGCACCCTAAAAAAACCTATGTGTCCAAAAAAGTAACTTAAGCTCCAAATAAGGGAGATATACCGTACCATTTTTAATGACTTTGGTATGCCATGGCCAAGGATCGAACCCACAACAGTCCAGTTAAAAAGCAGGCACTCTTACCACTCAGACCAGAACTAATTTATATTTGACTTTTTATTAAGAGCTATCTTGGTAAATCAGCTACTTTCCCTCTAACACCCTTGACTGGCTGCTTAAAACCAAACAGCATTTGCTAAAAGAGACATCAGATTGACAAAACATGTCTTATGAGGTAAGCATTGGTAAAATTAAATATCACAGATAACTACAGCTATGACCAATATCCCAGCTGAATGTATGGTCGTGAGAGAATGGTTAAACAACAGAATGGAATGTAATCAGAATGGGACATTTTCTGCGTCCCCACTTCAAAATGAGAAGATGGTGTATAAAAAAGGGAGATAAGAATCAGTGAGAAATAAAGTAGACCATATTGGTATTGTAGACAGAAATAAAACATATCATAGACATACAGAAGTTATTTCCACATTATTAAGCATTTGTTTCTATGAAAACATAGAAGAATTGAGATGTGGCTAGACAAAGAAAGTTAGGCAAGACAAAGATAATTAGGCAAGATAGTTAGGCAAGACAAAGATAGTTAGGCAAGACAAAGATAGTAAGGCAAGACAGAAAAAGATAGTTAGGCAGACAGACAAAGATAGTTAGGCAAGACAAAGATAGTTAGGCAGACAGACAAAGGTAGTTAGGCAAGACAAAGATAGTTAGGCAAGACAAAGAGGAATGGCCAGGACTGTGGATACCTGGAGGTACTGGACCATGTCCACTAGGTTCTGCCGGTACTCGTCCAGAGGGACATGCTGCCGCTGACACAGGTCTCGGTCCACCGAGTCGTTGGCCCCCAGGAATATAGTGACACACTGGATGTCGGCCACGTCCTCGCGCTGAACCAGCTTGGGGAGGATGATCTTGCACCATCTTGTATTGTAGCCGGAGAAACCCCGATTGATCACATCACACTTCCTGGCGGGAGTTAAAGATGGGGTTATAATAATGAAAATATATCAGTTGTATAGCGTACAAACAATTAACGGCCACATTGTTTCTAAAAATAATCCAGCCACAAAAATAAAAAATTATGATGCCACCACAGGAAAGTTTCTGTCTTTTAAGGGTAATCCTTAACCACTAAATTGCATTGTTTGTATACCGCAGAGTGGGGCTGAAATGAATACCTGGGTACCTGGGGATTGGGTAGAAAGTTGCCGGTACACAGGTACAAAATTATTGCCCATAACCTGATGTAGTACTTTTCTACAATGATATCCCATGTACTGATTTTCTTTATAACATATATACATGTCAATAGCCAATTCGTAATGATATCATAATTCTACAAACTGTCAAGAAAAAAGCCTGTAATTAAGTGATTATTAAAATGTATTAAAATCCACTATCTCAATGAGAAGTAATAACAGGTGGTAGTGTTTTTACATGAAATAACTACATCTGAATGGGTACCCGCATACCCACAGGTAATAGGATGATGGGTAAGAAGGTAACAAAAATCAACTCATTTAGCCATCCCAAAGAGGAGCATAACCTAACTGAAAGTGATTTTCAGTCTTCACATGTTTTATCGTGTCCCCTCTTCATCAGTACCGTACTGAGGAGAAGCTGTGAGTGAAACAGTACAAAACCTGATCAGTCTGTGAGTTACTCAGTTTATACTGATCACATCAGTCATCCAAAAATATCTTTATTGTGGTAAAGGTTTTTATCCTTATGTGTCTTTGGTATATAGTGCAACCTTCAGTATTTTGCTTCAGGGGTTTGGTAGCAGGCTTACCCAAGGGAATTTGACATTTTTTTAAATTTTTTTTTTTGAAGTCTAAATCCCCACCCTAGAGCAATGGAAATTTGTCAAATTCCCCAGAGCTGGAGATGCTTTGCTGGGATCTAAAGTTTGGCTAAAATCTATTTCCTGAGACTTGGGACCATTCTGTTTGTCATATTCCTATCTGTTGGAAATGTGTCTTTGTTTGTCACTGTCAAATGTCTTTTGTATCCACCCCAGGGCAAAATACTGATAGGTTCATAAATAGAATATAAAATGAAAATAATGATTATTAATGTAAGTATATAGTGCCTTTTAGGAACACATTCAGAGGAGTTGAGTTACATTTTCCATTTAAATATATATATACAGTCAAACCTGTCTTAAGCAGTCAGTCAATGGAACAAGAGAAAGTGGCCACTTAACCGAGGTGACCTCTAAATGAAGTTTAAATATGTAACAGAATGCTACAGTTTGGTAATATCAAAAGTGACCGCTCAATGCAGGTTGACTTAGTACAGGTGGCTGCTAATACAGGTTCAACTGTATATATATCTCCTCTCCCTTCTTCACTCCATACAACATATGGAAGTTTTCTATTAGAAAATTCAACTGTTATGAATAAGCATTGACATACATGTATGGGAAGGCTCCCATATGTCTATGGTATGTGTGATGACAAAATGTTGCATAAATCCAGTATTGGGATCTACAAAATTCTAAATGCTTACAGCAGAACTCTTGGTTCTTATAAATGCATTGAAAATTAAAACACTTTAACAATGAAATTTAAAAACTAGAACTATCACTAAATGTGATTAATACCCCCGCAATACTGCTTTAGAAATGATGAAGTTATTAGGATTAAGAAGAAGAGTATGAAAAAGACATTTTTACATTAGTTTTTTTTCCAGATTTTTGGCCGGGTTACACAGGTTGTGCTTGATCATTGTATGAAATTGTTTTGAATTCCAACCAGTAGTTTTAAAGTTAAGCTCCGGACAAGGAAAAGTAACAAAGGGCAATAACTCTGTAATTACAATAGATAGAGTTATGGTTCTTGTGCACTGCACTTCCTCTTATTGTGGTTGACAATTGTATGAAATTGTTTTGAATTCCAACCATTTTTAAAGTTAAGCTGGACAAGGAAAAGTAACAAAGGGAATAACTCTGTAATTACTAGATAGAGTTATGGTTCTTGTGCACTGCACTTCCTCATATTGTGGTTGACCATTGTATGAAATTGTTTTGAAATCCAACCAGTAGTTTACAAGTTATACTCTGGACAAGGAAAAGTAACTAAGGGCAATAACTCTGTAATTCCTATAGATAGAGTGGTTCTTGTGCACTGCACTTCCTCATATTGTGGTTGACCATTGTATGAAATTGTTTTGAAATCCAACCAGTAGTTTACAAGTTATCTCGGACAAGGAAAAGTAACAAGGGCAATAACTCTGTAATTCAGATGAGTTATGGTTCTTGTGCACTGCACTTCCTCTCCATGTGCTTGATCATTACATGAAGTTGTATTGAATTCCAATAACGCAACGGACCGCTGGACCGACCGACCGACCAACTGACCGACCGACCACCGGGTGACTCCTATATACCCCCCCAAACTTCGTTTCTGGGGTATAAAAAAAAAAATCAGTTGACATGATGGAGTGTTTATGACACATATTTATCAGAGACAGTAGTAATGATGCCTGTGCTGTTTGAACAAAATTTACCTTTGTAAGTGATCTGCTAGAAGGCTTCCCCAACATCCATCTTTGCTGAAACTGAACTGGAATAGAGAAGCAAACAGATCTGACAAAAACACTGTTTTCTCTTTGAAACTATATGTTATTCATTGTTACATTCATTTTCAAGCATGAATGTTTACCAGTAAATAAGTATCACAAATAGATGGCATATTTAATTGGCCTAAGCACTTAGTTATGGATGCACCTACATGTAAGTTCCACATAGTGTCATAATAAATCAGCATTTTTCTTTTTTGAAGTAACAGATTAATTTGTTACCTGGTTAAAGCTATGAGAGATACCCCAGTACCAACCAGTCCTGGAACTACCCTTATATGCTGAGCGCTAAGCAAGGGAACTCTACCGAAGTACCATTTACGCTTTTGGCATGTAGTGGCTGGGTTTAACGCACAACCTCCTGATTCAAGAGCGGAAGCTCTGACCATTCAGCCACCAAAAATCAATTATCATGATTTTCTGAGTCCAAGGGCCATAACTCAGTCAAAAATATGACAAGGTGCTAAGCGATAAACAATTAAATCTTGTCTGAAACTCAGATCATACCACGTATCACCATCTTCAGTAATTGCCTGACTCAAATTTATGTATTTTTGTAATGAAGATAAAATTGAGTGTGCTCAGCAGTTGAAAAGGCTTTTTCTTACAGATAAGATCCACTTATGTACAGACAAATAAAAATGCTTAAAAAATTTGCAGTTTAAATTTATTTGATTTTCCATCTTGCAAGTGCTGACTAAAAGCTACTTAAGGGTAGAGGCAGACTGACTTTGTCTTTGGGGAGTCTGTTCAAGAGAATGATGGATGCTGTATAAAAAGGCGGATTTTTTTCCCAGAAATTTGGATGAATTGCTGGCTATGTCCATTTTAGGTGTTGTTACCTGATGAGATTATCTAGAGGGGAAGGGGGGTTTGGGGTTGGAGGTCCACATGACTGTCTAAGATCTTGTATAGCATGAACAAATGGGCAGAATTTGCCTCAAATTTCTATAACCATAACGGCTTCCAGACTGACTTGAGTACGTTAAGAATGAAATCTATATTTGTCTTGATATCAATATAGTTTCTCCTTTTCAATAGACATGTCAAGTGTGTTCGGCATAACATAACTAATTAGGCGATAAGAAAGTTTTCTCGATTTTGTCTTACATTATGATCATTTCTGACAGCCATGACTATCATGATTGACAATTGTAACAAGTAATTTGATTGGTTGACTAACTTGTTCCCTTGAGTTAACTTGATCTCTCAAGATAATAAGTTGTTCCCACAAGTTATTATCCCCCATATTCATTCCCTCAAGTTATTTTCTATTTTCTTGATTTTTTATTTCTTTCCCTCAGCTTATCTTGTTCCCTCAAGATAACTTCTCAACTTATTATCTCATTCCATCGAGATGATTAAGCCATTCCCTCAAGTCAATATCTTGTTCTCAATTTTTCTTTTCCTCGAGATATTAAGTGTTCCTTGAGTATTATCTGTTCCCTTTTGACATAAGAAGAGTAGTGCATATCACCTCTATGCAACTGTAGTATTGACACTTGAAAAAACTAGTGCATTTAGTGCTGATGTGGATGACTTCAGTGTTCACACCCGACATCTGCCCATCATGCTCTCTTTCTTGGAGTCTGTCAAAGTCTTCATGAAGTTGTCTGGCAAGGTAGTAATGGCATAGTCCCATCAATAAGCCGCTCTCTGCATAACATTCTATTTTTGATACTGATTGTCATGCCTCTGTGTCTGGTAGGGGATAGCGCCAAACCGAAAGTAGCATGATATCACAAATTACGGGTACACAATATTTAATGTGGACTAGTAATGGCATAAACTCTTATATGTTTATAAACAAATACTGTACTACAGGACTGTACCACGAAGGTACGTTAGAGGTAATTGAAATTTCTGACTGTACTGAGTATGTTATCTGTAATATCAGTGTCTCTTAATACTATATACATGTAGAACCTTTGAAACATGGGCCAAACCGCCTGGTACGAACTTGAAAAGGACGAAACCACACAACTGGTGTGACACTGCGAGCTCAATAAACGCATTCATGTGCAAAGTACATGAAACAAAAGTGTAACTCAGATGTACACTAATGATCTAATGATGCATACCTGCGTCAACGAATCTCCAAACAGGACGATTTTAGGCCATGACCGCTGCATTTTCGATGAGTTGGTAGACAGCCTGACCCAAGATAACGTCACTGACACCGCCAATTTCCTCTGGATCAATACTTGTTGAAAGAAACGTACCACGACCATCAATTTCTAATTAGTTATCTCTTTTCTGTCTGCTATTCACAACATGTTAGCTGCCAATCAATGTCCAATATCGCATATCGATCTCTTGCCAGTTTTAATATTAGCCAATCAAATCTAAACAAATTTTCAGTGCTTGACTGGCAATATGTCTCTCGGGTCGTCCCTTTTGAGGGGATCTGTGAGAAATGTATTATGTAGTAAAAGTGCGTTACGAAAAAGACAGCAAATAGAACCAGCACTGTATCGTTTATTTAGTATTGATTCGACATCAACTGGAGGATCTATATATAAACCCGAGCATCTACAGTTTTGAAAGGTTAAAAACCAGAACGTTGATTTTTTTTTTTTCTTATATAAACGCATTAAGTCGTATCTGTCAACGATTTCACCTAAATATGTATGCTTTTAGAGTTATAATGCCAACTCTTTCTTCCAGATAATTGACAAAGAAATCAATCCCTATGTTGACCAGTGGGAGGCAGAAGGTCAATTTCCAGCTCACGAAGTCTTCAAGAAACTTGGGGATGCTGGTTTCCTTGGTGTTTCAAAACCAACAGGTATCATAATCATGGCTGAAGATCAAAAATAAATAGACTATAGAAAATTAAAGAAATATTTTATGATTTATTTTAATATTTAAGAGGGCATTCTAGATCTCTTGATTTGATTTTTTAAAAGAAAAATGAGAAATAAAAAAACATAAACAAAAATATAATTTTCTATTGTATGGTAAGGCCTAAAAAAAAAATACTCTTGTTTCTGGTGACACCCCTCAAAAAAATTTGGGTCGGTAGGTGGTTTTTTTTTTTTTTTTTTTTTTTTTTTTTTTTAACATCTGTTTACCAGCAAGAAGAAGAGAGCTATACAACCAAATGGAATTTCACACACTTTGAATGTACATGCAAGTCTTCTTGACTAATGTATTTAAAACAAAGACAGTGTGCAGTTAATAACCATTTTTTTATTTCTTAACATTTATATTAAACTATTGACAATCAAGGAATGTCAGACTAGAATAATGAAATGACTAGTTTAAGGAATGCCTAAAAGCATGAGAAATGACATTGTCAGAATACACAATTACTTTTTCAAATAATAATAATATCAACATGTTTGCAAGGCAATTTAAAAAATGTGATACATATGTGATAGTAATATCTGTGATAGTTGTAATTTTTTTTACTATGCTCAAAATATTTATTATTTTAGAATGCAATTTCTTTCCAAGACTGTGATACTTATGACATATTAATTTTGACTGTGATAGTACCACAAAAGCATTTTTACTTTTAATATTGAAAACTGCAAATATATCCCATGGATATACATTAGAATGACTTTAATATTCATTTAAAAAAATTTCAAACACAATATATTATTTCTTTAAACATAATAATCAGCATGTTTCCAATGCAATATTTAAAAAAAGTGATACATATGTGATACATGTAATACTGTTTGTGATAGTACTAACTTTTAACTATACTCAAAATATTTTTAATTACCACAAAAGCATTTTTTACTATAATTTTGAAAATTAATATATATCTCATGGATATACATTAGAATGACATTAGAATGGCCCTTTCCCTCATATAGACTCATTTTGACACCCTCAATAGGTACCACATAAAGCCTGAAGAATACCAGTTAAACCTTTATACCAAATATAATTATATTAAATCCTCATTTCCAGACCACTGAGAAGCAGCGAACAACATAAAACCTGATCAGCCTGTGAGTTACTCACAGGCTGATCTGGTTCTATGTTGTTTGCATAGGTCTTTTCAGGGTGTCCTCTATGAGGGAAAGGGTCTATATTCACTTGGAAATAAATATCATGTCAGAATATTTATTTCTGTGTTTGTTTTTTTTTATTTTTTTGCACCAAATGGACGGGCATGAACTGGTTTGAATCCCATATCCCTACAAGATTCACACATGGGCAATACTGTCTTGAAATGTTTTTTCAATTCCTCATCAACTACAGCATTTTCTGATGCACAGAAGCAACAAAGATCAGCTTTGGCAAAGTCTGCCCTATAGAATGCAAGCTCGACTGGTGTGTTACATGCTATGCCAATACGGATGATATAGCTCCCCCCGTCTTTCACTACACTTTTGTGAAGTTTCAGCTTTCTGTTGATGCACATCTCTACAATGTCATTATACAACTCATCCTTCCTGTTATTGCTGTTCAAAAGAAATACATGTATGAGATTTTTAAATTATGAAACCAATCTAGACAGCCATAAGATCAGCATTACATTATGTCGCAACATATATATCATGTGCTGATTTATTAATTTATATCTTGAGTGGCCTAGTGATTTATGCGTTGGACCAGTGTTCTGCGTGGGTTTGAACCCTCTTCAGCCGGTTTTTTTTTTTTTTTTTTTACAAAAACTAAACATTCATTGCTTGGTACTTGGTGATTCCAGGAAGCGGATATGAGAGATTTTCTTTAAAAACAAGCAAACTAACATAAATTTGAAACTACCAAATCATTTTTAATAAACAATTTTAAATTAGATTGTTGCAAAAGAATTTCAGGAAGGACATTTTTTATTTCTTTTTGTTGATTTTTTTTCTACTGAAGTATCTCTCTGTCAGATTAAAGTATGCATACCATGATGACTTTTTCTCAGGAAACACCTTCGATCCTGCCAAGAGTAAGTTGAAAGCATTTATGCGTGTTTCTACTCCTATGCCCTTCTCAGGATGATTCCCCTCTGTATGTGTAGGGGTTTTACATTTTAGGTATAATGTTTTCAACGGATAAAAACCCATCAGATCAGCTATGCTCAGGCTCGGGTCAATGACATACATTGATGAATCTGATGCCTGGATTTTTGTCTGTAACAGATCATGAACACATAATCTTCATAGAAATTGATCAACCATTATTCTTTAAAAAAATACAATGTGGGTGGTCCAATTTTCAGTATATCAAAAAGGTACTGACAAAGTCACAAAATATTATTATGATATTCAACAGTGTTCCAAACCCAAACTAAATGGTTCACCGATACCGGTACCAGGGCCAAAAACAGACGAGAAATTTCCACTGATATTGCAGCAATACTTGATCTGTAGATTATTTTTAAAATTCGTATCAGTAAATTTGCATCATAATCATTCCAGTGAATGATTTAATTATTTATATTATATTTATACACCTAAATTTACCGATCTATCGTGATATTTAATTTTTTATTTTAACGATTAATCTTAAGATTAGAACGAATTACATACCGAGCACTTTGCCTCAATTTCAACATCAGGTTTGTAACCGTGTATGTCAAAAAACAGTTGCTTTGGTGTATTTCTAGTTTCTATTGCTTTTATTTCGTTTGCTCCGTCAAAGTGCTTGCATTTATCTACCCGAACTGCAAGCAGACATGTTAACACCGGCGAGTGCGCAGCCATTTTGTAACCTGGCAACGACATGCGAATTTTACGACGAATAAAAATATCGTTGTCATCTACAGCTAATTGTCGCTAATAAATACGCGTCGTTGTCTTGCCGGGTTCCACTACGAAAATTGGCCATAAAAAAAATGCGGTCGGGGGTAAAAAAGTACGGTCGGTCGGGTCACCAGAAACAAGAGTATTTTTTTTTTAGGCCTAAAAAAAAAAAAAAAAAAAAAAAAAAAAAAAAAATAAGTCATTTATTCAAATCTTACATTGTTTTCAATTGGCTGGCATCGTTTTTTCAACGAAACATCACTAGTGTGCATGTCTGTATAATTCAGTGAGGCTGACTTGAGAGTACAATGAAACGACGCATCTGATTGGTTTTTCATTTATATAATCATTGTAGTATGTTAATAAAAATTGAATTTTTTGTCAGAAATAATGTACAACTAGGGAATTTTGGTTGCACAGGTTTTTTTTATTTCATTGCTTTACTGAAAATATGCCAGATGACAAAAAGTACTTATTGAAAAGGAGGTTTTGCGGGTGTTTTGTACAAAGTGCATCAAATAATAGCCATGCATCAATAACTCGCCACATTTTGACTTTCTAACGCTAAAAGGGATGTTGACAAACATATCTTGTAAGAATGATGTCACATGGAATCCATTTAATAAAAAAACAAGGTCAAAACAAAAAAGGCGTCGGAATATTGATGCGTCAGAATAGAGTACCGTACGATACTTTATATGGATCTAGATTGATCACGATGTTACAACTTACATGCAGAGATTGATCTACATATATGATCATTATAATACATTTGGGACATATCTGGAGGTTGAAATTAAGCTTTCCATGCAGCTCTGGTAAGGGGCATATCAGGCTAGATATGTATCAAGCAGCCACAATAGACAGAGACACATGTAACCTTTCATTGAGTTGGATGCACATTTCCAAATTGATTAGTATCTCCAAAGTTTATGAAAGGCTATCTCAGTCTTCTTTATCATATATTGACTTGTTATCTTTCTTATTACTTCATGATTAAAAACATAACAGCAAAAACATTTGGTTGGAGTTTTTCATGTGCTTTTTAGCTCACCTTGTGTATGCTTAGCATCTTTATATCTTCTTCAAATTTTATGACAATGTTTATAGCCATAATCTCTTGGCCAAGTTTGATTATTGCTGATATCTGCTCATTAGGTCTGGAATAATGGCCCTTAAATGATTAAACAATATCAGATTTCATGTTGAGTACACTCGGGCATCTTCATTTTTAAAATCATTCTTCTGCAAACTTTATGACAATGTTAATAAACATAGTGTCCAGGCTGATCTGGTTTTATGTTGTTCGCATAGGTCTTTTCATGGTTTCCTCTATGAGGGAAAGGGTTAAGCTATGGTCTTCAAATTTGGACCACTGGACCAGTTTTGTGTGTGACATTGAACTTTGACCTTGGATGACCTTGATCATGACCCCATGACCTACTTTTGTGTTTTTAAGCTACATTCTTCAAATTTGGCCAAAAGGTACTGTTTTATGTCTGGAATTGAAATAATCTTGCTGTATTACTGTATGGATGTATTCAGTATGACTATGCTACGTACAGACAATAGGTTTTGATTAAATCTGAATCAAATCAGCTGTTAGAGTAATCTGTATTGAAATCTGCCCCAGTTAAAATATAACTGGAGCAGATTTCAACAGAAATCTAGCAGAGGCCAGTAAGAAAAATATAACCAGAGCAGATTTCAATAGAGATAACTGTTTGAGCAGAATTTTAAAATGACGCTATTGGTAATTGGGCCAGTGAACCCATTAAAAATATTTCAGAGTATGGTGGACTGGGGTTAGACTACAGCTACAGTATAGCTGTGGCAGAGGAACTGGGAGCCATCCATTGTGGTGGTGTCCCCATGGCCGTAGGTGTACAGACGGATATGGCAACTCCTGCTCTAGCAAGGTACAGCTTCACACTTAACTATTTATCACTCAGACTGGCACTAGAAATGCAGAACTAGGGTGTGAATTATCAAATTTCAATAGTGTTAGAATAAAATAACACTTTTTTTTTTTTAGAAATTCAGCAACTTGCAGCCTATTTCTGTGACTTTTTGCATATTTTTTTTTTTATAACCACCAATTTTGAGGATATAGGGGCACATGGATTTGTCTTTGCCTGTGTGTACAGCTTCATTACACAAAATGATTTAATCCTGCAGTGAATCAAGAAACATGATACTTATATGTTTATCCTGATCAGTAATTAAGCATTTTAAATCAGTGTTACATTTGTAATCACATTTTGACAACTTGTAAGATTTTAAAACTTATCAGTACTATCTTGTTAAGAAAATATACACATTAACCCTTTCCCTCATAGAGGAAACCATGAAAAGACCTATGTGAACAACATAAAACCAGATCAGCCTGCGAGTAATGTTCGCTGCTCCTCAGTGGTCTGGAAATGAGGATTTTGTAATTAAATTTGGTAAGGTTTGAGTTTGGCTTTCTGCAGATCAGGCTTTATGTGGTACCTATTGAGTGCGTCAAAATGAGTCTATATGAGGGAAATTAAGGGTTAATAGCTGAGAATTACTTTAGTCTGACATGGATTATGTCATAGGCAAACAAGAGATGAAATGATTTAAATTGAGTCATAAAGGGTTGACAGATGTACCAATAACTTTAATAATTATAATTCTACATGTAGTTGTTATCAGTAAAATTTGAATTAGCTAACCATTCTGTCATAATCAATATTTATCCAAATATCAACCATTTGCAATTGAAGATAGGTAATATTTTTCTCACTCCCCCCCCCCCTCCCAATCGAAAGATTTATTTTGAATTTCATTTGTTATTTGTTTTATTGATAGAAATGCCTCTTTTAATAATATATTACACATACAAAGTTACTTTTCTGCGTTTTTAAAAAAAACTTTTAAATTCTCAAATACCTGGTATGTGAAATAAGAGTAAGACTCATTCTAAACACTACTGATAGTATTGATAACATTTATCAGTTATTATCTGGATTATCCATATCTTTAAAGTTTTAACACATCATGTTTCTGACTACTTGTGTGCATTTCAGTTTTGGTAGTGAGAAGGTGAAGAAAGAGTTTCTAGCGCCCTCCATCTCAGGGGATAAGGTAGCCTGCCTGGGGGTCAGTGAGGTGGGTGGGGGCTCCGATGTCGCTAGTAA
Organism: Solen grandis; assembly: GCA_021229015.1. NCBI lineage: Eukaryota > Metazoa > Mollusca > Bivalvia > Adapedonta > Solenidae > Solen > Solen grandis. Next base: position 69,221,120 of record CM037780.1, on the reverse strand, counting down.
GTACACAGGAGGTCAGATAAATACACAGGGGGTTAGTTGGGCATTTATCATTTGCATATCTTTTTTTTTTTTCAGAATAAAATTCATAATCTACTAGAATTCAAATTTATTAAGCAATTTCAATCAAGCTTCAGGCTTCAGGGCTCAAATTTAATTTTTTTTCCCACTTGCAAAAAAATGCAAGTGCCTTTAATATCAATTTGCAAATTCCCATACTTAAGTCTTACTCGCAAATTATTTTACTTTCATGGACAATTTACTGGTGTGAATTTTGCTTGTGATATTTAAACAAGCCAAGAGTGTTTAGTTTGATGATGTTATTATTTTATTAAAATTATCTCATTTAGACATGTTTAAAAAAATGTTTAAGCCAAAATTTTCACTCGCAAAAAAAAAAAAATTGCTAGTGGTTTAAAACATAACTCGCAAACTTGATATTCTACTCGCATTTTGCTGAAAAGCAAATGTTAATTTTGAGCCCTGAACTTGGAAATAATATTAATAGCCATATCTGACTCGGCCAAGTTTAATAATGTCAGATTTCACTTTCTTAACATTTTACCTGCTGCATATCAATCACAAGGTCATAATCTTTTACCTACTATATCAGACCATTATGTCAGGAGTTATGGCCCTTGAATTATATGAAATGCCAGATATCTGCATTGATTCAGATTAATTCAGTATCATAATTTTGATTTAACTTGAATGAATGAATATAATATTGATGATTATAAAATAAGAATTTTATTGATGTATAAATCACTTGACCAGGTATACAGACAAAGGCTGTGAAGAAAGGTGGGGATTACATCATCAATGGAGGCAAGATGTGGACAACATCAGGGTTCCAGGCAGACTGGATGTGTCTCTTGGCTAACACCGGTGACGGACCTCCCCACCGGAACAAGTCCCTCATTTGTCTCCCCATGGATACAAAGGGTATGTCAGAGTTGAGTCCTTCATCTGTGTCCTGATATCAAAAAAGGGGGTTTGGATGTAAAGTCTCTCATTTTTTCCCAATGGACATAAATGGCATATGATAATTAGGTCCCTCATTTGCTTCACCAAGGTAAGAGTTATGACCCTGGGCACCATGATTAGAATTCTTCTTTGAAGGCGCCGTGGTCCAATGGGCGCAAAGAACTGGTCCAACCCAGGAACCATCGAGAGGGATTAGTATAAGTTGTAAGAACTTGTTTCCCAATCGACGTAAAATAAATAAGTTTAAACTAGAAATCTTCTTCTTACTGCATGGCTATACAGTATGTGACTTTTCATTGGAGTCACATAAGACAGTCTCTCAATATTTTCAAGTTTAATACAGTTATCAGGTCTCCATCTTTACATCCTGTATAATACTGTGTAAGGGTGCACATGTATTTTGCATTTTATAATTGCTTGTGTCAGTTACCAGTTATATTCATGTCTTTAATGTAAAACACATCTGCAGTGCAAACATTTCTTCCTTGATTTGTAACCTCATTGTGTTTTGTGTTGATCATCTTCCCCTCACTTTTCCCAGTTTCATTTGCATTTTTATAAGATATTGAAGATTACCACAATAGCTATCAGTGCACGTCATAATTATGTATGAATATCATATCATGTGATTTACTTTTTTTAATGTTACATATAAATTATATATTAATATTATAAATTGATAAATGTGATTATCATTACTTAAATACACACATGTTAAATACCATGCAAAAAAGTCTACCTGTCAACTGATATGTATATAATATATATAATTGAATGTGTGAGTTATACCACATGAAAATACCTGGTAGGATAAACTTTTATTCTATTACTGATGAAGTGAAGTATTGATGTGAATTTGTCGTCTGTTAAATCTATCCACCTGTTGCACTGTGGACCAGATCCACAAGTGTTGTTTGCCAAGATTGCTTTATGTAAAAAAAAACAATGCTGCTAATGTGCAAAAAGAATACTTATGATTTAGGAAAGAAATACAGTCGAACCCCGGTTATTCGAAATGCCGGGGATAGGCGTTTTATTTCGAGTAAGGCATGTATTCGAATAACCCAAATCACGTTGATCGTTGAGACTAAAGCCCATCCCAACCACTTTTTTCGTGCAGTGAATGTAATTTATAATGTACACTTTTTTAAAACATGCTATGATTAAGTAATATAAGTGAAAACGACTATAGATGATTATTTTTTATTTTTCAACTTTCATCTTCTTATGCATAAATGATATCGATACATAGATAATCAATGCATACATCAATAACAAAGATACATACATACAGGTACATTTATCAGGTCTGACTAAATCACAAGCGACTACATATGCCCAATATCAACACCGTCTTGAAAACAGCAATGGGTAATTAATTGATTTACCAACATTCATCCTTTTTCTGCATATATGCATACTTCAATACATACATGAACATTCATCATGTCTGACTTAACCACAAGAAAAATACATAACATCGTCTCAAAAAACGATGTAATCATGGTCTGTTGTTACACTTGTTTAAATTTTCCTTTACAAGCGTATCCAAAATTCTACAATCATCACCTTTATGATTAAACTGGACAAATATCCAATCAATTAACAACTTATGCAAACTGTAAGCGGCCATCTCAACCAATTTCGGTAATTAATTGACGTTCGCGCCTTTCCATTTGTTTGTTTTCAAAATGTCGCCGGTATTTAATGCTTGTCAGCGTCTTCGGAATAGGAGGTGTGAAAATCATACGGGCAAAAAATTTTTTCAAATGAGGCCAGGTATCGAATGCCACAAATTTGAATAACCCAGATATTTTTATATAGAAGAAGGAGAGTGATCGGGACTAACGAAGTATTTCGAATGAAACAGGGTATTTGAATGAGAGGTGGTTGAGTAATCGGGGTTCGACTGTATATGAATGGAAAAAGAGTGTTGAAATTATTTTACAAGATATGAAAAACATACCATGTTATTAATTATGAAAATATTTGAAAAATAAAGACTCCATCTTAAATCAATAATTTTTGTAGCCTGCAAATAATATTGTTGTGTTTAACTGAATTAAAAATAGGATTTACAGAATTATTACTAATGGGAACATGGGAGTATGACTACCTGGTTAGTGTAGGGGGTAGTAACTTGGTAAAATTTTAGGTATGCTAGAGATAATAAGTCACTAATACTTGTGGGTTGGCGTACAATTCAGAGACCATGCAAACACTACCGTCAAAGTCAAAAAGAAATTTACATACAAGCAATATAGGTTAATGTCGAATTGATGAAATATAAATCAGTTTTAAAACTTTACCTCCTGCAGGTATTCACCTGGCAAAGCGCATTGACAAAATGGGCATGCGGTGCTCAGACACAGCGCAGGTGTTTTTCGAGGATGTGTGTGTGCCACAGGATTACATTATCGGGGAGGAGGGTATGGGCTTCACCTACCAGATGATCCAGTTCCAGGCTGAGAGGATGTGGGGAACTGCTGCTGGTACATACAGTCCTTTTGTAATATATCAACTGTATGATTCCTTGTAAACACCCCTGGATTCAGGGAATGGATATTGGGTGATTTTATAAAAAGTAGCAGGACTTGGTCAATGTGAGTTATTGCGATTGCCTCAGTTGTCTGTTTATTACATCTAAAATTAGTGATAAAAATTGATTTTACTCTGCCAAATGATCACCTCATGGCCCTCTACAAAAATGGTTAAAACAAAGTTGATCCCTTGAAAAATAAGGCTCCTAGGGAGTTGACTTGTTACTTTATCATCCTTGAAATATCATTTCTGGCAACATCTGGCTGATGTGTCAATTCTTAAATGATCTAAAAAAACCTTATTTAGGCTAATGCTACTCAAATATGCTGTTTAGGGCATGACCTTTTGTTCTTCTTTTATTATGAAAATACTCTTACATTTCTGAGGATTGAAAGGTCCTATGATAGACAATAGATCAGCGTGTGTGGTTCTGATCCCAGCTGGAGGTATAAGATTTTTTCATACAAAATGAACATCTGTACTTGGTCAAAAAAATAAAAGAAAATTCAGATGTATGAAAAGAACAACACAATTCCAACATATTGTAAAAAAATATGACATGCACATTTTCATTATCTTGTATGTGACATATTTTTCTGCTCAGCCCTTCTGCCCATGAACATGCTGATTGACATGACCATCGAGTACACCCGTCAGAGGAAAGCATTTGGACAGCCTATCCTCAACAACCAGGTCGTCCATTTCACAATGGCTGAGCTAGAGACAGAGGTGGAACTGCTGCGCTCCCTGCTCTACAGGACTGTTGGTATGTCCCCTGTCTGTCTGTCTGTCAGTCTACCAGTCAATCCATCTTCCTGTCTAAATCATTGTATCTGTCTATCTTTTTCTGTCATCTGGTTAGAATGTTACAAAACTACACAAGAACAAAAAAGAAACAATATGAAACCAATATAAAGTTCTGAAAAGGTATTTTGTTAAAATGTTGTTAATATGTAAGGGTATTTAAAACATGGCTGTCTGACATTGCCACTTTTTTGTTAGTCCCCTACCAGTGTTTACACTGGAGGGGACTATATGTTTGCCCTCCATCTGTCCATCCGTCCGTCCGGATGTCTGGAAATCTGGATCCCACGATAACTTTAAAACCGTTTAAGATAATATTATGAAACTTGGTATATGAATAAATGGCAGGATGGAGATTCTGCACGTCACTTTGTTTTTTTTTCTCGGACCAAATTTCTGGTTGCTATGGAATCGGAATCCTGTTCAGTCCTACACTCACATGAAGTTAGGTAACTATCATTGAAAATTCCTTCACACTTGGAATAATGATTCACCATGATGAGACCAATCCAGCAGACAAGTACAGATAACTGTCAAGGATAGTAAGAATTACAGCCCTTCCTCTGTGTCAGAGTGATATGTTGGGGATATTAATCACATTCAGGGATACTTTTAGTTGCTTATCTACCAGTTTAAACAAGTGGATGTGAAATAAAACTCTGGACAATCATGGAAATAACCACCATGACCACCATGAGAAAGACTTATTATTAATTATTAACTTGACAAGCTTGACCTAAACTTAAAAGTAGAAAATTTAAGTTTGAAAGAATTCTAGTCTTTGTTGATTTGTAACAGATTAAACCTTTGAAATTTGAATGAAAAGTCTTGTTTTTATATTCTGAAGGTGAAATGTTGAAAAACAAATAATAGAAATTTGAATCATTTGGATTTTAGATTTGAAATATTTTGCTCTGTGTGTTTTTTCTCCTTTAATCATGAACCCAAACATTTTTCGTGAGTTATTACAAATGGCATTTTAAATCCTGTTTAAATATTATAACAGAGATATTTTTGTTGTGATGAAAATTTAAAATACAAATAAACAAATAAAAAGATGCAAATATTAAATATGTTAAAAAACTGTTACTGATGGATTATTATGTTTATAAACATTGTGCATTAAAGGAATGAGGATGTTGGTGAATAGCATGTATACTTTGAAGTGCTTTAGTTTTGAGATTCCTGCAAAACAGACTATAATTCTGACACTCATTGATTCCTTTCTTTTTCCCAGCCCAGTATGTGGAAGGTAACGACGTAACCAAGTTTGCGTCCATGTGTAAATTGAAGGGTGGTCGACTGGCACGCCAGGTTACGGACCAGTGTCTCCAGTACTGGGGAGGGATGGGATACACTAATGAAGTCCTTGTCTCTCGCTTCCACAGGTATGGTTCTCATTTCAGTTTTCAATTTACAGTAAAACACTTCTAAGCTTGTCACAGTGGATGCTAAAAAGGTTATAAGTTTTGACAATTTACGAATTTTAATGGCAAGAATCTTAAAGCAAGCTGCATAAGGTTTGTCTGCACTACCGTATATGACTACCCATGACCAGATTTCATTGATAAATACCAAGCCAGGTTACATAAATATTGATGGCATATCATGCTTAGATAAATTTCACTGAGTTATAGGCATTTATTAAGTCTCACAAATGAAGTTTGGAGACTTATTTTTTTATTTTTTTCTTAATATTTTTGTCTGTGTGATTTCTTGGTTACCCTCCATTTTATTTCAATAAATTTCACAAGGCTTGTCAGTAACAAGTCCTCTTTTGCATATCTTTGGCACATCACACTCAAGTGAATTTTCATTGAGTTATGGGGATTGATATTTTTCGTGCATATTGGTCACATGGATGACCAAGTAGAAATTTGCAATTCATATTGATTAAAGTGCTTCTTCTTCTCCTCTTCTGGTCTTATTACCTCTTACCACTTGAAGTTGTAAAGTTATCTTTGGACAAACCAAACATCAGAATAGTAATATAACTGTAATAGTGGTACCTATCCATGCTTCAGCTGTGTCAAGATTTTTGTCATTGACAAAGTTACACTACAGTCACTGTTTCAAGGTGTATTGACATGTTTTATCCCTGTTTCAACTATGTCAAAATTATCAACGACAAGGATGTAAACAGATATTTAACTGTATGGATACCTGTTTATATATGTTAAGCTAAATGCTTGTTAGGGCATTTGATTCCTAATCCATATCAAAAGCCTGTTTTGTAGTTGACCCAAATGCATTTATGAAATGTTATTGACATGTATAGTTGTTTTGTTACATGCTTTAACTATCATGTGGCCACTGCAAGGTAGTTAAAACAAAGTCATAAGTAATAGTAATGCTATTTGGCAATTTCAGCTACCGTTCATTTATTCAGAGCCTTGAAATAAAACTTTTGATGGATGTAACTTTATAAATTTGAAATGAAATTTGTGGCTTAAGGAATTTGTTTTTCTGTTATTTCAGGGATATGAGATTGTTTTCTATAGGGGGAGGTGCAGACGAGGTGATGCTGTCAATCATATGTAAATATATGAACACATTGCCGAAACCTCCCGCCCACAAGTGATGGTGACCTGGTGGATAGTTTATCTGTGTTTGAGTCAGTTTGAATCTTTATTTCATGAAGATTTAGCTGAGAGATGTTAAGTTAAAAGTTCAGGTTTTAAAGCTTTATATGTCATTAACAAATTATGTTATTTGACATTGGGTGTTTTTGAGGATGTTCTATCCATGGATAGACATAATTGATATTTCTAATCTAACTAAACTAAATGGAACAATTTTAAATGAACCACTGTTATATTGATACAGGTGACTTAACAGACATGAGTATTTAAAATATAGGTGACATACCCTTATTTTTTCTAGCTTTTATACTCACCCTGTCAATGGCAGTGGTGTCACACCTTGGTAAAGGTTTTACATGCCACCCACTACATGTATCATGTGTATATTTCAGTAATCAACTATGCTAATTCAATTAATAATTATTATATATTTTGGTTAAAGTTTGCATGCAACATGCTATCATGCATATATCTCAGAAATCAGTTCTGGGATTGACTTGAAACTTCATTTAGGTGCTCAGAGGCATTGGACTATCAAGTAAGATAACTCTTGATTGAATTTATTGTAAATTATGGCCCCTTCTGAATTTAGAAATTTGGGTGAAACTGAATTTTGGTTTATTTTGCAGGCAATTTACTAGAATGCATATGTCTTAGTATCCAGCTAACCTTGTTGGTTTAATAATTCACTAAGGTATTCAGTGGTATTAAACAAACAAGTAAGATAACTCTTGATAAAATTTAATACAAATTATGGCTCTTTTTAGACTAACACAACTTTAAACTAATAAGCAGCAGAATAGTTCAGCACTGTCTTAAAGGCAGCTCTTGTTGTTAGTTACAATGGAGTGGCTTGAAAGTTTGTAGCACTTAACAATTCTTCAGTTTTAAAGATATTTCAATGAAACTTGGCATATGTGATCACTGACATGTAGTTGTACATGACTTATTGTGGAGCCTTGTCATGAATACATTTTAGAGTTATGGCAATTAAAAATTAAAAAAAAACAACAACAACAAAAAAACGTTTGTGATGCAATCTTCTTCAGTTTTAGAGATATTTAAGTGTAACTGGGCATGTGATGTCATCACAAAAGATAGTTGTAAACAATGTATTGTGTTGCATGTTTATGATTTTGTTGAAGAGTTCTTGGATAATATTCTTTGAGATCTTGTTTTGCTAATTATAAACAAGATGATGACTTTCATGAGACACATTTTTAATATCAACAGTTTTTTTTTTTCATGATAGTTTGTTGTTATTCTCTGTAACGTGACATTGTATAACGTCTTGTGGTGATACTCAGTTACATGACATTGTATAACGTCTTGTGGTGATACTCTGTTACGTGACATTGTATAACGTCTTGTGGTGATACTCTGTTACATGACATTGTATAATGTCTTGTGGTGATACTCTGTAACATGACATTGTATATTATCTTATTGTGATACTCTGTTATGTGACATTGTATAACATCTTGTTGTAACTGTCTTAGATTGTCATAGAAATGATTCTGACAATGGATTATAAGCTGATTAAGGATCAAAATAATGAGAAGTTTAATTCTTGATCTACTATACTGTGATAAAATCTGATTTTATGCATTTGTAAGCTCACTTGAGCACTCAAGCTCCTGGCTCAAATTCCACCAACAATACTTAGTGCTTAGTCATACTTATATCCTTAAACTAGGTAGATACACAGTCCACTATTACTACTTTATGAAATATTCAAGTACAGGACTAAGCCGAAATGAATTATTGCCTCAATAACTAACAATATTGTTAAGAAATAAAATATTTGGTTATTTTTATTATATAAACAAGACTAATAAAATTCACCGTTAAGTGTTTAAGTATTACTTAGTACTAAGAATGGCTGGTGGAATTCGACCCTGGTGAACTTTTGTGATTGTTCTTTGTCTTGTGTTGTTTGTTGTCAACAATATCTAGAGGACACAGTTTTGACCCACTCTTAATGAGCATTGATCAGAATGTTTTTCTCTTTGTTATCTTGGAGGAGTTAAATGGTTATTTGTGGTCAAAATTAAGGAACAGAACAGGTGTGTAGAGGCCACATCTATATGTCCAACCTTAATTGGACTAAATCATATTGTTTTGCACATGAAATCTTTGATGGTTTCAAAACTGGCTCACATGGGGACAAAAATGGTGACAAATCTTTAAAAAAAAAGTTAGTAACACCCTAGAGGTCACAATATTTTGTCTAAACTTTATTAAACATCATCATGAAACTTGGTCAGTATGTTTGTCACTTTCAAGTCTCAGATGAGTTTCAAATTGGGTCACATGAGGTGGAAAAATTTGTAATAGGGCCAAATAAGAAAATAACCAGAAAACTTATGAACATTTTAGAAATCACATTTTTTGGCTAATTTGTGCAAACTTGATCAGTGTCAGTGTCACCATGAAATCTCATATGAGTTTAAATCTGGGTCATGTTGGGTCAAAATGTAGACATAGGTTTATCTTTGAAGAACCCTGTGAACACATTTTTGCTCAATCTTCATCAGAAGTACTTGTAACATTGTGTGATACCTTTAACACTAATTTTACTCAGGTGAGCGACACAGGACCATATTAGTCCTCTTGTTTGTGTATGTATCTAAATCATGCTGTGCATTTCATTAATAAAGTTTTGAATAAATTCTTTTTCTTTGCAACATATCTAAACATTCTAAATTATTATAATTGCTGCTAATATTCTCTTTTGAACAAATAATTTTCACAGACCTTTTTGGGTTTGTGTGTTTGCCACAGCAGCGGGAATCATTGGTTTGATCCCTGACTATGACATACCAAAGTCCTAAAAAATGGTACTGGTAGCTCCCTGCCTGGCTTTCATCATATACTGGGAAGTTCCAGGACTGATGGGCCAAGTTTAAGTAAATATAACCCTCAAAAGACTTAAATACTGTCAGTGGTATGTTAAACAAAAAATAACAAAAAACAAAACAAACAAAAACAAACAGAAAACAACAACAAAAACAACAAAAACATTGTGATACATATATATATATATATTTACATTTCACTACCTGGGAATCTGCAGCTGTGAAGAAATTTCACTTTCACATCCCTGTCTTACATTTTTTTCTTTTGCAGTGTTTGTCGTCTTTTTGTATTTATTTAAACTACATTAAACAATAAATTCCCTATACAAACAATAGTGAATCAAATAATTTCAGTGTTTGTAGTCTAACAATTTCAACTTTAACTGTCTACTATTACATGAATACACAATGGCTCACCTTAATGGACCAACGAACAGTCAGGCCAGACTGTGAAAATCTATAAGATGGAACTGTCTCATCTTACAAGCATGGATGAGTTGCTAACAGTGAAAAGCTTAATCTGCCCGTGAGTCACTCGCACTTTTGAGTGCCTCTGTGGCAAGGTGGTGTAAGTCGACAGTCCTGCTCACTAGCATGGGTTCAATTCCCGGTCTGGTCACACAATGAATGTCTTAAAAATGTTCATGAAACCTCTCAATTTCAGATCTTACTCAACTCAAAATTTTCAAGATATATACCTCATATTTAAAAATACTAAGTTTAGAAAATGTGTCATTATTTGCGCCAAACTACCGTTACATACATATTCAAAAATTCAAAATCGTGGTGATACAAAATTTGAAATTTGATTTGAGAAAATAATTTAAGTTCCAAACGTTGAAACTCCGACATGGTACCTAGTCTCAAAATGTCCAAGGTTAATTTTAATTTGGCTGTTTAATTGGATTCTTTTCTGAGACATGAAAAATTCTCCCATGGTTGTGTATAAAGAGGACATGGACTTGACTATTTGAGTTTACCGTCGCTTCGACAGTATTTCAGTCATATAGCGACGTCCAGCTAATTACAGGTGGAGGAAGACCCCGAAAGCACGGAGGCATCCAGGTAAAACCACCGACCTACCGCAAGCCAGCTGGAAGGCTTCCTCACATGAAAATCCGTATGACCATGCCGGGATTCAAACCCACGCGGTGAGGGGCTGAGTGAGTGTTTAAGTCAGCGACTTTACCCTCTCGGCCACGGAGGCCTCCAAAGAGCACATGGACAGGCATTGACAATGCACATTCTCTTTATTCCCCCACATACAGTTTTACATGAGAGAGAGAGATGAATTTTCACTCATGGCGTTTTGTATATATGTACTGATCCCATCTTGTGGCGTTCTGTTTCCGTGCTTTTTATCTCTGATGTAAAGATTCAATTAGTCATATTAAATGTAATTGTTTTAGTTTCAGTTACAGCTCGAGTAATATCTTCCTTGTTGGTCATCCGATTCATGTGACACTTTCTGTTATTAATCACACTTGCTTATAGGACGAGATCATATACGTTCCTGTTTGATTGTCCACCAGAGAGAGAGAGAGAGAGAGAGTGTAATTGTATTATGTACATTATCAGTCAAGACACTATGCCTTTAGTTCCCCATGTATACTCATGTAATTTAAATGGATAATCTAGCTATTTATAAAGGCCAGTAAGTAATTTTGCATATTCAGATTTTAGATTGTTGGAAAGGTTAAAAATGTAAGCCAGAATATGGCATTTTATTTTTAAATGTTGCAAAAAAAAAAAAAAAAAAAAAAAAAGGATTTACATTGCTACTATATATGGCCTAAATGAATACACATACCAATCACGATTGTGTGCGATGTGGAAATTTATTAAAACAAAAGACTGATGAAATTATTAAAGGCATTCTTCACTGATCTGTCTATTGTGCGAGAGGAAGTTTGACCACTATTGTGTTTCGAAATGAGTAATACTGCGATACGGCGGATACTTCCCTGAGCGAGATCACATCAGCATCGTCAACATGGAGGATAGTTTGGCTGCATGCATTCTAGTCCTTGTGCTAGTACTTTCCCATGAAGCAGGTAAGCATGAATATGACTTTTTATACTACATGCATGTATCATAGGTGTTACAAAAAATATTTCGTGTTATTTGGAAATAAATACAGTAAATGCTACAAACATTTTTTTTCACAAAGATAAATAAATTATTTAAAATATTGTCTTGTATCTCATTATACGTTTTTGTAAATGTATATTTAAACTAATCAGCAATAGCTCAGTGATAGCGTTCGGGAGGTCTGGGGTTCGAATCCCAGCCGGGGAACTTCCTCCGGTGACCGCGTCAAACCAAAGAGTATAAAGTTGGTACCAGATGCACCCTTACCTGGCACTCGGCAAAATGGGGTTGCTATGGGAACTTGAAGTACTCAGTACTGATTCTAACCAGGAACTTGTCTCCCGTGTATCGGTGCTATACACTGGGCCTAAAAGAACCAAGGGGTCTATTTGCAAAAGAGCCTGGGTATCGCACCCGGACTCCCCTGTATCCAACTACTGTTCTTCCGATGCTGTCTCTTCACAAAAAACAGAACCCGCACGTGGGAAATCCTTGACCATAAGGTCTAAAGAATGGCCAAAATAATAAGAAAATTATTGCGAGCCATTATAATAAAAAATAGAAAGAAAGAAGAATAAACTTTAAAGTTAATTCACTGCAACAATACACCAAACGCAGAAATGCAATCTACGAATTAATCGTGTTACTTCGCCTATCTCCGGAATCTTCCGTGTAATTTTCGGAGAACTGTCGCCGAGACAACGGCATTGTCTTAAATATCCTTTAGTTACGTTCAAAATTTTGGTTTTAGTTTCTGTAAACACGCAGCATGTCCTTGTTCCTGTGTGCGTATGATTTTGTCTCTATGGTTAAGTGTCCAAATGGCCGTTTCTATGGATAAATGCCCATACGACTCTGAACTTTGGTTAAGGCTGATACTATGGTGAGACGTCAACAAACCCCTTTTACTATTGTCAAATGCCCGTATGCTGTTTCAATAGTCAGTCATACGCTATCCATATGACAATACGGTAGTGTGAATTGTGTTTCTATGTTGAAATGCTATGTTACTTTCTTCTATGACCGACTATTCGATTTTTTTAGACTGTCGGCGCTATAGCCAAATTAACTATAATTAACGGGGTAGGGTTTAGAAATGGAATAGAAGTATTTCCTGTAAATATCGCCGGCAGTCTCTCAGTGCCTTAATTGAGCGCGTTGATTCTTATTTTGGTTTGCGACCGCAAGTCATTATTTTACTCCGGTTTATGATTCCCTTATCATCGTTTTTGTAACATTTCGGACATGTTGCATATTGTAGATAGCCGAGAATATCCGTTTGTGTACAAGTCATACGGTAAAGTTTAAAGTTATAATGAATTGTAGGAAGGGACAAACAATCAGAAACACAGGGGCTCGAAGTTCCATGGGGCGAATGATTCATTGGCTTACACCACAGTTAATTTTACTATATGTTCTATATAAGCATATACACAAATGACAGTTTCTTAAAAAAAAAAAAAGACACCCAACCTTACCTTCATTAGTTAGATATATCCAAGAGAAATAATTATGTACATTTAAAACCTGGAATAATCCGTCTACTTATTGACCTATTTAAGGCTTAATAACAAGCGTATGAATTTAGTGCAAAGGTCAGCCATTTCACGCCAATTTCCTAAAAAAAGATTTTTAATTTTAGGGGGAGAATCAAGTTCGGGTAATGAAAACAACAAAAACAAAATTTTAGTCACAATTAACTTGTCAATTTGTCCTTAAGATTTCCATTGTTAACCATTTCAACAGTTTTTTTGTAAAGTAATATGCATGGATTTGATAAAATCGATGGCTATTAGGGTTCTGATACCTTAACAAAGAAGGCATCCAAATTGGGCATTTTATGACTATTTCAACTGTGTTCTGTAGGATTAAATTAATTACTGCATGTCTTTCAGTCAAAGATTCACCATAATTCAGCACTAAATAGGTCACAATTTTCTGTGTAAACACATCCGAATGCAGGGGTAACCAAGGGCAAGTAACCGTAGTCCTAGCTTGCTCTAGTACTCTGCTTTGATTTTAACAAAACACATAACCGGAAACCATTTATTATCATTAGCCAAATTATTATAATTATACTGGCCTTCACAGCTAGGTTTGTAATATAGCAGCTGCAGTAAATTAATCAACACATAACTCATTGAAAAAAAAAACCCATCTGTATAAAACTGTTGATGCAATCTGTTCATGTATAACACACAATATTTAACGACACTTGCAAGCATGTGTCAACAATTCTTGAAAGCTAATTCAAGTATTACCTTGCCACGGTACTTGGTTATTATGCTGGGGTCAAGACTTGAACAAAAACATTTGGTAGTTAAGCATCATATGCTTTTGATAGACCAGCATATAACAATCTGTGAATGTGTTCTTTTTAAAAGGAAATATTATTTATTGTCATTTGCCGGTTTATTTGAAGTTAAGTGTAATAACTTGCATACCGGAAATCACGTTCGATGACGTTTACGGAAGGGCCACCACGCCATTATTCAATACCACATGATACTTATTCTCTTGTTGTTAAATACGATCTGAATTTCAAATGCAATCATATTCCGGCTATTGATGCTGTTATTCTGTGTGTAAATGCTTTTCTTTTAATTGTTGAACTTTATAAATGTCTTCTTAATGATTGTTGTCATTTTAGTGTGTCTTTTGGTGTGTTGTTCTGATTCACAAGCTGTTAGATCTACAATGCATTCCGTTTACTGCTATCCGCTTACCGAATTCAGCTTGATGCAATTCGATTGTGAAACTTAAAAGCTAGCCCCTTGAAGAAACTCTGTGATTGTACTTTTCCCCCCGGACCTTTCTGGAGAGCATGAGAATCCAAAGCATTTTTGCTTTTTGACATCTGGCGTCTTAATATTCCAAAGAGTAAATGTACGAGCTTATTTTTTAGCGGGATATCGCTTAAAGACAGAGCTAGGAAACATTTGAGGAGCAGGTACTCGTAGTTTCGCA
>CM037780.1:69186621-69206193 GCA_021229015.1 Solen grandis | reverse complement strand
AAATATATTCTTCACTAACTGTCTTCCTTTACTTCTGATATTAATGTACAAATTATGACTTCATGAATATATTAACTGAACTTAGAATGGTACATGAAATCAGTTTTTTTCTTAGCCACATGGACTGCGCAGAATCTGAGTTATAATTTTGTATAAGCAAACAGAGTCACAGGAGAATCCCTGATTAGACTGAGCTCCTATAGGAGCTGTCTGATCTGGGTCTGCTCCGTTTGCCAAGCATCAAAATTTGCCTATAAGAAGTAAAGGGGTATACTCCAAAACAACAACAACACAACAAAATAACATTTATATGTCTTTATATTGGGTCAGTTCATCAAACAGTAATTAAGTTTGACCTGATTAATTACCAGTCCAAACAGTAATAGATGATTCTGTTATATGTTTCATCTTGTTTTCTTATCCAAGCTTGACACAGCTTTATGTTATATGATGTCCCATTTAAATTATAATTTTATAATAATATCTTCAATCAAAATGTATCAAACAAAGAAATCCTATGTAATATGATTAAAGAGATGTTACATCCTGTATAATTTCCTATCCGAATTTGTCCTCTTTATGTAAATGAGACAATGCCCCAAAATAGGAATAAAAAATTATTGGTTAGCTAGATCAACCCAACACTAGTAAGCACATACAGACAAAAAGGCCTGTATCTATTACCAATCATCTCATTTCAGTCTGCCAGCTCATAACCTGGTGTCATTTCCATAAATCAATGCCCTAAATATTACATACATGGACCTATTGTCTGAGCGGGTCTGATAACACAGTAACATAAACAGGATATTGACCATCACACCATTGACAACCAGTCATACTCCACACACACAGGAAGATAAAAATAACCGAAACAGGGTTTAAACCCTTTCCCTCATTAAGACTCATTTTGACGCACTCAATAGGTACCACAAAAAGCCTGATCTGCTGCGAAAGCCACAGTTAAACCTTACCAAATTTAATTGTAAAATCCTCATTACCAGACCACTGAGGAGCAGCGAACAGCATAAAACCTGATCAGCCTGCGAGTTACTCGCAGGCTGATCTGGTTTTATGCTGTTCGCATAGGTCTTTTCATGGTATCCTCTATGAGGGTTTAAATGATTTTTTTGTTAGACAGTCTGCAACAATGAAACACGGGTGAGTGGCTCAGACAAAGTGTTGCAAAGTCACAAATTCCCGTTTTCTTTGTGCTCTATGTAACGATTTTACAATTTTGTTGCGAAGAAAGTGTTTTCAAGATGATGTCTTATGTTTAAGACAATATTTATCTTCAATTTGAAACTAATATCAATTTGCAAGATTTAGCAAATAATTAATGCATTTAACTGGCAATATATGAAATAATATGAACACTAATTTTATGAATCCAAACATAAACGACAAACAAAACATTTTGTATGTCCACATTTAATGACCAATTAAGTAATATCCATTCTGAATATGAAAATCCAAAACCTTGTCAGCCATAATTGTTTACCATGTTACTTCACGAGGCACTTTTGAAGAGTACCTTCCTCTGTCACTAAACTTATTTTGGCAACATCCGGTTGCATACAAATTCAGTGAGAAGTATATTGAAACTTATTGAAACTACTTGTGTATGCAACATGCCCCAGTGCTGAACAATGGGTATTTAACTCCCTTTTGTCCATACAAAAATTCCATATGTTATTCATATAATCATTCAGAAATAATAATGCAAATGAACATGTTGTGATTGTGATTTATGTATTATTTTCTTGTTTTGTTATATGTAAATATGTGTAAATAAACAGACTGCAAATTGCAATCCAAAACAAATCAAAACAAAATAAAAATTCCATGTTTATTTTACTGATATTTTAATATCATTTTTTTTCAGTTGTCTTTTTAATACAGTCACTTCACTGGTGACTTTATGATCTGATGAATAATTCTGACCAATCTACATGCACAAAATTACAGCAAGCCAATTTACTCTCAACAGTACCTATGAATGAAGAGACACACTGTAATACTCCGATAGTGTTTAAATGGTTGACTGTCTATAAAGAAATGTTTAAATATTATTAGCACCATGATTTTACACAGTATGATATTACACTAACCAGATTCCTATATTGATAATCTATGCTAATTGCTAAGTTCTGTCAGTTACATTAAGAACTGATTTACCTGAGGTTCCAAAAGTTTGACCTTGACCTTGCATTATGATATGCTTCTAAACACAGTGCAGATTTATAATATTGCTTTTTTGGGGCCCATACATACCCAGTACATGTAGGTAAATTTGTTGCAGTTTTATGATAACATTAACAAAATAATGACTTGAGGTCCATAGTAGGAACAGTGCTATATTGGCATTTATTTAAAATAGAACAAACAATTAAGTCTGACTCAAAATAGATCTGTATCATCGATATAGGTTTCTTTCAGATTGATATGGCTAATTTTTTTTAATGGAAGAGAAAATCAGGGCAAACTTATAAAAATCTTATTTAAGTTCAGTTTTGTTGTTTATCCTATATTGTCTGTGATTAACTTTCATCTATAATTCAATTATTATTGATAATTGAATTAAGAAATCATAAATTCTACAAAAATGTAACCTTTTTTTACCTTAATTCATTTATTACTAAACGAATCAAACAATCTATTGTGAGTTTTTGTCAAATTTGTCTCTCCACCAAAAAGTCAAATAATTTGTCTTCTATAAACATGCCAAAGGAAAAGCATCAGTACTGACCCAAGAAAAAGTCTATGAAAATATTTTGAAGCATTTCAGTACGTAAATTGACATCAGATCAAAAGACATAGGCATGCCCTGCGTCTCCGTCATCAATACTGTAATGACGTTGCTGTGGTTCAGATTTCAGCATCATAAAGAAAAGACATAGCATGTCACACTGTGCAGCTCAATGAAGGACTAGGGTACCTTAATATAATCAGTATAGCATGCTGCTTTCTTGAGAATTATGAGTCTGATTGATTCACACGAAAAATATTGATCTAAAATTGATAGGAGAAAAATATATCCATGAAGGAAGAACAAGGAAAAAAAATCTTATTCAAAGAATCAGAAAAAAAATAGAAATTTGAAAAATAAATGAAGTAAACCTGTATGAAATAAAACTTTTTTTGGTTAAAAAAAAAAGAAAATGTTCAAATCTGCTTTTTATCACAAACCTTGAATATGATTGATAAATACTTTTCAGACATTTTGATATTTTTTATTTTAGAGAAGAAATATAGCGATGAAAAAAGTATCAATCTGAACATCCTTTCAATGTCTGTTAAAATGCCGGTAATAAATCATTGATCAACTACCAACATGAGGGCCAATATCTTCTGTCTCGAAACAGCTTTGTACTGGACACTCTCCTATCATTACATACCCATCAATCTTTCCGCTTAAGTACTTATCTGGTAACCGATTCCTTTATAAATAAAGTTTCCATTCTTTGATGGGTTCAGTCCTTCTTCCGCTTCCAATTTTGCCATCATTTTTTATTCATGAACTTATACACTTGCCTGTTTGGGCCATAGATACATCTGTATCTTAGCCAGAAAGCATTTTTAATGAATGCATTCTTTATGACCTAGATGAATTACCTTTGTTATTGCTCAGAGAAAAAGAGAAAAAAAGAGAATTGTCAATGAATAGGTATCGTCACCTCAAACAATGCTAGAGATCTGTTTTTTACATGGGCTCGTTACAGAGGAGTGGTAATGTTAATTGTATAACTGAGACCTACATATCTGAGGAACAGATTTGCAAAACAGTAACGCAGATAATTAGGTGGGCTTTAAGTGCATTTCCATTTTTTGTTCATCATTGGAGCTAAGCTGGCGAGGGACATTTAAAACACGTTAATTTTGGGATTTTCCTGTTGACATTTTTTTTTTGCTTGGGTTCAAACTCCAGACAATGTTTCAGTCATTTGTGGACTGTGTCTATATGAGACAAATAGTCCTTTTTCCTGCAATATCCACCACGATGACATAATACCACACTCAGTCACATGATCAGGACACCAAGTGCTAGACAATAAAGATTAGCTTAATTAGTTTTATTGCAGCCAGGGATCAAAGCCATTGCCTCCTTGTTACTAGGTGAAGGCTCTAGCCAGTGGGCCATCAAGACTGGTAATTATTCCAAATGACCATAATGTGGTACATTTAACCCTTTCCCTCATATATACTCATTTTGACGCCCTCAATAGGTATCACATAAAGCCTGATCTGCAGAAAACCACAGTTAAATCTTACAAAATTTAATTACAAAATCCTCATTTCCAGACCACTGAGGAGCAGCGAACAGCATAAAACCTGATCAGCCTGCGAGTTACTCGCAGGCTGATCAGGTTTTATGCTGTTCGCATAGGTCTTTTCATGGTGTCCTCTATGAGGGAAAGGGTTAAGTTGTTGAATGACACACTGCAATACAATATATACTCTATCAGTGATAAACTAAAAATTTTCAACAGACACTGTCCTACAATAAGCATTTTATTTTTGCATCTTAGCCAAATTCCTCTCTTAATACCATAATCAAATTAGCATTTTAATGTCAATTTCTTTGGGGTTTTTTTCATCATCTCTGAATGAATATTGAGACAAACCACTGAAATATTAATTAAATTTCAACTTATGGCATAAATAATATCTCATGCAACTTATTTCATTATCATCAAATATATCCATTGATATCTAATGATGCAAAAGGTTTTATTTAAAAAGGATTGAAAGATATTGAAAAACATACCAGTACCAGTTCAAATAGTGTCAATTCATATTCAAAGAAAGTTAATTCAATAATCATGTCGCAATAAATTGGAGAACTTTATTAGACTTAATTCAAATGTCAATAAATGTGTATCAATACATAAGTTCAAAAGTTGACATCAGAGTTAATAGCCAAACCGTTCAAAGGTGTTTAAAACTTATAGTTAGATTATGGTAAAAGAACTATCTATTAGTTATGAAATTCACTTTCAATTAAAAGTTGACATCAGAGTATACCAACTGTTAATTATTAAAGCTATAAATAGATAGACCAGTTCCCGCATTTAAAAGATATCAAAAACTAATAACTTTAAGGGGATGAAATTCAACACATTCCTAATGTGGTCTTTTCAAATCCCTGGTAATCTAATCAATATCTCTCTCTGCCAAAGGGCATGTATTGATTGATAAACTACCTATGATAGGAAGTGATTTGTACATCAAAATCTATAGAGATTGAAATCATATGAAAGACTCAAAAATACATGTAGCTATGGTAAGTTTAAAGGTTCAAATATCAATTTGAATTTGAAATAGTGTTGTTTATGAACTTAATGACTGCCCCTTTTGGGACTTCTTTTTAAAATGATTATATTTAAATTAAAGAACTTATTCAATCATCAATAAAAACAAAAACCCTGTAATTCCTACTTTTCATTACTTTTCTTACTCAATTAAAATATATATTTATACCAATTTCTCACATTAACCCTTTCCCTCATAGGGATGCCATGAAAAGACCTATGCGAACAGCTTAAAACCAGATCAGCCTGCGAGTAACTCGCAGGCTGATCAGGTTTTATGCTGTTCGCTGCTCCTTAGTGGTCTGGTAATGAGGATTTTACTATTAAATTTGGTAAGGTTTGAGTTTAGCTTTCTGCAGATCAGGCTTTATGTGGTACCTATTGAGTGCGTTAAAATGAGTCTATATGAGGGAAAGGGTTAAAATGAGTCTATATGAGGGAAAGGGTTAAGATGATTATTTTTTTTACATGAAACTGATTGATAGTAGATAAATATTTTAATATAAAATGCTTAGGTTTATTATTTGAAAATACTATTATATAGCTTCAAATATTTAATATCTGAAAAAAATTGATATCATTCAATTTGAGAAATTATATAAATACAAACATCAAAAAATAGCATTTGTCATTCAATAAAAATGTCACTTAAAATTTTAGCAGCATGATCATTATCATTTGTATGACTGAATTGAATATAATTGTATAGCTAGGATTAAAAGAAATAGTTTACCATTTCATACTGATTTCTTTGGAAAGCCCATTTTTCATCTTTATATTATCTGTCTCCTCACCTGTATTACTGTTTATTTTGCTAACAGCTTTTCTCTTTATCCATCCTTTCTCCCTATCTCTCCCTTTTTTTCTCCTTTTTTCATTTCTACTTTCACACTCTCATTCCCTTTCTCTCTCTCTCATCTAGTCCTACACTAACCACTAGTATAAAAAATATTTTAAATTTGAATAGATTTCACTGAAGTAATCGGCTTAGTTCAATTTTCTCAAATTTGGGCCCAGATTGAAGACTGACCACAAACATATCACAGATTGTTTAAGCTCCATTGCTTGGCACTCAGCATGTAAGGGTAGTTGTAGGACTGGTTGGCCCAGTGTCAGAATAATGTGACTTGGCGTGGTATCATGCCACATCTACGGCGTGATACTGCAGTGTGGTAGCACTATATCTGTCTCAAGTAGACATCCTCTCCAAATGACTGAAATACTGTCGGTGGAATATAACCCAACAAACAAACAATACAAACTTTTTCCTTTTTTACCATTAAAATGTTGAATTTCTGAATTGAACTTGTCCTTTCTTCATTTTGGACTGTATTAATAGTTGTTTATGGGGATGCTTGCTGAAAATATATTGACTGAATAGCAAACATAAATATGCAGGCTGATCTTGGTCTGCACTGTAGTTGCAATGGCAGTCACAAGTGCCCACAGCATTTCAATGTTTGAAAACACAACAGAAACTGCAACTATATGTCCATCTCTTTTTCAAGAAACTCGGCACTAGAAAATCAAATCTCTGTATTCTTGAGCACACCCTGACATAAGAAGAGATGACAAGGAAGACGCACGTGTCAAGAGAGACAGACAGGTCATGTAAGAAGGCTACATTTTATCCCCATTACTTCCATATGTCCAAGGCAGCCATTAAAGTCTCGATGGCTACAATTATCAGCTTAGCAATAAAATGGTCGATGCTTAGATATATTAATTCTCGACCATCGCAGATCATTGGCCAGGTATTGATCTGACCACAGCAGTTAAAAACTTGGAAAGCCTAGCTATAGGAGAGACTTAGTAACCAGAGTACCCAAGGACACACATCATGCTTTTCTAATCCAGATTCTCTGTTCAGATTCCCGGATGACATTGGCTGTTGGGATAATACCTTCATTCAATTTCATTAATTGATTTGATTTCAGTGAAAATAATCAATGGACACTGGCCTTGATTTTATCATAAACAATGTGAGGCAGGTCTACAGATCAACTGTCAGCAACCCTAGGTCCATAATAAGCATATGTATATTTACACAGATCAGAACGGTTTAATTATTACAATTTAGAAAATACGTTTTACTTCAAACGTGTCAATGTCTGCCAAGGGAATTGTAATATTTAAGTATCTGACATTAAATATGAATTTTATAATGATACAACCAGGGGATTATTATTATTATCAAACATGTAACAATCATAATTATAAACTCAGGATAACAATAACCTTAGATAGCTACAAGTCTCTTAAAAAAAAAAAAAACAAGAATAAATCAAAGAATTTTACAAAGTGGTTCCCTATAATTCTTTCATCACATAAAGAAATTAGAAAGAAAAAAATATGTACAGACTATAACATATCGTTGCGGTGCCTCAAAACCTACTCCTGCACCAGTTTGGAGCACTGCTGTAAACATTCAGAATATAATTTGAAATACCCAGCTTCTGTGTACACCTGAAAGCAGTCAATTTTTGTATATTCTATCAAAATTGTATGTTGTGAACTATGCTATTATATCTCACCATACCATACTTACAATTATTTCTCACTGATTATCATCATTCTGTTATTATGTTATACTTATTCTGTCAAATGATGTACTGAGATAATTTGTTAAACCTCCTTAATCCTTTTTCTGTTATAATACAATCTATTATGTAAGCTTTTAACAAAAATGAATTCTCAATCTTCCAAGAACTATATAAAAATATTGTAATGTCTAAATCTTCACTTAGAAAGACATGAAGCTGATCTAGTATTTTACATTATTGTACATTAATCCTGTATAGAAGGTTGTGATGTTTTTTTCTTTATATTGGATAGTTTTGAACAATTTCTTACACATAATCCTTTTAACAAAGTATTAGCCACCTCTAGATAGGCATGGGTAACTGGAAACATTTATATTTATATTTTTGATTAAATTAATAATAGAAAGTACTCTAGAAATGTGAAGAAAATGGAACTGAGTAGGATTGTCTTCAAAAACAAAATGAAATTTTTGAAGTAAAATTAATTTTAATTAGTAAATACTTACCTGATATTACTTCAGGTATGTGTCTATTTGTGCACAGCTTCCAAAACAGAGTCCGCAAAATAAACCATTCCCTAAACCCCCTAGTTACCGGAAGTGTAACCCCCGTTCTCCAATTGTATATGAAGCCATCGAGGGATACAACCGCCAGCAAGCGGGGAGGGAGGTGGGACTCTGTAATAACAGGTAAGTATTTACTAATTAAAATTAATTTTACTTCAAAAATTTCATTTTAATAGCATAAATACGTTACCTGTTATTACTTCAGGTATGACTTCGTCGCTAAGGCGGGAGGTTGCTAACAAAGAACCTTGATTGCAGCGATACCCGAAGTAGAAAACGACCAAAGCCGCCGAGGCGTCAGACATGATGATTAAACTATTGTCTGAGCCACTACAAGTGGACCCAAATCCACAAGGTTTTGTGATTGGTAAGCCAGTGAGCGGAGATAAAAGGAAGAAAACGTAGTAGAAGACTTCCAAGAGGCCGCTTTGAGAATATCGTCCATGGGAGATTTATTCAAGAAAGCCCAAGAAGCAGACAAAGCACGGAGCTCATGTGGTCTAATTCTTAAAAAGGATAGATCCCTGTCCGAAAGATCCGAATAGGCAAACTTGATAGTTGAGGCTACCCAACGAGATATTGATGCTGCCGAAACTTCGCCCCCCCCTTTTATTGGGAGGAAAAGTCGAAGACGACGACCCCGTAAAGATTTAACCTTCTGGAGGTAAAACTTCAAGGCTCTAACTGGGCAAAGAAGCCGATCAGGATCTCCCCTGGAGCAAGACCTAGCAAGGCTCGGAATAACTACAGACCGACGGGAGCTGGGTTTTCGCAAGGAAACCAGGTTGAAAGCTCAAAGATACAGAGCCATCAGATTTGTTAAAGCGTAAATAGCCTTCCTCAGTAGAAAAGGCATGAATTTCACAACGACGTTTAGAAGACGCCATTGCTATAAGAAAGACCGTCTTCCATGTTACGTGCAGTAGAGAAAAAAAAAAAACCCATTAAAAAAACCGGCCGTTCAAACGAACGAATAATTTCCGAAAGATAAGGATCCGAACCAAGGGAAGAGGATCTGTGAAACTTAAGCGTGTTCGATAACATAGACCTATAACCCTTGATAGAACTGACCGCAAGTTTTTTCTCGTTAAAAAGAAAAACTAGAAAGTTAGCGATTTCTCTGACAGGAGCTTTGACCGGATTAATCTGCCGTGCGATACACCAATCACGGAAGACCTTCCACTTTGCCTGGTAGACAGATCGAGTAGATTGTCTCCTGGCTTTAGAGATAATAGAGGCAACTGTTGCCGAAAATTTCTTCTGTCTAACTCGCTGTTGGATAACATCCAAGCGTGAAGACGAAGAGCGCAGGGATTGTCGTGAAGGACCCTGTTCCGACCTTGTGACAGAAGGTCCGGAACCTGGGGGAGTTCTACAGGATCGTCTATCAGAAGATCCAGAAGATCCACGAACCAAGATCGCGTTGGCCAAAGTGGAGCTACAAGGAGGATCCGGCACTGAGATCGCAGGATTTTCCTTAGAACTAAGGGAATCAGAGAAAACGGTGGAAACGCATAAGCAAATAGATGATCCCAGTTTACAGACAGAGCATCTATCGCCCAAGCCCGGTGATCCGATACCGGTGACACAAACAGCGGAAGCTGGTTGTTCAGCCTGGTAGCAAATAGATCGACAGACGGAGACCCGAAAATCGCAAACAGAGTTGTCGCGATCCGAGGAAGTAACTTCCATTCCGAGGGGAGAAGAGAATGTCTGCGGGACAGTTGGTCCGCTAGAACATTTAGACGACCCGGAAGATGTCTGACTTGAATGAGTACCGAAGACACCTGACACCAATGAAGAAGGTGCCATGCTTCCATGCACAGAGAAGGCGAGTGCGTCCCCCCCTGTCTGCGGATGTAAGAGACAACAGTCGTGTTGTCCGTAGATACTAGAACAGATTTGCCTCGAATGAGAGGAGAAAACTGTCGTAAGGCTAGTAGAACCGCTTTGAGTTCGAGGTTGTTGATATGAAGAGAAATGTCCTGAGGGGACCAAAGACCCGAGGCCGTGAGACCCAGAGGTTCCAGATGAGCACCCCAGCCGGACAGACTGGCATCCGAGAAGAGGAACAGTTCCGGTTGAGGAGGAGAAAGAGGAACACCCTCTCGGAGAAACGAGGGGGAATTCCACCAACTGAGATGATGAACCAATTCCGGAGAAACCGGAAGAATGGTCTGTAAATGGTCTCGACTGGGACGCCAGATCGAGAGTAGTATAAACTGAAGAGGTCGCATGTGAAGGCGGCCCAGCGGAACAAGATCCGCTGCTGCATTGAGTACTCCGAGAAGCGATAGGAATTCGCGGGCTGAGATCGATTGCCGACGCGAAAACCCCCGAACCAGAGTTAGAAGAGACATGAGTCTGGGTTCCGGAATTCTGATCCTGTTTAGGTCGGTCAGAAATTGCATCCCGACAAACGTGAAGTTCTGGGATGGGATCAACTCCGATTTCTCGGAATTGAGGATGAAGCCTAGCCGGAGAGCTAGGTCTGTCACCCATCGAAGCTCGTCGAGAAGAGCGACTGGGTCCATGTGAAGAAGAAGCCAGTCGTCGAAATACGCCAGGAGGCGTGAGCCGCGAAAATGAACCCTGGCGACCAGAACCGAAACTATTTTGGTGAAGATTCTGGGGGCCGAAGACAGGCCGAACGGAAGGGCCTTGAACTGGTAGACAGTTCGGCCATCCGTGAAACGAAGGTATTTCCTGGAATGAGGATGGATAGATACATGGAAGTAAGCATCCGATAAATCCAGGGAAACAGCCCAGTGACCGGGGAGGAAGGCTGCCCTGATCGACGAAGTTGTTTCCATTTTGAAGTGTTCCTTCGGAATGAAGGAGTTTAGATGAGACAGGTCTATGACCGGTCGAAACCCGCCGTCCTTCTTGGGAACCAGAAAGAGACGGCTGTAAAACCCCGGAGAGGTTGGAATCGAGACCCTTTCTACCGCTCCTTTTTCCAGAAGATCTGAAATGGCGAGTCCCAGACGATGATGATTGGAGGAGAGATGAATGGGAGAGCGTGATAGTGGAGGGGGACGACTGAACGGAACCCGATACCCGTGTCTCACGATAGACAGGACCCATTGGTCGTCGGTGATTGTCTCCCAATGATGAATGAAATGAGTGAGTCTGCCGCCTACTGGAAGGGGCAGAAACACTCTTCCTCCTAATCGAACGTCTGGAAGAGGAAGCGGAAGAAAGGACGCACCCTAGGGCTTACTCCTACCCCTTTGATTGGTAGAGGTAGAAGAAGGGGTGGGGGGCGATGAAGGAGGAAATCGTGGTCGCTGCGGACCAGATTGGCGAGCGCCCCTGGAAGAGGGATTGCCTCTGAAAGGAGATTGAGGCTTGCCCTTTTCCGAGTCCTTCGGGGATTTACCGGAAGAAGCCGAAGGTTTCTTCGGTATCCGGAATTTAGGGGGAGCCGAAGTAGGAGTGCGGGGCTGGAAGGCCACCGCGCCGTGCATTTGCTCCTCCCTGGAGGCGTCCGCTACTTCCTTGATTCGGCCCCCAAAGAGGGACGAAGAAGAAAGAGGGGCCGACCTAAGCTTTTCTCGAGAAGAAGAGAGAAGTAGCTTGTTGGGGCCGTCCAGGATGGCATCCCGCCTGCAGCGAGTCATCTCGGAAGAGAGAGAAAGAGATAGCAAAATCGAATGTTTTGCCGTCGCTGCTAAGGCCTCTAAAAGAAGCCTGACGGAAGCAGATAAAGCATCCTTTTGTTGTAGTTTGACCGAAAGAGCGGCCACGAAGGAGTCAGTATGCGACGAGATGCCGGAAAGGAAGCGGGAGCGTTGCTCCCAGCGATCCAGGACCTTCTGCTGAAGCGGTAAAGAGGGGGGGACCTTGAGCCGGAGCCGACTCGCATCTAGGTCCAGTTTCGGGGGGTGGATAGAAAAATCACCCTCCGGAAACTTGTAGGTCTTGGGGTTAAAACCCAAAGGCCGAAGGTCCGAAGTTGGAATAAACCAGCCCGGTCCTGGCTTAGAGGAGGATGAAGATTCAAAATCCTCCAAAGCCGAACGGACGACCGGAGAGAAAGGGAGTAACTCCGGTTCGACTGATTTGGACTCCTTAGGCTTACCGACAAGGTCAAGGTAACCTTCGCACCTCTTCCGGGAGGGAGGAGGGGCCGGTTTGCATACTGATGCAGGAAGGGTAGCAAAGACCTCCTGAACAGCCCTGTCCATGGAAAACCGATTCTCGTCTGACTCCTCGTCCTCATCAGAGAGAGGATTGTCAGTACGAGGTTCGGAATGAGCGCTGGATCGGCGCGAGGTGGAAGAAAGAGGCACGTCCTCAGCAAATAAGGAGTCCTCCTCCGGAGCATGAAGGGAGATTTCATCCTCCAATTGTCCACTCGTAGCAGTCCCACTAGTAGGGGGATTGCGAGTCGAGGGAGGAGACCCAGCCTCAGGGCGCGAAGGGGGAGCATCCTGAGGGGGAAAGCCCATGAAAGGAAATGGAGGGAAAAAGGGCCACATAGGGGGCTGTGTGGAAGAAGAGCCCTGTGGACCCGAGGAGGGAGGAGACTGAAGGAATAGTCTATGATCAAGGGTCTCTGGTGGCAGAGAAACCCGATCCCTCCTAGAAGAAGAAGGTTCACCCGGAATGACGGGGGAGGAGGCAGAGCTGAACTGCCTGGCGTATTCCCCCATCATGTGGGACCACCATGTGGAAGGGTCAAAGGTCTGGGGTTGCGCTGAGACATCCGCACTTTGAACCCTCGAAGACGTGGTGGAGCGTAAAGGTGACCGGTCCCGAGTAGCAGAGCTAGGGGACCGGTGACCGGAAAGACCCGGGGAACGGTTGTGGGACCGTTTCTTGGGCACCCTTGAACGTGGAAGAGGAGGTGGCCGAAGCGGAGAAACCGCAGGGCTGCCTGATGAAAAACTCGAATCCGAATTCTCGGACAAAATCGGCGAAGACCGGCGACCCACACGTCTAGCGTGATGGGCCGACCTGGCCGTCGATCTGTGCAGATCTCTCGCCGATGACCGGTGATGACCGGTCTTGGGTCTCTGAGACCGATGTTGACCGGTGACCGGTGAATCCGGTGACCGGTGACGTGCGGTGACCGGTGACCGGTCCTGACCGGTGACCGGTCCCTGGCAGTTATACCCGGTGACCGGTCCCGGTCGGTGACCGGCTTGACCGGTGACCGGTGGCTGAAGGGCCGGAGGGGCGAGGGCGGCCTCTCCGGAGAGGGGCGGGAAGCCTTCTTCCTAGGAGGGGGAGAGGGACTCCGACCCCCAGCAGCGCTGAACCCGGAGAAGGAGGAGGAAGATGAGGCCTTCCTTTTCCGGGAAGAGTAAGACCGACGGGAGGAGGCTTTCTTCCATATCTCGTCTGTCCACGAAGCGCAAACGGTGCAAGTGTCGACCCTAGAGCATCCTGAACATGATAGGCAGGACTGATGGGAATCCCAGGACGCCTTAACATGTCCGCAGGAACCCCGGGACTGCGACATATTAAATAGCTATACAAAAGAACAATGTATGGAAAATAAAAGACGGGAAGACCGAAGAAAACCCGTAAAAGGAAAAATCTCGAAACGAGACAACAGTATATACAAAATCAATAATAATAAAAAAACCCGGGAGGAAATAGGGAATTCTACACGAATATAGAATAAAACTAAGAGAACAATATAAACAACACAGCCGAGGCTATGAAAAGATAAGAAAGGAGAGCTGTAGCGCACAGAAGCTATCAAGAAAGGGACACACAAGGTAACCCACTGAAACTCGATGGCTTCCAAAACACAAATTGGAGAACGGGGGTTACACTTCCGGTAACTAGGGGTTTAGGGAATGGTTTATTTTGCGGACTCTGTTTTGGAAGCTGTGCACAAATAGACACATACCTGAAGTAATAACAGGTAACGTATTTATGCTATTAAAATGATGTAGACAATAATTAATGTTTTAGATGTACTATATATAAATTCTTGCGAACAAAGATTTCCATATTATTTTAGGCATTAATAGGAGTATGACATATCTTATTTCAATTAAGATTATCAAATATAGATTTTTGCACCTGAGATTTGTTGTATTTTTTAGGAAAAAGTATGTTGGACAATGTTGAAATTAACCCAAATATGTTTTCTTTTGGTTGTTGCTGTTTTTCAGCTATGAACATATTAAGCTTCATATGTGGACACAATTGATCGACTGAAGCATATGAAAACGTATGTAAAGGCTATAATGCACCATACAGGACGCTTACGAATGTTAAATATTTTGTTATAAACATGAAATATGATAAACGTTAAAAATGTAAGTTCAGTAAAGCATGTAATTGATTTTGTGTAAAAATGCGTAAAATCAATACTGATCAATAATTCAAAGATAATCAATGTCATCAATTAGTTTAATATTTATATTTAATTTTTGCAATTTAATTTCTAATTCAATATATCCAGAAAATTGAGAATAAAAAAAAAATAAAAATGGAAAAGCCTATGAAAACCGAATATTAAATTTCATTTTAAGCATTTTAATAAAAATACTAAATAAATCAATCTGGCAATTATTTTTCTAAAATTAAATATTTTCAGGGCTCCTACTCTATAATGGGGTCAGGTTTTAAGGAGAGAAAAATGTTCAGACATTCACTGTAAAGATTGTCCCATTTCTATGGCAACATTTTTTTTTACCCGTTTCACTATGCAAAAGATATTGTATATACAGTCAAACTTGTATTAAGAGACCACCCTTGGGATTTTGTAAAAGTGGTCTCTTAATAAAACGGTCTCTTAATAAAATATGTCATTTTTTATTTTCACGACAGTGTGAAAATTAATGGTATCTCATTATCCATGTATATTAAATGTGTTTGCATGATTTTTTTTTTTTTTTAATTTTTTTTTTAATTTTCATTTATACATGTATATGTATGTTTGCATGATTTGTTTGTTTTTGCTATTGTTGTTGAAATATTCACTTAGGTGAATCTCTCTCTCTCCCAATTCCTCCGCGATTTTCCGTGCACTTTTACTTTTTGACAGTTCAATCACATTAATCCGTTCCTGTAAAGTTAGCACTTTTCGTTTCGACATGTTGATGCGTTGATTACAAATTTAAGATTAATCTAGATGTTAATTTTTTTTCTCCATTATTAGCTGATTAATACTGTTTTCTAAATAAAAAAACTTCCTGTTTTCCAAATTGAAACAGTTTTCCTAATGATTCGAAGCGGCGCCTTTGATAGCCCCGGATGATAAAAGATGCGGTTACTCTCGGCGTTTAAGGAGTCCTTTTCTATTGTCTTATTGTTGCGAATAGCAAAACTATATTTAGCAAACGCGTGAAAAAACCCAAGTAACACAAACAATGGGGTCATTCACAGGTCCTTTGCAGCAACCCAGGGGGACTCAGGGTGAATCATTCAAGCGGAAAATACGGTACACACCTGGTCAATCCATAATTCCCTGGGGCTAAAGGTGGGACAGGGTCGCTTAATGCGTGCCTATTTTAGAAGACTCGAAATGATAATTAGTGGTCGCTTGGACAAGTTTGACTGTAAATTGAAAAAAAAACAAACAAAAAAAAAACAAAAAAACGACAGTAACATTTAATGAGTATTACAATATATCTCAAAGAAAATTGATGTTGAGGTATTAACAGACCAATATCTAGATATAATGATGACTATGAAAACATTTTGACACAAATAACAAGTTCCTCTGAAAGAATCAATCTACAAGTTCCTCTGAAAGAATCAATCTCTCATTTCAAGATCATTTTTTAATTTATCTTGACATCAAAACCAGGACGGTATAATGAACACATTTGCAAGCACTCAGTACAAGAGATTTGTCTCTTATTGATGTACTCAGAAACAAACAAATGGAAAATCTGCTTGCAAACATCTCTTAAAACAGAACTGACCATACAAGGAAATCAGTTCTCTGTTAACGTAGCTTTTAGATTAACTAATGAACAACTGACATATCAGAGGTTCACATTTCCAACTGATTAACAGCTGTTGAATATCTTGACAGACTTTCCAAAGAAACTGCAGACATGTCAACAAGCAGTTTCATAACTCCTATGGAAATGGTTTCCAACCAAGGCCAGTTGTAATGATATAACTTTTGGTCTCTTTTGAAATATCAAAGATGATTGACCCTTTAAAATACCTTATATAGAAATGTTTAGAGGCCTGGAATATTCACGAGGCATAAGTCAGAATTTACAGAAAATAATGCATATGAGATATTTTGGAGTATGGAGAAAACACATCCTAAGCAAGAAGTTTTTTTCACATCTCAAATTCAGACTTCTTCAAATCAAAAATCTCGAATTCTATATCACCACAATTCTGAATAAATGGATGACAATGTCATGTCAACACATACTAAAATCATATGTATGTATATTTTAGGGGAACACATACTTATTATTATAGGCATTTTCATCAGAATCATGAATGATAAAGTAGAAATAAACTCTATTAACCCTTTCCCTCATAGAGGACACCATGAAAAGACCTATGCTAACAGCATAAAACCAGATCAGCCTGCGAGTTAGGCTGTGTAACTCGCAGGCTGATCAGGTTTTATGATGTTCGCTGCTCCTCAGTGGTCTGGAAATGAGGATTTTGTAATTAAATTTGGTAAGGTTTAACTGTGGCTTTCTGCAGATCAGGCTTTATGTGGTACCTATTGAGTGCGTCAAAATGAGTCTATATGAGGGAAAGGGTTAATTCCCTTATCTTGTTTTCCTTTTTCAACTGGTAAGTAACAGAGAAAATAAATTAAATTGTATTTCTGCTTTAAAAAGATGCTAAAAAGTACTTTTTCCTTGGCTTCACAAGTGAAAACCTGGTCATATTTTGGTACCATTTATATGGAGTCTGAAGTCCAACAGCTGACTGGAGATGACCTCTGAGGAATGCTATATTAAAGTCACCCAGGGAAACCCAAATGACCTGAGCTAAATGACATAAACAGACATGGTCACATATTAATTACTAACAAATCCAAAGGGGCTTATAAGTTGTAACATAAAAAGATCAACTATATTTGTGTATTAGCATAGTCTGAGCATAGTGTTACAAAGGAGGTCAACCATTTGATCCATTTCACCTGAAAGAAATGGATTTTAAGGAGTTAATTGTATTGTATTGTATTACCCTGTTAAAGATAAGAATATTATATGTAATATTTCAAAATCATGTTATGTAATGTGTAAACGTAATCCAAAATCTGATCTGAAAAAAAAAATGTGAAAACTACAGAATTAGTAAGAACAGCATGTATTTAAAAGTGGATTAGCAGAGAGAAAAAAATGCACCTCTGTTACCCTTTACCTCATACAGATGTGTTTTGATGCCAATGTCAAACATGGCAGACCCAAATCAGACAGCTCTGGCAAAAAGCTGTCTGATCAGGGTCTCCTGTGTTTGCTCATTCAATATTGTGACACAGATTATACACAGTCTGTACAGAAAAATCCAGTGCTACACAGACCATTTAAAGTTTGATAAATTATATTAATTCAGTAAAACTATTTACATGAATATTTATGAGATAAAGGGTTGATACATCTAATTTGCATATTTATACAAAATGACCATTGAGAGACAATTTGTCTCACAAAACCAAGCGTTGAACTGTCGCTGTATTCCTATAGTTGACCACTTCTGACCTCTTTGCCCTTCTCACACTCAAAAAAATCAGATTTAAATGGATTTTGATTTGCAATCAGTTCTAAAACATTACTATCTAAAAATATCCACAAGTCCAAACCAAAGGGTATATTTTCTTTAAATTTTGCATACAGGTATCCTTTTAGGCATACAACACAACAGTTATTAATGTCTATTTTTCATGTCCAACTTTCTTAATAAAGAATTGAAATTGCTAAGCTTACAAAATGAATCCCTAATATCTGCATTTCCACTTTTAAAAGGACATTTTTTTAAAATTTCAAAATTAATACCAATAACAAAGTACACACAACATTCATGTAAAAAACAATCTGATATAAAATGATTCATCCAGATACTCATATACATATAGCATTTAGTCACCAGCATAGATATATATACAACTTTCAATACACAAACATGATGAGTAACTCATAAATCGACTTGGATTTTATCAAATTTTAGTATGATAAATCTTCCTGAAGTTAATTAATCTGAAAACATATAACGAATATGTTAAAGAAAATAGACCATTTCACCAGAGGATCGGAAATACCCAGTATAATTCGCTGACCAATCAGTGACTGGGAAAAAAATCTCAAATTTTATTTATTTCCCATTCAGCAATGTGTGGAATTTTAAACCAGAATGTAGATTAGTTTTCCAGAAGCGCTCATTGATTTATGTAGGTTTACGTCTCATTTCGGCTTGAAATGGTCTATTGAGTGGTATCTCAAGGTCTTTAAAAAATATGTATTCTGTATGATTATTCTACATTTATAAATTATATCAAATTTACGGAAATTTATTTATCAGCACAATATTGCTACTGCTGTTTGTTTTGCAACTTCTCTCACTTAGCAAGTCATGGGTGCACCAGTCAATAGTTCGAAGAACAAAAAAAAACAATATAAACAAAAACATTAATTTTGAAATCACAGAGACTTATTTTCATAAAAATATTAATGGCAACCTGGATAAAGCATTCTCCTGTTTTTAACCCTTGACTTCATATAGACTTATACTGACACATTGGCAAACAAGGTAGACCCAGACCAGACCGCTATAGGAGCTGTCTGAATAGGCTCTCCTCGGTTTGCTTATTGCTCATTGTACCGTCTGCAGAGTATAGAAAAATCCACTGTTTCATAAACCATTTAAAGTTCAGTTAATTAATATTCATGAAGTCATAAATTTGTACATGAATATTCATGAAGTAAAGGGTTAATCATGGATGATATAAACATGAAAGATATCACTCAATTATTTTCTTCCAATAAAGACATAGTTCATTAAACAAAAGAAATATTGCCTCAATAAATATCATGTCAAAGAATTCAACATTCACAAGACAACAATATCCTTTACGACAGGAATTTTTAACAAGGAAGATGACGATGTTTAAAAGTTTAAAAGTTGTATACATACCTCATTCAACAAACTATCATCACTGTGGACTCTGGTTTTACGTCGATGAATTTTACTTTTCACAAA